>JAFBJQ010000368.1:168661-465021 GCA_016785345.1 Trinectes maculatus | reverse complement strand
ATAAATATATATGCATATATATATATATACATATATATATAGTTCTTGCTTCTCGTCCTAATTGTGTTGTTGTTGTTGTTAAGGAGTACACGTTTACGTTTTAAAAACGTAAGCAACACACACGGCACACTGTTTACAATGACTTCACTCATACAGTACATTAAAAGATCACTACTGTATTCCCCAGCTATGCAGTAAATGTATTTATACAGCAGAGGTCGCTCTTGAGTGTGAATTAAACCTGTGACCGACCGTTGCAGTTTTGTGTACACACACGCACACACACTAATGTACTGACTAAATTATGAATCTGCCCTAAGTGTTGACTAAAATGTAAATTTTGACTTTTTGGAAACTCTGAAAACAAACAAGTGTGCTGTGAATAGAAAGAAAGAGAGAACAAAAGAAAATTTTAATTAAAGGAACAGTTCAGTCAAACATTCCCTAAGACTATCGGTGATACTACTAAACGTTTTACGTTTGTAATCTCCAGCACTTGAATTGGTACATATATATATACTGTATATCCTTGACATCTTATACAACTATCAACTAACTAAAAGTAGGCCACATGAATATTACTGTGAAACTGGAAATATTACTGTGAAACTGGAAAAATCTCATATACACCCACTCTCTTTTAAATGTATAGAAATAGAGGGGGTGGAGAGAGAGAGCTGGAGAGAGAGAGAGAGGTGGGGGAGGTCCTAGTCGTGTGACGTTGCTATTGGCCCAGTGTCTTCCTCCAGCCGGGACTCGAACGCCTCTCTCTCTCTCCCTCTGTGATCAGTGGGTGAGAGGGGGGAGACGAGCAGCACACATCGGAGAACCCGGCGTGCGCCTCCGGTAAATGACGCCCACCTTTACGCGGCGCGTGCCCTGTGTGTTGCATGTCAGTGCCTGGAAGTGCCACCCCACTATCCTCACCCTGCTGTTTTTTTTACCCCTCTAGTCATCATCCTGTCGGCTCATCCTGCATCACACCACCGGACCTGGATCCACCGCATCCACATCCAGCCTCGGTCCTGGAGACGCCTGAGTCCGCAGCAGCAGCAGCAGCAGCAGCTTTATCTCCAGCCTGCATCTGAATGACGGGCGGAAGGTTTGACTTCGACGACGGTGGCACTTACTGCGGCGGGTGGGAGGATGGCAAAGCCCACGGACACGGCATCTGCACCGGACCTAAGGGCCAGGGCGAGTACGCCGGGTCCTGGTCGCACGGCTTCGAGATAGTCGGGGTGTACACCTGGCCCAGTGGGAACACCTACAAGGGCTACTGGTCCCAGGGGAAGCGGCATGGGCTCGGCGTGGAGAATAAAGGGAAATGGATGTACCGCGGGGAGTGGAGCCACGGGTTTAAGGGTCGGTACGGCGTCCGGCAGAGCCACAACACACCTGCCCGATACGACGGCACCTGGAGCAACGGGCTGCAGGACGGATACGGGATCGAAACTTATGGAGACGGCGGTAAGGAGCCGGTGTTTGTCTGACTGTGACTGATGGAGAGAGGATGCTCCATCATCTGATCTGATCTGTTCTGATATGTTATGTTATGATGCTGAGATGATGCTGAGATTATGCGGAGATGATGCGGAGATTGCGCACTGCGCATCCGTGGTCAACAATCCACACGAACCACTGTTTTCCAAACGCTGGTTCTGTTGGTTACCATGTAAGATAATGGTTCCGCTTTCGTCCAGGTCAAGTCATCATTTGGCAGAACACCGGTTGTTCTCTCTCACGACAGTGGGAGGAGAGTGGCTCCTGTTGCCTGCTCAGTGGCACCATGCCCTGACTAGGAGGAGTTTGGGAGTCAGAGTAAATCAGGCTGTTTGGAGCCGGGTGTATATCACTTTCCCATTCGAACCCCTCAGTGCAAAAACACCTGTCATGAAGAGAGTCATCATGTGGTTCATTCTGGTGTGGGAAACTGCTGGTTTCTGTAACAGCATGGTTTTTGGAGACACGAGTCTGCTCAAAGAGAGAAGACACTCATACTGTTGTTGTGCTATAAGATGCCACTGTGTGTCATTCATCCAGCATCTCCTCATGGTGCTGAATAAAGGCCACACATACTGTATGATGTTTGAAGGGGGCTGGGCTTGGGAAATCAGCTGATCCGAGAGGATCTGCAGAACATCTGGCAGTCTGACCCCTCAACATCCTGATAACTTGATCTGCAGGGTCACCGAATTGGACCGCAGCGCCTGTTAATCTCACACTGTTTATCCATCTAAGTGCCAGCCCAGGCTGTTTCATCACTTTCCGTCAGGATCTGACCATAATGGCATACTTCACTGTATGGGCCCATTGGTCAGTTGACGAGTCTTTCTTCTTGTTAGGATCAGCATTGAAATATGATGCTGTGGAGAAGCTGCAGTGGGCCAGCATCGGGCTCAGCAGCACCAAATAGGATTATTGAAGCATTTCTCTCATTATGTGACTCATAACAGTTCCCCGTCGTCAGAGGCAAACAGGGGGGGTGGTGAATGTGCCTACTGTCAGTGGGGGAGTTAGTGGACGCCTGAAAATAGGCTCCTAGCTGAGTAATTCACAATCGTCCCAAGCGATCCTCAGGACCAGTAACTTAATCAAATCTCTCTGATTGAGTTAGCTCTGCTCGTAGCCCCAGATCTGAGGGGACGAGGAGAAAACATTTTATTAGTTGACACAGTCTGCTCCCCTACAGCAGCGCTCCTCTGGGGCCACATACAGTAAGTAATAGCTGATACAGGGAATATCGGGCCAATAAGATGCTCCAAAGGAAACAGATGAACTGGCTCGTACAATTGAGCACCAGTGTTCCATTTGTACGAGTTTTTAGTGCAGGGGAGGCTGTGTGCACTTCTTCTAGTATAGTTCTTTTTTTTTGTATTTCATTGTTTGTACAAATCCCAGATGCAGACATTTTCTAGGCTTATACACAATTTCATTTGATTCAGATAAAAGACCTTTTTTTGGAAGTGAGCCCAGTGAGACAGACTGTAACCAGAACCACACACACACACACACACACACACACACACACACGCAAAACTGTCAAAACACACTCATTGTGGTAAAAAATATTTCTCTTAGAAAAATCCTACGAGTTCAAAGTCTCTTCTTCCCTTTATCATCTTACATTCACAGATATATCACTTTTTTTTCATTTTTATGCCTCGTTGCAAACTGTGTTCCAGTTTTATTTTCCAGAGAGGAAAATAAACCAAAAGCATCTATTTCTATTACCTTTTCTCATGTTGCTCCCTGTTCTTTGTGAAAACCTGAATAATAATAACAATAATAGACCCTCAGGCTTCAGAGATATTTAAACAAAACATTTTCATTCACAGCTTCATGGAAAGTCGACACCACTTCCAAATAGTACAACTGTTGGGAACCAATGTAGTGGTGGTTTGAAAATATACAGTTATATGTGACCACTGTGAATCACTGACCCATGTCACTTGGTCCCTCAGGTACCTATCAAGGCCAGTGGATGGGTGGGATGCGGCATGGCTATGGAGTGCGTCAGAGCGTTCCCTATGGCATGGCCACCGTTATCCGATCTCCTCTCCGTACATCTATGGCCTCGCTGCGCTCCGAGCAGAGCAACGGTGCGGTGCTCCAGGACCTCTCCTCCACTGCAGACACACCGACCGGCAGCCGCGGGGGCTTTGTCCTTAACTTCCACTCAGACAGTGAGGTCGTCACTGGCAAGAAGAAGGGCCTGTTTCGCCGGGGCTCACTCTTCGGGAGCCTCAGGCAGCTGCGAAAGTCTGACTCTCGGACCTCAATCTCTAGCAAGCGCAGCTCTGCACGAAGTGACGCCACCATGAGCCGCATCAGCTCCAGCGATGCCAACTCTACCATATCCATCGGTGACGGCGAGCTGCCAGATGAGGACCTACCTCTGGAGGACCATGTGGACGCCACCACGACCGAGACCTACATGGGCGAATGGAAGAATGACAAACGCAATGGATTTGGTGTTTCGGAGAGATCCAATGGGATGAAGTACGAGGGAGAGTGGCTGAACAACAAGCGCCATGGTTACGGGTGCACAGTTTTCCCCGATGGCACCAAAGAAGAAGGGAAGTACAAAAATAACGTGCTGGTGCGTGGAATAAGGAAGCAGTTGATTCCTCTTAAAAACCCCAAAACCAAAGAGAAGGTGGATCGGGCTGTGGAGGGGGCCCAGAGAGCTGCAGCCATCGCCAGGAGTAAAGTGGAAATAGCTGCTTCCAGGTAACGTGTTTGTGTATTAGATAATGCTTCTGCATGTCCGTGTGTGTGTGTACTGTGTTAACAGAGCGAAAAAGAAAAGCTAAACATCCTCAGGTGTTTCTTTTCTCTGCCGAAGAGAGAAGGAGAGAGAGAGAGAGAGAGAGAGCGTAGTGGCCTGTTTTACCCGTATGTCTGATTGAAGGCTCAGTCCCGTGTAAGCGGAGTCCCATCACAACAACTCTGACCTTTATTCATCACCCACAGTCAAGGCTTTTGTGTAGCCAATGCCATCATCCCTGGAAAAGGTTCTGTTTCTATTTTCTATTCTCTGCCCATATCTTTCATTCCCAGGGAGAGGGGTCAGGCAGCTTGTGTGCATGTGTGTGTGTGTGTGTGTTGGTCTGTGAGAGTTGATGTGTGGAGCAGTATAGCCATACCCACGCTCGTGCCAAGTGAGTCTCGTGTGCCCAATAACGCTACCTGCTCCCCCTGCCAAGTATTGCTCTGATGTGGCATCTGCTCTTTAACAGGTGGATGAGATGTGACCTTTTCATTTAAAGCCTCCCTCCTACTGGGACACAGTTCAGGGTATGCAGCATCGCTTTGACATCCTCTGGTTTCATTGCATCAGGGAATTATTAAACTGGAGACTGTGAGGGTGTGTACAAGCTGTGAAAAGGTCTCCATGCACTCATGTATGCTTTGATTTCTCTCAAAGCACCCCCCCCACACACACACTACGCCGCGTGTGTGTGTGTGGGGGGCACACACAGATTTGCATATATGAAAACACACATTGACAAGAATTCATAAATTGCAGAAGTACAGAAAACTATTATTAGTCAGTCAATCAAATGATGACACACAACACAATTAGATATATTTTTACTGACTTGTTGATCATTTTGATCAGTCATTTGTCTTGCTGGGCACAGCATCACTCATTTATACATATCTACCCTTTGTGCATTATATATATATATATATATACTAGTAGTCCTGTAAGTGTAGGTGCAGCATTGGGTTGAGCCAAATTCCAACATCAAAACGCTACACTGTGTAGCATCCTCATAATGACGCTAACACAAGGTGATGATTGACAAGTTATGACCATTCACTCTTAGAACTGTCAACCACTTGTTGACATGAGAGAGAGTGTCAGGTTCTGTAAATACTTCTGTAATGGGCCGCTATAATTTAATTATAATTTATAATACATGTAGTTTTTTTTTGGCTAAATGACTGATGGTCAGTCTATTTTAATTGATAAAATAAAAATACACCCTCCAAATATACAAAACACTGGATACACTGAATAAGTGTATCCTGATATCAGCGCTAAGCCCAGGTGCTAAGAGCAATACAGTAATAGCAGACACTATGAATAGCAGTCTATTTTAATATCCAGAGATTTTTTTATTATTATTATGTAAATGTATTCCCCAGTAAGCAGGAAAGGAAAATACTATAGGTACAGATTACATAAGGAGGATTTAACATGCTTAATAATAGAACGCCTGCATGTGATTCGCTGCACTGATGAGACCAATGATTTCACGTGTCTGTGTCTCTCAGTGCTGACGATGAGATAAACCTAAAGGGTAAAGAGAAATGGATAATACAGAGAAACACAACCTGCAGTGCATTAGAGCAACAGTTCACAACAGAAGTAAACACATGACCTAATGCATAGCGCCAAAGCAACCAGAGTAAAAGCATTCACACTGATGCTGAGTGTTAATGACAGCAAACCAGGTCCACTGTATTGTAGTGAGTGATCAAATTACTGCCTGGTACATGCTGCTCCAACATGTGCTGCTGGAAATCTCCACACGGGCTTTTATCATCTTCTGACTGATCATCATCATCATCAGTGTAGTAGTGAAACCGGTGTTAGAAACAGCCAGAGCAGCAGACTGTGACACTTGTACGCGCATTATGTAAGTCTCATTATACAGTGCATGGCAAAAGATGCACTCCTATTGATCCAGTGCCACGTCACATGACTCGCTGTCATTGTGTGTGGAGCGTTTAGCAGTAGATCCTGCCGGGAGCGAGGCAAGGGAGACACAGAGCTAACAGGAAATGAGGGAGAGAGCAAAAATGGACAGAAGTGAGAGATAAATGTTGACTGAATACGTTGAGAGATGCAAGAAGCTGCAGTGGGAGTTGACACACCCGTCCATCCACTGTGCATTAGTGTACAGGAGCTATCACATCGGCCTCTGGGGTGCAGCTGATGACCTCATGCTTTTGATCAGCCAATCGATAGCGATGTAGTGTGGTGTGGTGGAGTAGAGTTCTGTGTCTCTCATTCAGTTATTGCATCCCTCTTATCTCTCTTGCCGTGTGTGTGTGTGTGTATGTGTGTGTGTGGTACTGAGGCCAGTGAACAGAGATAAGTGACTGTTAGTGTCCACTGAAAAGTTTACTACACCATAATGCTTCCCGTTTGTCATGGCTCAGCAGTTACTGTATCATGGTGGCTCAACCAGTGTCAACAGAAGAAATATCTTTATGATTCTTATTTCTTCCATCCATCCATCCATCCATCCATCCATCCATCCATCGTCTATATATGTATCCACATCCACAAAAACATTCACTCTTACTGTCAATTTACAGTCTAAGGTTACCCACCCCCACCCCACACACACATCTGCTTATATACATAACCCACCTCCCTCCACTTCATTCACATACACTGACACACCCTCTAAGACAAACACATACACTCAGTGTGCATGCGAGGTGCACCTCTCTGCTTGTGTGTCAGCGGTGAGTACTGACTAAATAAGGCAAGGCATCAGTTGGCTTATCAGCACCAGCCAGGAATATATACCCGTCCCACCACTGATATAGCAGGCCGCCGTCTCCCTCACACTATCATCTCTCCTAAACGTGTAAGCAAGTGTGTGTGTGTGTGTGTATGTGTGTGTGTGCATGTGTCCATATAAATGGGAGAAAAAGATTTCAAGTGAACTGGAGAACAGGTCTTTTGATGCGAGAGGTCAAATAAGGTTGCTACCACTTGGCAAGAGAACAGAGCGTATGTTTGTGTGTGTGTGTGTGTGTGTGTGTGTGTGTGTGTGTGTGTGTGTGTGTGTGCGCGTCCAGGGCTGTTTGTTTATCACCTGCTGTGTGATGACCTCAGCCACTCACCACCTGCCCTTTTTGGACACACATAGTGCATCATGTAAGTTTCCCTCGATAGTGATAACTCCTGCGTGAAACAGGATGACACGGGAGCAGAGGAATTGCCTTTATTCTTTTTTTTTTCCATAGGTGCATGTGTGTGTTTGATCTTGGTGCTCGTGCCACCTCTTATGGCAGCTTTACGAAGTGGCAGCTCATGCCGTTCCATTTTATGGAGTGACAAAATGTACAGTTGCGATGAGACGTGAAGCGTACAGTAACTGTAACTGCGGGGAGGACTGCCAGCCGTCTGAATCACGAGTCGGAGTAAAGCGAGCCACATCAAACATATTTATCCCCTGACACGGCTCATATTTACAGCCATGTGATGGAACTCAATTTACTGCTGACACTGTCTGAGGCCCACCCACAAACACATGAAAACAACTGACGTATCTGAAACACAAACCATACTGTCTTGGACTGCTGCCAGCAAATACATATGAAAGAGGTTACGTTTTCTTAAACCCACACGGATATCAAATAATCTTGTTGTGTGTACCACAGTGTCATTATATAAAGCCGGAATAACATCAAAAGATTTTAATTATACAAGAAGTCGTGGGCATTCTGTATCATTATCATCACTGTGTTTACATATTCAGAAGCTGCTGGAATTTCCTTCATTCGATAGAAAGATTTAGTTGAATAATATTTTTGCTTTAATGCAAAATTGCTTTGCTCAAATGCCAGTGTTCCCATCAGCCACTTATATATCCTACAAAACCATTTGTATCTTATTTGCTATGCAACTAAGCGAGAAAAAGTGGCCTGAAGTGTTCTATATTTTCAAAACGTTACAGGCAAAATTTGTTTTCATATCTAAAATTAACATTGCTGCGATGACAAAGTTTCCAAAAAGGCCCAATGGATCAAACGTGATACAAAAGTCACTAATAATCGTTTTAGTTTATTAGCGTTTCTGTCTATTTGTTGATGTGTCCGGCTTAACAGTGCTCATGCTTACCATTATAGCGAATCTGTTGACGTGCTGATTTTATAGACGCTTTGCTCAAAACACAACAAAAGCACAACCGCACTGAGCTGCAACCATGGCTAGGCTGTGTTGACAGCACCGGTGTGTCCTTACACTGTGGTGCTGTGGTGTGGGATCTCTCCGAGATCTCTCTGGCACTTATTTCTGCAGCTTCTCAAGAAGGACCAGGATGAGTCAGCCGTGCAGGTGGGCAGGCGGGCAGGAGGGCAGGCGGGCAGGCAGGAAGAGGGAGCAGTCACGTGCAGGCCAAGGCTCTTACAACCAGGTTAAGTCCTATAGTGGTTCATCTACAGTCATAAAAAAAATTAGCAAGACTCCATGTGCAGCTGGTTTTACCCACTCCTCCATCTCCTCTACAATCTGTCATTGCTTATGAAGAATCTCCTGAGGTCTTCACAGCACATGCTGTCCACGTTAGTGAGCGTCAGAGACTTGCCACAGTGGGTTGTATCATAAATTATACACATCGTGATTTGAGATGTACAACGTGCAATCAAATGTTGCGTCTCCTCAGTAGGCACCGTGACCTCCCTCGGGATTTCTTTCTCTCTCTCTCTCTTTCTCAGTGTGTGTTGTGTGTGTGCTCATGTGTGTTTGCTATCCCTCTGAGAATCCCCCCGTGACGTGACAAGACGTTGCATAAAAATCCCAAATGTCAGCGTGCAGCAGTGTAACAGTCCTTGAACACATGTGGCATGTTTGGATCGATGCCTCTGAAGTCTTCACAGAAGTCACTGATTAATAATCAGGTAGATTGTCCTGATGAATTTGCTGCACAACACCACCAGGCAGATGACCTTAATAACTGATGATTCAGTGTTGTAACTTAGTTCTTGTTCATGTTGTGCTCCGCACACTGATTTACAGCCCAAACACAATGCTCGACCTGTTCCAGAGGTGTCATCACTGACAGGAAATAAACCTGTTAAATCCTCAAAGTACTGCCCACGGCGTGTACACCGGGACTCGACCAGCGTCTATAAATACGCACTGAGGAGGCAGCGCAAACCTTTAACAACTTTTCTATTATAGTTGCCCTTCAACGCGCTTAAATGCATTTTTTTTAAATTTCATTATACAGGGGGTCCTCGAGTTATGACGGTCGCAAATTACGTTGTTTTCGTGGTTACGACACATCTCCCGTGAACTTCCTTGTTTCGGCTTAAGCGGTTTGCCCCGTAAATACGTACAGACTTCACAAGGTAACTAGTTGGTGAGCGCTCTCTCTGTCTGTCAGCGCCTGCCGGCTCTCCAGCACCTCCACAGCACAGCTTGGCTACTCTGCCTTGTGTTTACTTATGTGAAATGGACGGCTGGAGGGAGGGTGGCAGCGGCAGCCGGTAAGGAGATGCACACGGACACAGATGCGTTCGGGATCGTGGCAATACCGTAGGTTTATTCACAACACAGGGTCTACATGGTTGATAACAGAAATCTAAAGGAAATTCTCATTACACTCGTGATCTCAACCCCTACGGTGTGTCAAGAGGGACAAAAAAGGCAATTCACCATAATAAACTCAAATTTTAGCGTGGTGTTATAGCGACATCTAGTGGCACAATGTATGCACAATGGCACAATGAATGTATGTTCCGACTTACGTCGAAATTCGGTTACGACACATTCTCAGGAACGTATCTCCGTCGTAACTCGAGGACCCCCTGTATTTTAATTTAATCCTCAAATTGAATTCAAAAGTGTGTAAGTGGATAAGAAGACAAATAATTGTGTTGGTTTTAGTCTCTTAAAACTTTTTTTTTCTTTTTTTGGTACTTGCTGTTACGGCTCTGGCAGCTTAACCTCTGGAAATGAATGTACCCTGCTAAATCTGTTCAGCCCCTCCGATTGGCTGGCTAGGCCACTCTCACTCCAGATGTTCATGGATTGGATTATGGAATTATCACTTCTCTCGCTGATGCCGAGTGCTGCTTTTCCACGCTGAATCCTTTCTGTAGACACGCAACTGCTCTTGGAAGCACGCGTAGATGATACCGTGTGTGTATGTTTTCGCATTTAGTAGAAGGGAATGTGTGAACATGACTATGCAGTGAGGAGGTTTCACCCATCACTGTCACTTTTGCTGAGATTATATAATTGCAGTGGTGCACTGCTCAACCCAAACACCATTAGGGTTTACAGTTGATGATAAAGTCCTATTTTTGTACAAATATGTTTTCAGAATAATCGACCTTTCGTGTCATTTTCTGAGCTTTTTCCTCTTAGTTGATGAAATAGCAATAAAACAGGAGAGTGTAAAGATTGCATCACAGTTGTTCAGCCGTGGGCATTTGTAACATACTAATACTTTATCCTCGCTTTGCACTAAAGCGGAAATTGACAGTGGTGTGTTTGTGATTGTGTGTGTGTGTGTGTGTGTGTGTGTGTGTGGGAGAGAGGGAGAGTGTGTGTGCATACAGTAGGGTGAATGGCGACAGGAGATTGGAGGAGGGAGAACACAGTCCATAATTAAAACTGTTCTTTAAAGGGACACACCACCATTTTCTGATTTTTTTTCCCAACTCCTCTGCATTCAAGCACGCGATTCAAATCGTTTCTTCAGAATCTTTATGAACACAAATTCCAATTTGTAAATAGGAACGGGATTAGGTTGTTTTGCCAACTTTTGGGAGAAATGTTAACGCACAGGTTGGAATCCATTCATTATGCTCAGCTAAGACAGCATAGGTGCCGTCAGAACCAGGCTCTGTCAAAAATCATAAAATGGTGGTGTGTTCCTTTAAGCTCAAGTGGTTGCCAGGCAATGTGACCTTTACACACACAGGTTCAGCCGCACAGTTAAATGAGAACCCACCACGAGTGGTTGCTTTGTGCGTTTGTCTTTGTGTAATGTATATCTGTGCTTACGTGAAAGATTACACCCATTCAGTAGGCTGTAGTGCGGGCTTGTTCATTTGCAAACTCATTAATACAGGCCAAATGCCTGGTTAGACAGCATGCTCAAGTGTCTCCAGTGGTTGCCATGGATACTGCCTCACAGCCGTCATCATCATGTCAGCCATTTGTTGATTTTGTTATAAGGAAGCAGAGTGAAGAGGCGCTGTTAGTTTACTGTAACGTTGCCTTTTCCATCCTTTACAGTCTATGTAAAGTATCTGATTCCCAATTAATGTTTTTCTATACATTTAATGACTGTTTATTTCGATGGAGACACAACTACACAGCCCCCTTAATGCGATAAGGCAAACACAGTCAACAAATGTCCTTCACTGACACTGATTTCCTGATTCCCAGTTGGCCTCATTACGACACAGCTCAGTAATGGTCCTTCTTCGCGCCTCTATGTGTGTGTGTGTGCGTGTGTGTGTGTCATTTGCATTAGAGGTAGCTCATTTTCATGTTACAGGTTAAACTCTTTTGCATATATGTCTTTATCTTTATATGTATTTACACAATGATGTGACAACGTGTCTTGATTTGCATCCCTGCAGACCTGTGTGTGTCTGTATTTGTGAACATAGTTTGTGTGCTGTACTGTTCCAGGTTGTAGAACCAACTTTTTTTAATTTTTTTTCACCCTGAGAAAAAGCAGATTGTAAGAAGGACTAGAATTCTGTGTCCACAACGACGAGTGTTTTCACTTTCACCCAATTTAAAATCCCTGTACTTTACCAAATCATTTTACGTAAGATAATATTAGGTCATAGCCGATTTTTTTTTTCTTCAAAACTCACCGATTTGTCCCCTTTTTTTCCTTCAATACCTGGCTTAGCCGCCAGAGACCCCTCCCCTTTTTTGTCATTGGCTGTATCAGCTGTGGCCATGTTTCACCAGCAGTGTTGACACAGAGAGTGCGGAGCTGTGGTCTGAATCTATGCCACTGCCCTTCACCAAAACCAGAGGGATCATCTCAGCAAGGGATTGTGTGTCACTCTCTCAGCGCACTCATCAGGACTCGTATCAGCACTTAGAGGAGAGCGTATCAGACCTTCAACATAAAAGGGCCATTGCTGTTTATAACAGTAGTCTACTTCAGCGTATGCATATTCATAATAGGCTGAAAGAAGCACCATTATGCATTTATACACTGAAAATGATGCAGGGACATTTACACAAACACACGTGTGTAACTTTTTTTGTATGAGAGCCAGTTGTCATATCAGCGTTCAGTAATAACTGGACTAAACAGGAAACATGTGGGAGAATAAAACATCTGTTGATTTTGTTTTTTTTTTTCCCTCTTCAATTAAAACTGATTCAACTTATTCTGCTTCCGAGAAATGACGTCTGTGTTTGGGAGCAGGTCTTCAAAAGTCAAAAACAGTGAATTCTTTTCTTTCCCTTTTTCACTGATTTTTTTTCAGGATACATTTTTAAAAAAATAGTGATCATAACATGAAATGTTATCATAGTTTTTTTTGTTTTTTTGCTTTATTTCATGTCTGTTCGCTAAATTTCGAGACAAAACCAACAGTGGACTGGAAGCAGCTATATTATATTCACCATGAGACGCGGCGCCTTGTGCGTCTCAACTGTGCGAGTGTGTTCCATCATCGCCTTCCACTCCATTTGTTTAAGTGCCTGGACCTGTAATAGTTAATGCTTCTCCAGTGGAATGTGTATTTGTTGTTTGACCACATTCAGGTGAAACACTAAGAATAACCTGCCCCGATATTCTCATCATAAAGTACCAGCTCTATTTCCAGGATAAAGTCAGCTTATCTCACACCAACAGCCAGTCATTGTCCCCCACTGCTGCAGCCTCTGCTAATGCGAGCGCCCAGACCTCAGCCCAGGAATATTCCTTGAATCATCTCAGAGTCCGCCTTAGCTAACCACTAATGCTGTTAGTAACGCTTGAGTAGTCCTGAATTAGCACCAGCTGGGTTTTCAACAGTGAGGCGTGCACGAATATAAAAGCTACGTGCAGGGCAGGCTGAGGGATAATTTGTGCAGACTGGCTGTGCAGATATTCCGTTCTGCTGCTTTGGACCTGAGGACTGTCTGGGCAAGAGACAGGGCAGTAATTTCCGATGATATATCATATCCTCTCGCTAAGCAGATCTGTGCACTTAGAGCTGGAGCGTCAGCGCACAAATGGAGCGTAATCTTGAAATATGACTCCTGCTCTGGAGTGGCGGTTTTGTTTTTTTGTTTTTTTTCTCGGCCGTTTCCGAGGAGAGCGATGGAGACGGAGATTGTCGAGTGCTGATGTTCACCACGGACGAGGTCCAGATTCATCCTCGATGATATTATATGCTATTATATGCTGTGTCAGCATTTTAGTTACCCGTCCTGGAGGGCGGGGGGTGGGTCGGTGAGATGGAGAGACGGATGATGGGGAAAAAGAGAGAGGGGAGGGAGGCGTGTTTGAAGAAGCAAAGAGGGGTAGAGGGGATCAAGAGGCGAGGGGGGTGGGGGTGGGGGGGCAGAACTGTGTCAGCATATATGAGGGGAGGTTCCTCATATAGGCCGCAGCCTGGGAAGTGATGGACAGAAGCTTCTCTAACAACACATATCAGGCACATAATACAGATACACATAACCTGTATCCTGTGGGAGACCAGGGTTTTACTAACTTTAAAGGAGGATGCACGGTGCCAACTGGGGGCTGGGGGCTGAAACTTAACTCTCCAGTAAAATTAGAGAGGCTGAGATGCATGCCTCAGCAGTTCTAAATATCCGAGAGTCTTCAGAGGGACAGTCTCACTCTCTGTCCACTTCTGTCTCTCTCTCTCCTCTCCGTTTCCATACCCTTCCCCTCTCTGTTTATTCTCGCCATCATCCTCTATATCAAAGACACACACACACACGCACACATTCCACAAAGGGAAAAGAGCATCCGCTTCTCTGGCTGCCAAACTGACTCAACACTTTTTGCACAATCCGTTTGTCACAGTAATGAAACAGCCATAGATCTCGCCAGCCCTTCATCCATCTCATCTCCTCAGTGCTCCAGTCCAGACGGAGTCGATTCAAAGTCTGGCCTCACTTTTTTTCTGAATTTCGACCAACCGCGTGCGTGTGTGTGTGTGTGCGTGTAATGAGCAGGTAATGTTTATGGATTCAAACACCTTGATTCGCTGGGACCGGCGCGTCCCTAGAGTACAAAACTAGACATGAACAGGTGTTGCTTTATATTCAGGGAGGGAGTGCAACCTTAAGTTGGGAGGCTGCAGACTTTCTGAAATGTGAAAGAACATCAAACTTTTCCAAAGTCATCATGAAATAGGGTCCAATCATACTCAAGGGCCCCTAACTGACAGAGGCCCGAAAAGAATATATACTGTGTACGTGCTGCGCTGGGGGTGGAGGGGGGTGGGGGGGTGATGTTTTGTCATGGGGCCCAAAATTCCTGGAGGGGTCCCTGATCATAACTATATCTTTTGAATAAGTTATTGCTCATGCCAGGAAGAAACCACCCAACTCTTCCCTCTCTCCGCTCCACATGCCCATGTTTTCTCGCCTTCCATGTCACTCTCCTCTTGTCCCACTGCTCTGTCACACCTCTGCTCTGCCCCCATCATTCTCCGCCTGTCACCTCCCACCCCCAGACATCCTGTCTGGGAACAGTCTAACTCACTTCCCGACTCTGTCCATGATTTAACGCCAGCTATACCTGTTAGGGATAGAGATATGTCCTGGTGCATGCTATATACCATTATGACGCATTCATGCCTCATTTCACCCGGCTGCGCATTTCACACATTGCCGAAATAGACACATGCATGTCCTTGTTATAGCATGTGCAACAAATAGAAGTCTGCAGGATACATGTCAGCGGTGTGATTTAACTGGAATGCTTGAACGTCAGCTCCCACAGATTTGTCAAAAAGCAAAGGAATGTGTGTTATACTGTTTGTTGCTGTTTTGGAATTCTCAAATCTGCAGCTGGTCGGCGTCCTCCAGTGGTTGCGTTGTCCGTAAACGCGGTCTGAGTGAGTCCTCTGTCCGCGGCTGAGGCAGGGACTTATTTCTGGAGAGGAAACGGTCCATCTCCTCTGCCAGCATATGGCTCCTCATGCATTTTAATGTCTCACTGTCCCAGCGTGTCAAAAACAGGCCAGCCCGGAGTCCAAAGGACAGAGAAGTGGTCTGAAATAGAGACATGTGTCCATAGGGGACACGCGGACAGAAAAGGAGGCAGGAGTGGGGATGAAGTGATGCGGCGTCAATAGCCTGATGAAAAAGGATAAAACAAAACAGGAGCATTGATTGAAAGAGGGAAGGGGTGTTGAAAGAAAAAGGGAGAGGGAGATGGATGAGTGGGGTCAAGCAGGGCACAGCTGTCAATACTTACAGTGATACTTGGACAACTCATCTGCATCTCTGCATTGTCACCAATTGTGACTCATCCACTGTCTTAAAATGGTGCACGTCATACGTAATTGAGACTTTTTGTGAAGAGAACCTACTGGCAGGAACATCAACATCCACCATCATCTTTGCATTTGTGTTCTCCTGGAATCACAGCTCTCAGTTTATTTGTGTTTGCATATGCATGGTACGGACCCATAATACAGCATAGTGCTAACGCTAAGCTCATATTAATCCCAAAACACGTTGCAACACATTTGCGACACAAATGTCATGGGGACATGCGCAGTTGTTATAGAAAATGAAAAAAAATGTGTTTGTGTATGTTTTTATTGTTGTAATCTGTCGTTTAAGCAATAGTTTCTTTTACATTTTTACTTCTATGCAACGTTAATATTGCCTGTTTGTGTTTCTGCAGAACGGCCCATGCCAGGACAAAAAGCGAGGCTGCAGACCAGGCCGCTATTTCCGCCGTGCACGACTCTGAAATTGCCCGGGCGGTTGCTCGGGAGCTGTCCCCCAACTTCTACCAACCAGGTAACCTTCCACGACAAGTTCTGCACGCTGGTGAGCAGCCGAGATGTTTGTCTCGCTCTCGCGCTATACTTTCCCACTGTCTCGATAACGCAGGCTGCAGGTGCATTGCCGGGTCAAGGAGGTCAGTTGACTCCACTTAGTGAAACGCAACACTTCTGCTATTTTAAGTGGCTAAATTTGCATGCGTGTTGCAATGCTATGCGTGTGAGCCCGGGGTAAAGACGAGATTGTCAGACGTTACTGACCCAGAGATGAAGTTGCAATCACTGCTAAGTCTGCTGCTTGGGGCTTAACAGGGCTTTGATGTCAGTGGTTCCCCTCCTCACAGTGCTACATTTATTCAGGCACTATTCCTTTTTTTTGGTTTTTTTTAGCAATAGCGTCCTCGAGTAACATTTCAAACAGTGTTGTTAGGAATCGGGTAAATAGGAAGAGGTATGAATAATGAGGTATTCACAATTTTAGAGCTGTTTACACAGTCAGTAATGAGCTTGTGTACAGAAGCATAGGGGTTTTGCTGTTCCAGGACTGTAACTGAAGACCCAGAGGTATTGAGGATGGTTTCTGACACCACAATGGAGGACTGTGTTTGTGCTGAGACAAAGCAGAGCCTGCTGGAAGCAGGCGACTGTATTCTGGATAGGAGCCTTGTCTTTGCTCTCAAAGGCCTGTTGTACCAGCCTTGAAACACAAAATGTGCATCCGTAAACTCTGTCAAATACTTGTTTATATTTATATCTGCACTTTTTCTCGGATAAAATCAAACTTGTGCTTAAGTCGCAGGTAGAAGTGTCGCTCAGGTATACGAGTGGTGGTGAAGGATACCAACAAATGGCTCCCAGTACCAAGCAGTTCTCAGCTTTCTGCTGGCTGAAGGTTTAACAGGCACTCTGCCATACTATACAGTGGGTCACAGCGTAGGCTGTTGACTCAACTCTGTTTAGTTCATTTACGAGGTAAGCTTCGTTTTACAAGGCAATGCTGGGCCGAAATAGTGGGAACAAAATATCAGACCAGGAAAAATTGGTTTTTTTTTACATGCAACTGTAGGAGAAATTCAAACATTCTTACCATCTCCGTTTCATTTCTGTGTATTTTTATTTGCAGTGCAAGATGTATACCATCCTTTCTTCTCCAGCTGAATGCAATATATTTAGGCCTATGAGCTAATCGACCTTGGGCCCTTGCCAAAGGCCACCACAAAATAGTGGGCGACAAATAGATTGACAATGGGACCCCATTCAAGCATGTCCCTCCACTAAGCCACAGAAATGGCCAACCCGGGCCAGAGACATCCTGTGGCCTGTTTGTGTTGTGGAAAACAGTGGTCATGCTTGGCAGGCGGGGTGATCCACAGGTTCACAAGTCAGATCGGAAAGTGTTCTTGCCTTATAAGTCAGATCATGAATGAGAGAGTGGACGATGTCATAATAATTTTGCAGCACAGGGGGCGACATCTGAGACACTGCGTTTAAATGTTCGATCATATAAGCTGATGTGAGCCACACAGGCACCTGTAGTAAGCCAGATCCATTTTCCATAATCTATTTCCTAAATGTATTGTATTTTTTTTGTCAATGGGAGTCTTTGTTTTGAATTGTGTAAATTAGATTTCCCCTATAAGGATGACCTCCTTCTGCTTATTGCTGGTTCATGGTTTGTCCTGTTGCTGGTTCATGTTTGAGTGTAAACACTTTCCCCTATTTGCAGCCTCCTGGCAAGAACATCACTAATGGAAAAAACTGACCGCAGTGTTGATGCGAGTTTGTTCCGTGTTGATCGTCTCGTCCTTCTTAATGATACCGGTGGACAAAGTCGCTCTGTCCCGAAAGACGCCATTTGTGTGACTTTTCCAAACTAATCTGCCCTGCTTCCTCAGTGTCTGCGTCTACAGTGGAAATATTCTCACTCACCTCCTTCCCTCAGCTTCTAATAAGTCCTCTAGGGTAACAACCAGGAGTCTAAACCCCTTGTTGTTTGTAATTGGCATTTCAGACTCATAGCAGATTATCACCCAGATTGGGAGAGTGCACTTCAAAAGGGTCTTGGTGAACAGGACCCTGACCTTTATGATTGGTTCACACACAGCACCCTGGAGGGGGAGCAGTGCGGGTGAGATGGGCGTGGCCTGTGGCCGTGACGTTAATTGGGCTATATTTGGTGGTGATGTGTGCTCGCTGGGGTCTAATGGAGACATAGCTGAAATCCTTACGCACTGAGAGGAGCTCGGCCCCACGCTCACCGGCGCTGTCGGAGAGCAGCTGTTCCTTCCTTCAGCCGGTGACTGGAAGGGTGGGGTGGGGGTGTTGCGGAAAGGATACCGCCCCACCCCGTTTGACCCAGTCAAGGTACACTGAGACCAGGTGGATCCATAAAAGCCTGGACCTGTCAGGGCTGGAAGCCGGACATGAGCAGGTGCTGCTTTATATTCACAGCAGCAGGTGTTGAGTTCGTTTCAAGCCAGTAGTTTCACCGAAGTCACAAGTTTGTTTTTTTCTGCAACTTAATCTTTCTTTCAAGGATACTGATTATAAATTATGGAAATAAGATGCCAGTCAAGTCCTATTAGAGGTTATCATCATTTTAGAAATAACACAGGTGGATGGGACATTGACGTGACGATATATGAGTGTGTCAGCCCTTTAGATCCAGGCAAAAGACTTTTCCAGTGTCTTTGGGAGACAATAATCTGAGAGAATGTGGGACTTTTTGACATAAAAACAACATAAAAGCATTTTGTTGTAAGAATATTAATCTCATAGTCATACCTACTACATAGCTATACTCCATGGTGTCTCTCTTGTGTTTTCTCATCCGTAGCTGAGTTAGTGTCTTCCAGTGAGCTGTGTCACTAGCAATTACATGTCAGTTCATGTGAGGCCTTTCATGTTTGTCTTTGCATGTGGCCACTTATAAACAAAGCAAAGAGGGACAGCGAGTGCACAAAACCACAGGGCAGCATTCATTAGCATGTGTGTGTGTGTGTGTGTGTGTGTGTGTGTGTTTGTATTGGTGCAAATGCATGCGTATATGTGCGTGCGACACTACTAGATGTAATCTGGGTAAACAATGACAGCTACCTCCCCCCTCAGCCCATCTGCCAGGGTGAGTAGGAGGAAGAAGGAGAAAAAATCTACAAATTGAGTCATGGATCTTAAATATCAAAGTGCAGAGAACATGCTGAGACCTGAATCCAGAGAACAGAATAATACCAGAGTATGAATAAATAAAATATAGCCAACTACAACACACAGCAAAACAGCAAATATTTTCACCACCACTTAGAAGAGGGTTGGTTTTTTTTATATAGTGCATGTAGACGCAAAGACACACTTATGCAAACACTTTGCTTTAGGAGATATATATTTCTGTCCCCTGCCCTATGCATCTGACAGTGATTTGACGCCATGGAAACAGCCAAGACATGTCATCAATCACATAGCAACCGCCATGGGTCAATGTTTGACTGTCAGCTTATCATTAAAAACAAGATGCTAGAAATGGTGAGGAAACTAGTTCCTCTTTGGCCAAAGATGGTGGATGCCCTTTGACCTTTGGGTTTCACAACATTCGATGATAAGCAACTGTCCCCTATGAAACCTCAGCTAAATCTAGTCTGATGCACAGTGACAACAGAAGTGATGACCATATGTATTGTTCTCCTCCCCCACACACATGCATCTATATATACATACACAAAATCAAAATCCCTTGTGTTTTGTGTGATTATATGAAATTACGACCAACCGCGTGTGTGTGTGTGTGTGTGTGTGTGTGTGTGTGTGTGTGTGTGCGCGCACGTGCGCACATCTGTGTGCACTGGAGCAGAAAATGTGCTATAGCATTAACATAAGCATTAACATGAACAGAACTGGCAACCTGCACTCTGAACAGTAGCTCATATTCTAATAATCTCTAAGAGACACAGATAAGGTTGGAGGAAACAGACGCAGGACACAGCATAGTACTCCTTAGCTTGTCTTGATAAAAAGGAAAATGTTGCTGTGTACATATACACAAACAAAACTGGAAAAAATGCCAAATTCCCAGTTTTTCGTTTGTACTTTTTTAGGTTTGTGTTGATCATTTTTATCTTGGTCATGACTAATACCAACCTCGGTCTATTTCGATGACCCTCTTTCAAACGGCTGCAGACTCGACGTTCACATAAGTGAAACACCGCAGCCATGAGGGCAATTGAGTCCCAGTACATGTTCCAGCTGACCTGACAGGATTCCCCGGTAGAGTACGGCTAATAAATCTTCTCTCAGCGTTTCCCAGAGGATCTACCCAAGCTCACATATCTACAAGTCAACATGCAGGAGTTCTAACAATATTATTACATTACATTTTCAGAATATAAAAAAATAATTACACACTCTAATGTGTGGATTCTGGAGGTTTGCGGACAAGTCTGCAAACATGTCGTTGAAGTCCTGTGTGTGTGTGTGTGTGTGTGTGTGTGTGAGCGAGACTGGTGTTTTGGTGCCGAGAACCATTCAGAAAATGCTTGGAACCCCTCGCAGGAATCCGTCCCCAAACAGAGAGAACCGCTCAGGCCTGCCCACGAAGCTCTAACTCTTATTGAGTTATGGTGTGAAATTAAGCTCGGCAGATACATTAAGCCCCGCAGATGTTCAGATGTCCCCTCAACTCTTTGTAGTGGGTCTTATTGGTCATGGCAGTTATGAAACAAATAAGGAATGCCATGCAGCTGAAAAATACTTTGGGCTTACGCGTACTCAGGCCCAGAAGATTACTGTAAGTCCATTTATGCTGATGTGGGAAGGGATGCCCTTGTTCCCTTATGGACTTGATGTTTACATACTTGTTCGTAAAAGTGATAAATGTGACGTCTGAATCAGTATTAATTACCGTTCCTTTTAATTAGAGTGTACAATCTAAATAGGTTAACATGAAATGATGACATGCTGAATGCACCAACAGGATTAGATCAGATCATTTTATTCTGGTTTTCCGTAGACCGGATGAGCATGAGTGCTCCTGAGGCTGTCATTTATCTATGCAGCCATGTTGGTTGGCTGCAGAGAGCTGATGAAGATGAGAGTGCAGAGGAGGCTTTCTTTGTGAAATGGTGATTGTGACACTGCATTAATCAGTCTGTTTCTCTCTGTCTCCCTCCGTCCTTAAGTCTCAGCAGGATGATTGCACATATAATGTTGATTCATGAATATTTTATTTGAAAGTAACTCTGCTTGGGGCCAGATTTACTTTAAGATCTAGCACTTCTAAATTGGTTTCTGTACTGGCAGAGGCTGGATGAGAATTTTCTGAATACCATTAGCATCATTTCAGGGCTCATGTGTCATCACTGAACTATGTCTGAACCTCACAAAGTCCATTTCACAAAATGTGAGACTATTATTTCAAGATAAATCTGCTGATTTAAGGCAAAACATTCCTTTTACTTACAGTTTCTCACGTTTGCAATCAAAATCAAACGATTAAACGGGAAATTGCACAACTTCTTTCTCTGTGACTTGAATTAAGTGTCACTTCTCTCACCTCTGCAGGACCAGACTATGTGAAACAGCAGTTAAAGGAGCCTGTGGAGATTAAAGAGGTCCCCGTCGAAAAGAAGGAAAACTCCCAGAGAGATTCTCCTCACTTCTACCGCAAAGGCACGACTCCTCCACACTCCCCTGTGACCAGTCCTGGGGGCACACCTCCCCCCTCGCCCCACTCCAGCAAGAAGAAAGGTCAGCCCGCCAACAACACCAGCCGCAAAACCAGCAAAGAGGAAAAACCTTCCCGCAAGATAAGCAAAGAAGAGAAGACAAGTCATAAGGCAAGCAAGGATGAGAGGTCTAGCAGAAAGCTGAGTAAAGAGGAGAGGCTCTCCATCACCGATGGCCCCAAAAGTTCTCAAGCGCTCGTTGAGGCTCCACCTAAACCTGCTAAGGTCCAGCAGTCCACCCCAGCGTCTGCTCCACCTTCACAGCCTCCTGCAATTCCAGTCAACGGCCAACTCCACACCGAGTACCACAGCTACTATGTCAAGACCCCGACAAGGATCCCTCTGCCCCCGGACCCTGAGGAGGATCTACAGGAAGAACCTAGTGCCCTGGCCCTGGCACGTATGCCCCCTCAGCCCCCTCGGTCCTTTAGCACCCCCACTCCAAAGCCAGCCTCCATACGGGAGAGCAAGAGCGACCAGAAACTCAGGAAGCAGGATTCCCTAAAGCCAAAGAGCCTCACAGACACAAAGAAAGCCAGTATGGAGATGGCAGAAAACGCAGAACAAGCAGTAAGTATCAGCAAATAAAAATACTGAAAAGAAATCATAAACACTTTATGAGATGCATGTTGGTCTTTCATCAGGACAACATTTCTACATATCTCTTTATGATAAGGTCTTTCTGTTCCATTGGTCCTTAATAACCTTATTCAGAGACACAGGCAGCACAGACCTGATATTCTAGATTGTTATGTGATATGTGATCTTTATCATCATGTTATTTCTTTCACAGGGTCCTAACTCAATCCTTGTTGCCATGGTAATGCTGTTGAATATTGGCCTTGCGATTATATTTGTCCATTTTCTGACATGATGATTCTGTTTCTCTGGTAAGTTCCGTTACTCCTCCTGGACATCTACAGCTTTAAACCACATGAATGTGTTACTCATCTATCTCCTCCGTTTCCAGTGCCACGATGTGTGTCTGAAAAGTGACATGCAGCCAATTAAATCAAACCGATCTTTCATGTTGCAGCAAAGCCATGGCAACCAGTGCAGTTGCATCACCGGCCTTGGAAAACGAAAATGGTGCCAGTGAAACACGGGGGTGGCCGTAGGTGTTTGGGAATCAGTGTGACACCGAAGCGAGTCGGAAGGAAGGCATCACTAACACCGACCTGTCATGGGCCTTCTTATGGGTCAGCCCTGTGAATTCACACTCCTTTGGCTTCTCTAAAGCCGAGGGGAAATTTCATGTCTAGTGAGATTTAAGAAAAAAAAAAAGTTTAAAAATGCAACCGAAACGTACACAGTCTGAAAAAAGCAGTAATTGAAACCCACTCGTGTGCTGATCCAAGCACAGGTCTCTGAAGCCCACTGCCTTGGCAGGGATAGCGGTGGGCTGACGGACCTTGCTGGAGGAGAAGAGTGTGGAGATGCACTTTTAGATGACGGGAGCAAACAGCTGCCTTTCTATTTTGCCATCTGACGTTTTGATGGGGAGATGTGAGCCCGGCGACCGGGGAGGCAATGAGGACGGTCGCAGCGGGAGCGTGCATGGGTGTCCGGAGCGTTTTCTGGGCTTCACACCACTCTTGCAAAAGGAAACTGGACACGGCCGTTGCCAGCAGTCAGTGCTAGCACGGTCACTAGCCAGTCTTACTCAATTAACCCAATTATTACCGCAGCTTTCTAAAGCTCCGTCCATTGTTAGCCAGGATACACCGCTTTGAAAACGCTCCCCGTGCATGGTACAGTTTTAACATTTGTTTGTTTTCTGTTCTATTGTAGCTTAGTTCATTGTGGTTCTCTAACTGTTGGTTACCTGCAGTCGTATGCTTGTAGTTGAAAAGGATATTTCTCATCTCAGAATAAGTCAGTGATTTTTTTTTTTCCTTTTTCCCTTTTGTTTTAAAATCGTACTCACCTCTACCAACTGAGTTGTAATTTGACATTACACATTCATGGTACTGAACGTGCAATATGTTTGATTTTTTTTTTTTTCAACAAAAGCTATAATGTTTTGCCAAAACAGGGGCTTGTACTATCATAAAGAAAAGTCTATGTTCCATTTATTTAGTCATACTCTCATGATTTGAAAATGCTTGACTGGAGAAAGTGTGGATTCCCAGCTGGCATCGTCGTCAGAGAGGAGGTTGAGATTGAAGTAGCAAATGTCTTATGTTATTTATTAAATCAGAAGGAAAATTCTGTCATGTCTAGACCATTTTTTTTTTTGCTTGAATTCCTTCATTCTGATCTTGATCTTGATCTAAGATGCAAAGATGCAGTTCGTGCAACTGCTTCTATAGGCCCAGCAGTGCTTACATGCTTATGAGACTGGATCAGGACAGTCTTGGGGATGGTTGACGTTGAATTTCTTCAAGTTGAGGCCATGTGGAATGTGGCAGCAGGGAGAAGGGTCGATGCCTTTATAAGTCTTTAACAGTACTACTGTTTACCTCGAAATAGAGATGAGGAAATGGGGGAGGGAATGAGATGCCATCTTTGTCTTAACTTCGCTGTGTGGTGGGACACTGATGTCGTCATCACCTCAGTCATGCTTTTAACTTGCTTCATCGTAGCTGTTTGTAGTCTTTGTTGCAGGTATGGCATGAGTTTTCTTTGATTTTAAAAGTGGTTATTTATATAGTTGACATTTACTGTCATCACTACCAAGATTAATTATTTATTCATTGTGCAAATGATGTGTTTGTGAACACTGGTCATTATAAAAGGGCTTAAATATGGCTATAGGTGTCTTTGCTGCGGTGCAATTTTGAAGTTCAACTACAGTAACAAAACGAGCAGCACATTTTACATTTACATTTTGATGATGCTTCGGCCACTTGGATGTTTGCATACTGCATAATAACTTATAGAATATTAGTGAAATCTATATGATAAAAGCAGACCAAGAAAGTTAAAGTACTGAACAACGTGAAATTCTTCGCCCTTCTTTGCCCTATTTTTCTTTGTTATCCCCGTCTTCACGTACGCATGGTGAGGATTGGCCTTTCAGTGGGTTAAACTGAACAGCGCGTTTATGGGATATTTTTTTGAAATGCAACACTGCATGTTGGAGACATTTATATATAGATGATTATATACTATTTGTAAGGATTTTTACAGAGCACAATCCAGAATCTGGTATGAGTTGGTATTTTTCTAACAATTTGCACACCTGTATTTTGACAATGAATATAACTTGTTTGTAATTGGTAACGTAATGCACATATGATGATGTTTGACAGTGGAAAAATACTTTATTTCTAATTGGTTGTACTGTATGTACCACTTGGGGATATAGAAGACAGATGTACTTGTTTGAGAACTTTAGGACATAATGAGGAACTGCAGGAGACTTTTGATATCTCAAGGTTCAAGATACCCCACTGATTTGTGCAAAGTCTTTGGAGATTAAGATATGTGTATAACAATAAAGATGTTATGCTTTATTAAACAACATTTTGGTTCTTCTTGGTATTTTTATACTCATTGCAGAGACCAGCATTACAAGTTATAATTTAATACACTGACAACATGGCATGAAGAATTCACCACATCCTACACCACATAAGGAACGTCGTTCTACGACGCCTCTCATTATGGTATATACTGTTGCACAGACATAAAATGTACAGATGGATTTGAACTGATGGATGCAAGGATTGTCGCTTGTCTTATAAGAATGTTTTAAATTCCACTCTCATGTTCACATCTATGTACCTCCTAACATCGATGGCCTCATGGTGACCTTCTCATAATGAGATCCAGGGGGAAAAGACCAGGCATGAAATCAAAGTATCTTTGTCAGGGTCTCGCATTAGCGGTGAGAGCGCAGGCAGGTGCCCCAGTTTGTCTTGGGTCACTTTGTACTGTTTCCACTGCTGATCAGCCTTGGATTAGTGTAGAGTTACTGCGGCAGTGGCACCTGCCAGCAATCAGCAACGCCATGTCATGCACTTGCCTTGCCCTCTGCCCTGACGCCAGCAGACCCTGCAGAACCTGCGGGGAGTTGTCTCATCACACAGTGATTTATATTTAAACAGACTGGTTGCTTTTTTCACACTACCATATTGATTTTGGCATTTTTTTATTATAAAAGCAAACAAAAAGGCCCTATAGTAAATATGTTTATATTGCATGTTTAAAATTATTAGATCCTGTTATGGTATTGGAAAGGAGTATTCTGGATAGCATGTAATCCTGGCTTTGAAAACCCCCTATGTGACGCTGAACTTGTCAGTAATAGTATAGAATATCTCTGTTACTATTCTGATATTGCACAGTGCGCTGGACAAGATTTAGTTGCACGAGCAGTCCTGGACAAATATAAACCCAAACCTTATAAGTGTATCCCACTGATTCAGAAAACATGGCAGTGCCATCAGAGGCCACTTGAATTTACGTCAGGTGGACTGTGGATAACAGCAAAACAACAAACCCTTGTGTGTATTTGACATATATTTCATTTTCATCCACACTTGACCGTGACCCCTTATAAGATTCCCAGTCACTGCGTCCAAGCCTCCAGCTTGCGTCTGAAATGCAGCTCGGTTGTGCTTCTAAAATTGGATTAAGGCTAGTAAGCAGTGAGGGGATATCAGTGGCCAGCGTTTTTTTCAAAACTGTTGCTAAGACATCAGTATTAGGCAGATCCCCTTTCCATGCCTCGCATAGCTAGCTTAGCTTAGCATCACTTCATCTGTTATATTTACACTAACAAATCTCGGTTATAAAGCCATAAACCTATCACTCTGTCATCTAACGCAAACTATTATCTGTTGATTTACCATTTCGACACACAGCACCATTTTGTTTTAATTTGTGTTCTTTTAAGCCTTGATTGTGGACAACAAACTCACATCGTTGTAGAAATATAAATTGAAAAAAGCAAAAAATAAATTTAATTTGTTTTTTTCCGGTCATTTAAAAAAAATGTTCTTCTGTGTTTTACACTACTATTTACTTGTTTGAGAGGAAACCGCTTTGTCTTAATGGTTGCAGAATAGTGGCTTGCAGGTTAAACTGTTAAATGATCAAATCAGTAATAATAATACGCTCCGGGTGAAATATTTTCAGAAATAAAACACACAAATACTGCCGATATAGGAAGAACACCACTGTGCCAAGATTGTTTGTGACATATCAGGGGTTGATGATGCTTCTCTCCAGCAGTGGGTCTTGAGTTTAGGACAAACATAAGAATTGCATGGCTCTGTAAACTTGCCACAGGCAAAAGGGACAATACCCCTGAATTCACTGTGACAGGCCCTACACTCTTTTCAGAGAAGAAATGCCCAAAGACATCCCACCCCCCATCCTTCTCCATCATGACTAGAATGCTGACCTGGTTTAATTCTGGGCTTCTCCAACAAGGCCTTTAATGAGGGCGTTATTATGTGGCATAGTCTAAATAACAAAGCATATACGTACCTTCACATAACTCTTTATTTTTAACAATAAGCAAAAGGGTGTAAACATTAAAATCACTTCTGAATTAAACAAACATGACTGTCAATATATATGTACATATGATGTTTTATTATACAGGTGTCTTTCTTGGCAAGTCAACTGCACTCATGTTTGTGTGCACCAAAGTGTGATCTGAGAAAGCATACAATCCATGTGTTAAAGGGATGGGTGCTAACACTTGGCACGACAAGAGTGTTTGCATATATTGTTTGTGCGCGCGCGCGTGTGTTAAGGAAGCCTCCGTTCTTAGGGCCCACAGCAGCCGCCCCAAAATAGAGCTGAGAGCAGCTGCAGCGGGGTGGGTCGCATCAGAGAGACTTCAAAGCGGCTGCCGTCACCCACCCGCTCTGATCATGAGCACTAATGGTGTAATGGGGGACTGGAAGGTCAGTGATTGTTTTCAGTGGTGTGTGTGAGTGTGTGTTTATGTGTGAGGGAGAGTCAACAGGCAACACGGGCTGTCACCAGGCAGGAGGCTACGGGAACTTTCTGGAACACAAACCAACAGCACTGCTAAACCTGATGTTACAGTAAGAGAAATACCAGGTTAGAGGTCCCCTCTGCAGAAGTCTCCACAGACAGAGCAGTCTGGGGAAATAATCTCATTTGTAATCCCAGTAAATTTAGTTATGGATACGTCCAACGTCTGTATGTAAGTGAAACAACAATGTAAAGTGGAAATAAATAAATACTTATTATACTTATTATACTTATATTGTTTTCCATGAGGAGCGTCTCAGAGCTCCAGGGAGCACCTTTGCGTCAAGCAGCACAATTTACAGGCACGCTCAGTAATCTGCTGTTAGTGTCACAGCTCAGATATCCCTGCGTCAATTTGGCAGCCTCAGATTTCAACAGTCATCGCTTTTCCTACATGAGAGCACTCTGAACCTGACCGTGACTACAGTGGGGGCATCCGTCTCTCAACTTTATATGTTTATATGTTCAAGACCATTTAAGATCTACTAAATGTCTGTTGTTGCTATCATCAACAAACTTCCAGGCCAGTAAATGTGGGTCTTCTAAAGTGCCATGCAAGGTTATAACACAAAGGTGAGAACAATACTGTGATCTTTCAAACTTCAATCATATTAATCTTCACATGCTGAATTGATTGTTTTTGTGTGTGTGTGTGTGTGTGTGTGTGTGTGTGTGTGTGTGTAGTTTGGAAAACATAGTATTGTGCAGAGAAGATGAATTTTCTCTTCCTGTTTCTCATTCTTTCTTGATTACAGATTTGTGTCTGCAAAATGTCATGTCCATTCAGCACCTGTTCCCACCCATCACAGCAGCGGAGACAGTCAGGGAAGTTGATGTGGAACGCTAGTGCCCCCCACAGTAGAATAGGGGAACGTTATCTTCAAAAAATATGAAAGACGCAAGATTTATACACACACATCAACAAAGGGAATAAAGGCTGAGAGAGCGTGGTGTCACTGATTACATCATCTCCAGTTTGTCCTTTTAGCTCATTCGGCTGAAATTTGATACATTTTCAGCGAAGCTTTCTGTAGATTCAGCACTCACATCGCGTGTTCTACTTAAATGCTCTTTTCTAGTTTTCTTAAAACTTTAATTCGATGTGAGGCTGCGTTTTATTTTCACCGATACGCCTCGCACATGCAGGGGATATAATAAACTGCATAGGAACATGAGCTTATCGCCCTGCCATTGAAATTCTACGGAAGCAATTTATCGCGGACGTGGTGTTCATAAAAACTTGTTCCGGGTATCAACGTTAGTCCGGCGGCTAACGTTAGCTGAAACACAATCTTCTCTCCACATTCTTCTACAGAGTGGTAAGACATGACGATACGTTTTTATAACATGTGGTTTTGTGTTGGCGTGTATCGGTCTGTGTGTACGATATGAGCTCCAATCACTAGAAAACCGACAAACGAAATTATACCGTTTGTTAACCAAAGCGTTAGCTCGCTAGCCAGCGCAAGCTAACGCTGACGGTTGCGAATAATTCTCACATTTTAGACAGTGAAATAAATCACCTTAGCAGTTGTTTGATTTACGATCGACTTAACCAGCTAATATACAGTTGTCCTAATCTAGATTTATTTTAACGATAGCAATAATGTGATAAATTTATATTAGCGCAATGTTAATGTTACTATTTCTGTTGTATATTAGTAATCTCTAAGCCCTTGCTTACGCCAGCATTAATCTTGACATGATGGCTTTATGCTGCAGCCATGAGTTGCAGCCCTGGTTACGTTAAATTATTTATTAGAAGGGTTGATCATTTTTCTATTTTCTGTTACAGGATTGACCAGAGTACCGGGTCAGGATGGGTGAGTGATTAACTGACTATACTATTCTGCCCCTTACTATAAATGTAGGCCAATTCATAAAATGACTGTTATCAAGCCACTCTGTGTGCGCGTTTATTCATACAGGTCTCATTAGTTATCGTTTCTCTTGAATAAGAAACTTTCTCGTTTTTCCTCCAGAGTCACCACTGCTAGTTGTCAAATGTGTGTGGCACTGAGGTCTATGGCTAACACCTGTCTAAACTGATCACTTTCTGCTTTTTCCTAGATGGTGAAGAAAGAACCTATGGTGGCTGTGAAGGGCCAGATGCCATGTATGTCAAGTTGATCTCTTCAGATGGCCATGAATTCATAGTGAAAAGAGAACATGCCTTGACATCTGGAACCATCAAAGCCATGTTGAGTGGGCCAGGTAAGGCTTCAGGCAAATTGCTTGAAATCTAAAGCGGCACACCCCTGCATGTGATGAAAAAGGCTTTTTTTCTTTTTTGTAACTGAAAGGAATCTATCTTATCAATCTGATTAAGGTAATGTTGTTTCATTTTGCCTGTCCAGTTGGTGGCACTGTGCTCTCTCCATACCCGTTGTATGCCAAGTGGTATTTGGCATGAAATGTTAAAGTTTCTAATCTTCTTCCATGTCTTCAGTGCTCTTAGACTGATTTATTTTTTGCACACCGTCATATTATTCTGATAAATAATTTTGCAGACAGGTTATTCAACTGTGTATTTCATGAATTGTTTTCAAATTGTGTTATTTCTGTCTATGACACTTGTAGGTCAGTTTGCTGAGAATGAAACCAACGAAGTGAACTTCAGGGAGATTCCATCTCATGTCTTGTCCAAAGTTTGCATGTATTTCACTTACAAGGTCCGTTACACCAACAGCTCTACTGAAATACCTGAATTCCCCATTGCTCCTGAGATCGCCCTGGAACTGCTCATGGCTGCAAACTTTTTGGATTGCTAAAGTTACCAAGATAATGTAGAAGCTTGAAACGTGTTTGGAATTTTTTAATATTTAACTTGTTTTGCCATTTAAACTGAATGGAACGTCAATGAATATATAACCATGAAATGTTTTGTTTCTTTTCTTTGCACCTAGCTTTCTGTCTAAATTTTATTCGTATTAAAGAATTTTGTTTTAATAAAAGAAAAGGATATTAGAGAAAAAAGCTGATAAATGTGCCCTTGCTCAAAAAATCTTTCTTCACCCCATGTTAATAAAAGACCACCGCTCACAAACGTCTTTTGCATAAAACAGTTTGTTTTCAGTTTCATCAAATACGATTACTTGTAGTTTGTGTATTTTGTTCCAGCTGAAGTAAAACATTACAAAATGTTTTAAGACCTCAAAACAGTTAAACATTAGTGATCATAGATTGTGTCAAAACAAACATGCTGCTGTATTAAATAAAGGTAATTAAAGGTTGACTGAAATGGATGAAGAGTTTGGTGCTTTATGTACATGATGCATACATATGCAACTTTTTAAAGTGGTTACACATCACTATAATATATATATATATATATATATATATATATATATACATACATATATAATATATGTGTGTATATATATATATTTATATCCCCATCACAACTGTAACGTTTGCGGCCCTCAATTCCCTGTTCGATGGATCTGATCTTACTGCTGCAGCATTTGCCTTAAATGCTGCATGCTCCACTTCCACCTCCATTCTTATGGTTGAAGATGATGACGCCACGCGTGATCCAGTTCCGCTATGACGTCTGGTGGCTGATTTTGATGATGTAGACCTGTTGTCTGCCTGCTCACTGCGTCCCAGGACCTCTTTCATCCATTCATCGCATTTCCGGGAAAAAGTCATTCATTGATTAAGTTTTCGTATCAAACCAGTTTTTTTGATCATCCGCACATTCTTCCTCAGTCATATATTGTCGTAATCCAGAAATCAGGTCAGTCAACTCTTTATGCAGCTGACTTATATCCACACGTGGTTTGTTTTTGACAGCATCGACATTTGCGTCGTCTTCCATTAACTGTAAGATTTGCTTAACCTCCAAAATGAACAGATAGATCCAACACTAAATAAGTTTAGATGCAGAAGCACAGTCGAACGGGCTTGTGAACGTTGTGCTCCGTGTATACTCCGCTCGTCATTTAAATCCACCGTGTCACCGTGGCTCCTCACGATGATCTGAATAAGGGAATGACACATTTGAAGTCCTTTTCTTTCTTTTCACTTTCCCCGAATCCACCGCGCAGACCTCGCGACTTTCCTCATTTTGTTCGTGCCGAAATCAGACTGTTCCAAAGTCTCTACGAATAGTTTTTTGACTAAATGTAGGTTCCAAATGAGTGGAGTTCTGTCTCGACGCTCCTATTTTTCCCCTCTTGTATTCCCCTTCTTAATTAAAAAAAAAAACAAATCCACAGACAAATCGATCACTTTAACCATTTACTGGTATAAAAACATGTACCAAAAATATGTTCCAAAATATTTTTCCCATCAGTCACTATTTCAGTACAGAATTCCAATTCAAAGAGATTGAGTGGAGAGGTCAAAAACTATTGTCGGTTCACTCCCGTTTAACCTCGGATATCTTTTAACTCTCGTGAGAGCTAACACACACACACACGCGCGCGTGCAAAAGCGACAATTGACCAGTCCTACAAATACCACAATAACAGAATTCAGTTCCCCCTTTTAAAATTAAACACCAAATACATTTAAATACAACCTAAGCCTACTTCTAAATCAATATACCACATAAATGTGTACATGCAAACTATTTTTCTATTTGTAAACTAAGAATCCAACATACATTTACGAATAAATGCATCCAGGCTCTTACAGGCTGATGTGTCAGCAATATCCGTTGCAAGCTCGTATCACATCTCAGTTCACAGCAGCTAGAGTGGAGGTCTGTTTCTTTTTTCCAGGAAACCTTAGGAAGCTTTATCAAATTACTCTTTGGGTGAATAAAATTTCCTACACTTAGTTGATGCGGATTAATACTTGTGCTTGAAACAGTTTGGAATTTATTATGCAAAGTGGGTGAAAATGCACCAAGTTTTATACGTTTTGGTAAAACCTTGAAGGTGAGCTGCAGGTGACACATGAGAACTAGGAAAACTGTTTACCACACAAACTATTATGGATGCAATTATTAGACATAATGGATTTTTTCAAGGTCAAAGTAAGAACTTCCGCTTAAGATATAACATCTGAATAAAACGAAGACAAACGTAAAAGGGACAATTTAATTAATTAATGTAATACTTTTACTGAAGGTCACCAATGTCCTGTTCCTAGTTCCTATGTAAGCTATTTTTTGTGTGTGAAATGTAGTGGTAGAGAAATCATACATAGTCGGTTAAATTAACCGAGATTTGACCGGAACCCTGTCTCTGACGGTGAACCTCACCGGATTATTTTCTTTTGTCAAAAACAAGTTCTCCTGTCACGTGACTCCCTGACGTACAGTCCTCCACTCTGCTGCGCTGATGCAGGGGGGGTTTCCATCATGGCGTCGATGCAGGTAAGAATACAACTGACAGCGACCTTATATTTACAATTTACTCCACATTCCCCCTCTGGTTATCTGGTAGTTTTTTCATCACTTCATTAACTTACACACATTAATTCGAAGTAGCGTTGACATCACAGTGAAATCGCTGACATTTGTCCTAAACCGTTCGGCTTTAGCTCTAGGCGCTGTGTTAGCAACACAACTAGCCCATCATCATCAAGTGAAGGCTAATATAGAAGTCAGCTTCCTGGACATATCCGGTGAATTGCATTCAGATATGTTACCCGCTTTATTCGGAGCAATGCACGGATGAAAACTCACAGAGTGTGGAGTTATAAAGTTGAAAATTATTCGTTGTTTTATGGTGTTATTGTTGCTGTTTAGCTGACGTTAGCGTTAGCAAGCTAACGAGGCAGTGCGCAGATTGAGCAGTTTCCTCCTCAGCTGAACAGGTGCATCGAAATCGCTGAGTCGAATCAAGAGATTTGACTGGTCTTAAAAGCAGTAAAGCATCATGAGTGGTGGTCTTGGTTTGTCTTTTTACCCGGAAGCTCATAGCTCATCGTCTGCCACGAATCGTTTTGTTTTATATACAGTGGTATATCGTTAAATCAGTCAGGGTGGAGTTCTGTAACAAAACGCGCACAATGTAATTTTGATTGATTAATATTTTGGTTTTGAGTAGAATATTCTCCCTTTAATTGTTCAGGGTTTTTTTTAATGATTCATGTATATTGAGTAGAATGATGTATTTCAAAATATGAGTGTGTTTTCTCCAACAGAAAAGGCTACAAAAGGAATTATTAGCCCTGCAAAATGATCCACCCCCAGGAATGACGCTCAACGAAAAAAGTGTACAGAACACCATCACACAGTAAGTGTTTTTGTCATTCATCCTCTGACACTGTGTTACAGCTTGACAGCATATCCCTACATGGTAAACATTAGGAGCCTGTCATCACACCTACAGCTGTCAGTAGTCAAGGGTTGCAACCGTGAATAAACACAAATCCCATGTGGTCTGTTTCATCATTACATGAGAGCAGCATTGTGAGCATATAGGAAACTGTCACAGTAGCACTGGAAGGTGGTATTGAGACACAGGACTCTTGTAGCTTCAGCAGTGACCGATGAGAAGAAATCGGGGTCAGTCTAGTGACTGGCAGATCTGGCCCCTCAGTAGAGTGTCTCTAATGCACTGTGTCACTATTCATCCCTATAAAATATTTATTGGTTGGCATGCAGGTGTTGGGCTAAGGTAGCAAGGAACAGAGCCTGCTATGCTGACCTTTCTGTCTTGGAGTCCTGGTGTTCCCTTATATATCCATGAATACTATTGAAATGCAAGTCAAATTGTGTCTCTTAGGCATTAATGATTCAAAGTTGTTGTCTTCCAGCTGCAGGTTGACAACATTCACTTTGCTGCTTGTCATGCTGATCAAAATATCTCTTGGTGTTATTGTTAGGTGCATGAGACATGCTGTAGGAGCAATACATGTTTCAGTGCAGTGTTTAAGATCTTGAAGCAATGGAAGACCCAATGCATTGGAATCTCTCACTCTCAATGTTGTGCTGTTGTTGCTTAAATAACGAGTCCACCAACCAGTTCTGCTGGCTTCGGCATCCCCTAGTTTGTGATGGTATGTATAGGCGTGCCCTATTGTCTCAGCTTGAATGACAATAAAGAGATCCTAAGCTGGTTTTGGCTCACTGTCGTAGTGATTGACATTCGTGAGGATTTGTTTTTGTTTTTCACAAGTCCCAAAGTACTGCGCTGGACTGTCTGTTCCTTCTTGATATTCAAGCAAACTTTATCAAAACACTCGAAAAACCTTCACTGGCGACACTGTTTGACTGTGTGTTTTGAGTATTATTGCTTTTGTTTATATAGTACACTCTCTCTGTCTCTTTTGGCGATGTATAATTTCATTACAATCTCTGAATAGCGTCATTGTAACAGCTTTTACAATATGCTTTAAAGCTCTAGTCATTCTTTGACTTCCAGTTTCGCTGAGCGACTCAGTGTTATTTTTGTTGACTGGATCATATAATCACCAGGCTTTAGGGAACTGGAGCAAGTTGAGCACAGTGTCCTTGGAGTCCTTGCCTGTCTTCAGTGTGGGTTACATCAGGTGTAACTCAGCATTGTGTACAGTGATATGGCCTCCCTCGAAGCAACACCTCTTGGCGAGCATTAAAGCATCTTTCAAACAATCTGAAATCTACAGGAGTGCAATATTAAAGAGGACTGACCTTAACTGGTGGCCTACATTATGATGTGCTCGGGGATATAGTTGTAAAAGACTCAAGGTTATAAACCCAAACAACAGCTACAAGTCTCTTTAAGTGTCCTATCTGTGCTGCTTGCCTGGAAGAAATTAGGTCAGAGATAGTGATGCTGCCATCATGGTTCCTTTTCTTCTCCTTTGAGGTTTCTGTGAGCAGGCCATCCCCCATTAAAAGTCAAAGTACCCTGAGCTGTGGTCACATTTAGAAAGTAGACTGTCCAAATCAAGCCCCTCTGTTTGCAATCATCTGCCATTCTGAGCAAGACACTGAATCCCTTGTGCCACAGTCAGCACAATCCTGTAGCCAGGCTACACAAGCGAAAATAGATTTTGTCCCCCGGATCAATAGAGTATCACATTATAACTAATCCGCTGTCATAACCCAGCTGAAAATTTAATGTCACAGGATGGAGTCAGAATAAAACTGTTGATTACACATTTACTGCAGCACTGGCAGCACATATATTATATGATTTTTTTTTAATGCAAATTAGATTATATCAGTTTAAGATGTTCTGCTCCTGTTCCCTGCTAGTCTACTCCAGAGTTAATGCAGGCAGAGATAGAAGGTATAGCATGTTACTATTTAATTATGGTATGTTATTAAATATCCTTGTTAATCTATCATCAGCTAGGGCTGATGAGACAATTTAAAGGTCTCTGTTCATAAACCAAAGTACTAAAATCAATCCTTTCTGAAGAAAGTCAGGCTGTTGCCAACATCAGTCATTGTTATCTCTTTGAATTAAAGATTTCATTGTCATTCCATCCAGTAATTTTAGCAGCGTATCAAACATATCAACATTACCATCCTTTGAGCCAGGTGGCTTTCATCGCCAGGTGGCTAAAAATCATCTGATTTTTAGTTAATGGAGGTGTCAACAGTTTTAAACTTTTTTTAAAAATTTTGGACAGACACCATCTATGTATCAGGGCTGTATATTTCCTACTATTTTTGTGCAAGTGGATGAGTTTATTTTTGTGGTTTTCTGTTTTCAGGTGGATTGTAGACATGGAGGGAGCACCTGGTACGCTGTATGAAGGAGAGAAATTTCAGTTGCTTTTCAAATTTAGTGGTCGATATCCTTTCGATTCACCTCAGGTAAGCAGAAGCTGCATTGCTGCCATCTGTGTATGTTTGTGCAACCACCATCTATAAATGACAACTGTGCAACAATGCTATATTGCTACGTTGTTATGTTCTGTGTGTACTGAAAGGAGCAATGGTGTTTCTGTTTCTAAAGAATTCATCTGTCTAGAGTTCCTAAAATCACATGGTTTGATGATACAATGTACTGACGTTCCTTTTGTCCAAACAAAGTCGAAAACTGAAGACCTGTCTAAATTCACTGTCTGGATTTTCACAACCGTCACGGCACACTGGGTTTACAGTTGTTAGTACAGTGAAGCTCAGTGTGGAAACGCTGGTGCCAGGAATCACTGACAGACACCTTTACTGGTATGGTTTCAACAGAAGCCATGTTTGAAGGGATTAGTTTAAATCAGCAATCTTGTTTGACTCCTGAGGAGCCTTCCTACCTAAAAATAGAGAATGAAGCAGCTCCTATCCTCCCAAACAGGAAGGACAGGCTGTCAAAGTGATCCTTTGTTGGACTTCTCTGCTGACCACCATGAGCACTGACCTACTGTGTCTCAATTAACAAAGTTCAGTTGTTAAAATTATGTTTCTTGACTGTATTTTGCTGTCCTCCCGCCTAAAAAGTGATTTTGCTTTGAGTTTATTTCTGGCCATTGGCAACAAAGTGTGTTCTTACATCTAACTGTAACCGTAATCTAATATTGAGAAAGGAAAGCTGTGCCCACCCACTGTGCCTGTTCACTCGAAAAAACAAAAACAGGAAATACTTAACTTACAAATAAAAAACAGAAAATATTTATTTTTCTTTGAGCAAGGAGCTTTTTATTTGTCTTAAGTGTAAAGGCTACATTACTCTTGGCTCCTGTCTGTAACACTCGTCCTGCCATCCCCCACTAGCCCTGTGGAGTGAAGTCTGCTCTTCCATGTGAGACCATGTCTGGTGCCAGTCTGCCTCAACCCATTGTTATCCTTTCATTACTCTCTTTACACTCTACCTTGATTATAGTACTTTATCACTACAATCTTAAGTTCCTCTCATCAGACTCAGTGTGTCTCCTTGAGTCGTGCAGCCTTTAGTGGTTAATATCCCCTGATCCTTTTTTATTAAACTTGTCTCCCCTGTCTCTCCTGTCAGTCTCTCACTCCCTCTTCCCCTCTCGCACCCTAACCCGGCCCCCTCTGTCCTAATCCCAAAGCCTCATCCCACTATAGAGAGCTTAGTCTGAGTTTACACAGCAAGCGTCATTATTTTCTATCATACTGGAAATCGTCATACAAGTACTCCTCCAATTTGTATCCCATATCAGCAGAATGGCCTAAATTTAGTGTAAAACATTGAAATAATCTTAATTTTATTTTTTTGTTTTCATGAAATACTCTCCCCCATTGTAGGCCTATAGTTATCACTTATCATATTGACTTATCTTAGGATTTGTTCCTCTTTGTTTTACTGTTGCAGGTAATGTTCACAGGAGAGAATATACCTGTCCATCCTCATGTGTATAGCAATGGTCACATCTGTCTATCAATTCTAACTGAAGATTGGTCGCCAGCGCTCTCAGTGCAATCAGTTTGTCTTAGCATTATCAGCATGTTGTCCAGCTGCAAAGAAAAGGTATGCAGTCTAATGTTATACCTGGGGCAATGAAATATTGAGATTTATGGTAATGATTTGTTTGCATAATCAAAATGCTTGTTGCTTTTTCTGCAGAGACGGCCACCAGATAATTCCTTTTATGTAAGAACGTGTAACAAAAATCCAAAGAAGACAAAATGGTGGTATCATGGTGAGTATTTTCCTCTGACATTTCCCCAGTTTATGTTTGGTTACAAGTAAATATTTAAATGCATTTTTTTATTTTTTGTTTTTACAGATGATACATGCTAATGTACAAACTTTGTAATAACTGTAGAAGAAAGAAGTCCTACTGACATACGTAAAAGCACTTTTTAATCATTCAGTCTTTGAACTCTGACCTTTGACTGGAACAGTGGATACCATGCGCTGGAGGCTCGTGACTGCAGTTCCCTCACGGGCAGTTGGATGCATGTTTTAGTTGGTTGTAATATAGTGAATAAAATTAATTGAAAGTTCAGATGCACCCAAGAAAAGTTGTTTTTGGCAAACAAGGAGTAATGCAGCAAGAAAGCAAGGTGGATTTGTAGTGAGAAACTTATAATTCCTGATTTAAGATTACTATTGTTACTTTTTTGTTTGTATGTGGGTGCATTTTAAGGTCCTTGTGTTGTGCAATAATAACTGATGGATGCATGCTTGGGCCTGCAAAAAAAAATCCAAATTTAAACGTTGTCTGGAAGGAGACCGTCATAACCCCAAGGAAATGCATCATCTGTTTTTTTTAATATATTATTATAATATGCACTGTGAAAGTATCTAGTATGAAAAGGCACTATTAGTCCTTTATTCCCAACTTGCAGTTATACTGTAAGCTGTCCTCCATATATTTATCAGGTTAAAAGGTTTAAGTTTGTAACCACTGTATAAGTATGGGCAATTTTCTTCATCATCTTCCAACTTGAGAGCTGTCTGCACCTCTTCGTGCTGTTGGACAGAATGTCAGTATGGGAATAAAACATATGACAATTCATTGCTCAGTCAGTCGTCTTGCATCTCCTCAAAATTCGGCTGAGCATTGCTCACTGGTCCAGCCTTGAAGATGTGCAGCAGCCTCGCTTCCATTTAAAGAATGTCTGTAAGAGACCGAAAATTTGTTCTTGTTTGTAAGATATGTTTTTTTTTTTAAATCATGCTTTAATCTTCTTAAACCTTTTGATTTTAAAATGTCTTGGGTTCGTTTTGTACTGGTTTTGAACTAGCTGATGCTTTGATGGGGGGTTTGTTTCGATGGGTCAGTATGTTTTTGATTTTTTTTGTATTTGTTATTTAATTTAAATATTTTATTCATCTCAAGAATGGTAATGAATGATGAAAAGGAGAGTCGTAAAGACAAGGCTTTTGTGATTCCCCCTGGTCAGAGTTTTGGCTCAGGTACTTTTTTCATTAAAGAAATCACCTCTAAAAAGATACCTATTAAATATTTTGAATTTAACTATATTTTCACCAAAAGAGACTGTTATGTTGTAAAATTATAACATGTCTGAAACTATTGTATATAAGTCTTTAAACTGTTGGATGATGTGTAAGAAATTAGCAGAGGATGCACTCACTTTATAGGCAGAAGGATAATAGGAGTGCTTTATTTTATTGGGCGTAAGTCTGCATCTTTTGCTAATTAGGATATGTACAGTTGACAACAAACACTGCTGATGGTAAACAAAACTGTTGAGTAGTTTAACAGTGGGGGTGCATGCAATTTTAAACCCTACATTTTCATAATGGCATCAGACATTGTGAGAACTTTGAGTCTTTCCATAACTTATGATAATGATTTATGGGATGGATATTACAAAACTCCAGAGACGCTCTGTCATTTCAGACTGTAATCACTCCATTCCTATAGAGATGTTTATTGCCATCCAGTCAGAGATACTTGAATTTTCCATCATGGGTTGTTTGTGTTGCATTTGCTTTATTCCAGGGTCTAGCTGAGTTTTCTTTGATAAACTTGAGTGAATGTGATAATTCTCTATATTGTAGATGAGAATTCCACAATACACCCCTATCTTGAAACTACAACTATATTGATACCTTAAAAAGTCATCTATTTAACCAATGATTTTTTAAAAAAATATTATTAACTTCATTGTAATGGTCTTGTCTGTTGCCGCGCTGTCAGAAAAAGTTGGGTGGACTAGAATGATTGCGTCAATGCAGTCATAACTGCATGTGTGCGGGGACAAAAAGCCTTCACTTGGCAGTTGGACAGTAGAGATTTGAGAGTGAATATGTTACAATGGTTTGGATGTGACTTTTTTTCAATGTGGTTTGAACTCTTAGCTTGCAGGTTGTTGTTGTGAATGATCAACACTAATGAGGGTGTGTTATTTATATTTGAAAAATTGTTCTGGGATGTGCAAGCTCCATGTAAAAGGTGCCTGTTCATTTTCATAATCGATAATAAAAGCAAAGATTCACTTTTGTTCAGCCTTGATTTGCTCTTTATGAATATTCTGTGTTCATTGGTCATTGTTTGACATAAATCTCACACATTGCAACTGTGCAAAAGGTAATTCAGTGGCACCATCTATTGGTATGTTTACAGGTCTAACTCTTGTTGACATCAGGAAAAATGGTCCAACATGCCTTTTTCACATTTTGACATGTGGCCAGTAAAGCACAATTATGTCAACAGTGGCTCTGTACCAGTGAATGACTGCGCGACAGTGAGCCTCCATGCACGATGCCAGGACCCTGAAACTGAAGCAGTTAAATGCAATCCATCCATCATGCAGTTTGTTATTTTGCAGCTATGCTGGGACATGTTAAAATATGTACCTTGAAAAAAGGCCAATAATGTTTCACCAAACACAATCAGATCTGTAACCAAAAAACATGTCGTCACCTGCAGGTCACTGAGGTCAAAACCAAGTGCCACTCAGCAAAGGAATTACATGTTCTTATCAGCAGCAGGGAGTGTTACTCTGCAGGTGTGATATCTTTCTCTGACCAAAACAATTCATCTTAAAGATAGTTATGATAAGATTCACTATATAATAAAACTCAGTCAAAAATGTGACGGCACTGACAAATAATTACCCGAGTTATCATTTATATTAAGGTATAAACTAAAAAAAACTTTCTTTATTCATTGAATTCGTATCGTAAACAAACAAAAAGAAAAACAAGTTTGGAAGGATTTATTTTGTTTCTCCATCAAAGTTTACATGGTGTGCTACGAGGGAGCACACGGGGAGTGAACCATTCTAGTCACCGCGGGGGTGGATGATTCATTCACGATAAACCCCAAAGTCCAATGACGGGAACCGAGACGTCTGCAGATAAACACTCGAAACCCATTGAGTAGAGAAAAGCAAACTTCTCAAACGATCCGTTAACGTGTCCAGCGATTTGCCTTTAATGGGACACGTTTCCATTTTCTGGCCAGGCGAATTACGTGGTCCGCTCCCTCCTCTCTCCAGTTCTCTTTAGTGTTTGCCAATGTTGGAGGTGTAACTGGGGTCTGGCCCTGGACAAAGGTAAAAAATACCCTATAATATTTGTCCCCGTGTTGTCAGACAGTGTCGGGATTGTGCGTCACGCTGTCGCCTGTGTGTATATGATGCTCCTTGGGTTGAAATTCCCCACACTTTGGTGGAGGATGGAGGCGCTAGGGAGATGCTAGCAAGAGGGGTGTTCGGCCGATCAGCCATGATGAGCTTTAACCGGCTAAACTAGCGCAACTGGAGGTGACTCGGTGGTGTGTGTTCACCGGGGGGAATGACCGTAACATATGCGTGACAGCTTGCACGCGCCCCCATTCTGTTGGGGTGTTTTTAGGGGTTGACATTTGCAGGAAATACCGTTTTGCGTATTTGGTAACGTTAGCTTCCGGCTAAGCTGGACCCAGTCGGAGCTGGTGTGTTGGTTCAGGGGTTTCAGACAGCCCCGTGGATCTGTCAGCCAAACCGCAGCTGAACACCACCTCCACGGTCAGGTTACTGTCTGACAGCCGGTGCGTTGGGTGGCTGCACGGCTGTGTGTATGTGCACGTTACTGTGAGAGTGGAAGAAATAAAAAAATAATAATAAAGATTCTGATCCCAGGAACCTGAGGGACAGGGAGGATGGCTCTTCGGAATAAACATAAACCAATTCCGCTACATGAATCTAATTAAGTTGCCACAGTAGAAATATGCATTTCGTTTCGTGCACATGCCATTTCTCCTTTAATTACACCGGTCCAACCCAAACAGTGGTTAGCAACATCTGTAATTGTGCTTGTAGGGTGACCCCTGCTAATAAAAACTAACATGAAAACAGGCCTTCCTATTATTTATTAGATATTGATCAGTGTTTTGATTGTTGCCCACTCAATTTATCGATCTTGCTGCTTATTTCAGGGTGACTTAATGTTATTGTCCAAGACCTGTAGGGGGCAGGCTCAAAGCTCCTGCTTCCTAAAGTGTCCACACTCCAGTGGTTCAGGTGTGAGTGTGTGTGACCCACCACACTGACCTACTGTGACAGGAATTTACCTAATTTCCCCTTCATCCCCAGCTCCACATTTCCCGCTTGGCGAGATGCTGAGGTACAGTTCGTGCCTTTTGTAATTGAGTTTTTACATGTAGATTGTACACAATCTCCATATTCCGTTGATAAAAAACACACGATAGGCTCTCATGTTACTTATATTGCATTGCTGCAGGCCACGATCTGTTTGTAATAGTCTTCAATGAAATACTGCATGAATGCAAAAAAACGATAACAAGGTAATGTGTTGTTTTTTTTAACTATGATCACATTGTTGGGCTCTCTGTTGTTCACATTAACTTGTTCGATGTGGGCCTCTGTACCACTGTTTAGTCTCTGATCTAATGTGATGCCCATTGTCTTGCTCAGGCTGCTATCGCAGGATTCCCTGATTTTTCCGGCGAGCTTAGCTGCGGTAACATGAGAAAAGCTCCTTCGTATAAAGCGTCTTTGTCTGGGTGTGTTAGCAGCCAGTGGATCAGAATGTGAGATAGGCCTTGGTTTAAAGTCTGTCCTTCAGGATTTGCTCACAGAAATCTGTCAAATGACTGAGAGCAGCTTTGAATTTAGTGAAAACTATGTAAACAACTTACTGAATAATGAATGAACCACGTTTGACAAGTCGTCTAGGTGAAGTGATACAATTACATCCTGCAATAAGCAGCATGATCCAAGCAAAAGTAATAGTTGTCTGTTGTCTGGTTTCAGGAATAGAGCATGGCTCAAGTGAAAGTACAGACCTCAGCACCCCTGGTTGGTCCTGGCCTCTCCACTGGAGTTCCCCCAACGGCCATGGCCAACCCAGGATCCTTGGGTCTACAGCCCTCCGTTAATGGTACAGGCCCAGCCCCCACACCCGCCTGCCCTGCTCCTGCAGTCGGATATGGGGACGCCCCTGTGTCTACCACATCACCAGGTAGACTGAAAATTCAACCTTGTGAAAAAGGTTATTAGTTGTGAGTTTTTTGCAGTAAACAAGGTTTATTATATATTCATATTTCATGCATTTGTTGTGCTCCTTTTTAGGCCTGCCCCAGGAGAACATGGCAAACCCTAAAGAGAAAACTCCAATGTGTTTGGTGAATGAGTTAGCCCGTTTCAATAGGATCCAACCACAGTACAAGCTCCTCAATGAGAGAGGCCCTGCACATGCTAAGGTGTGCTAAGCTGTGCCCATTTCATTTCTAAATATCTAAATGAAAATTCATTTCTCCTTGTATTTAATGTATTTAAACGCATGCCTGTCTTGGCATGAGGCAAAATTGGTCATGCATGATTCAACCATTACCATATCTACCATACCAGCTTCTACCATTTTGGCTTCAGAGGGATGCTGGTAAAAATGATGTTTCTGTCATGTACCATTTCTCCCTTTGGGTGTCACTGTCGCAGATCTTCACAGTGCAGCTGACTCTTGGGGAGCAGGTGTGGGAAGCGGAGGGCACCAGCATTAAAAAGGCCCAACACTCCACAGCTGCCAAAGCACTGGCTGAAAGTGTCCTCCCCAGGCCAGCGCCCCGCTCCCCTAAAGTGGATATCAACAGTAACCCAGGTACTAAAAACACAGCAAATTACCAGTGGGGTAGGTTTTGCATTATCAGTGCAAACACATGATACATGCCACAGTTTTTAAGGAGAGTACAGACATCCTTGTATTTTTCAGTTAATAAGTTACTGGATGTGTTGTACAACTCAGGAAATCATCATGTGTACCTCTGTTCTAACACGCATTGATTCTGAATGTGCTGAAGAATTATTTGTACTCCAGGTACTTTCTGTTAATGCTGATTGTCCATGTCTGAGTTTGTCTTTCTCATGCTTTTTCACATAGGGAGCATAACACCCACAGTGGAGCTAAATGGTCTTGCAATGAAGAGAGGAGAGCCAGCTATATACAGACCTTTGGATCCTAAGCCCATGCCTAACTATAGAGCTAACTACAACTTTAGGGGGATGTTCAACCAAAGGTGAGTCCCCTGATCTGAATTTACTGTCTTAAGCTGTTTTAAATTTATTTTCCTAACATCTCGAGCCGTAGTAAAATGCTGTTTCTTATTTTATAAATGACAGAAATATTTTTTTAGGTTATATGTTTTCATAATCCCACGTGTTTTGATCCTCCACTCCCTGTTGCCTGTTCATTTTCATAATTGCTAATAAAAGCAAAGATTCACTTTTGTTCAGCCTTGATTTGCTCTTTATGAATATTCTGTGTGCATTGGTCATTGTTTGACATAAATCTCACACATTGCAACTGAGCAAAAGGTAATTCAGTGGCACCATCTATTGGTATGTTCACAGGTCTAACTCTTGTTGACATCAGGAAAAATGGTCCAACATGCCTTTTTCACATTTTGACATTGGACAACCACTCCCTGGTTGCTAAACTTATGAATGTATGGGTATCGTGGGTTCTCTTTGATTCTGAGGCTGTGAGAAGATGACAAAGGCATTCCCCAGAATAGTATGACATTTTGTCACTTAGTGAGTTCCTCCAGATGGCAGTGTTTCCTCATTTATGGAACAAAAAAAATCCAGGGCATTGCTTTCGTAAGGTGATAGAGCACCCATTTTGTAATGTAAGTTAGGGTGGGTGAGTTTTTGGAGTTTTTTCATGCATCTGGACCGGTGCTGTATAATCTACAGTATTTGGATCCAGCGTTATTAATATAAAGTACCAAACCATATAGCAGCAAAGCAAATAAGTCTGCTTTGCTTCTAACAGAAACTTTGGCTCCTTAAATTCCCGTGGTAAGGTATTCTGATGCCAAATGTTTGCGATTTAATTTTGAAATGTGCATATGTTGCCAAATAATGTCCGTGATTCAGATAGTGTTGGGTAACTGGTTCTAGTCGGCAGGCAGTTTAGCATCTGGCTCACATCTTCTACTATTTGATCCACGTAGGAACAAACAGTGGGTGAAAGACAAATGTCTGCGGGCTCGAGTAGAAAATCTGTCTTCCTGCAAGTCTGTTGATAGTATAGGTCACAGTCATGGGTTTTTAAGAGACAGGCAGTATCTGTATACCTAATGGTCTGTTTTGTTTTCTTATGCCACTTTATAAGCATGGCGGACTCGCCTGAAATTCAGAAAAGAGCTAAGAGAATATATTATCCCAAGGTCACTTATGTTTTCATGGGGTCTCTTTCTTTCAGTGTGGTCAAGCCCTGTATTAATGAAAGCGAGACCTTCTGAATATGAATACTCTTCATCGGATGACAGAATATGTGGTGGAGTGACAGGCCATATCCACAATCAGTCACCTTAATGATGCTGCGGGGAAACGAAGGTTTCCATATGCCCATGTCCTTCGTGATCATTCATGATCTGGAGTCATGTTGATGGAAAATCTCACCATTAAAAGGGCAACCTGGCTCTGATCCATCAGCACTGTAATCGCCACCAAGACCAGTATTGATTAATTCAGAAAGTGCCCTGATGAGAAAATATGACATTAATATGAAATGTGCATTTATCAGCGTCTTAATGAATCTTATTTATGGCGAAGGCCCTGTGCATAATTTCTTTCCATCCAAGTCGACATCGAAATCATTAATTTATCTCTGTTATTGTGCAGACACGACATCATGCCTTTGTTCACCCTCAAATACTTACTCAGAGTGATGTGTGCTTTTTCAGTTGATTCGGTTAGTTAGTGAATTGCTATGAAACAATGCATGGAAATCCAACCCAAATGATTCACAAATATGGTCATGGAATCGGGAAAATATTTGTGTTATCAAGAAATGTGGTTACATCAATCCACGCTTCACGGACAATCCCCAATTCATGTGTTATCATTGGAGCACCTGGTTCCAATGAGTCATATTGGGCTCCTCCAGTACAGACATCCATGGCGCTCCCAGATTTCCTCCTGCTGCAATGGTCCCAGGGGAGCGGGGGCGCCTGCATCCTGCGTTCTGTCAGAGTTGGAATTTGAATAAGACTTGCCCTGTTAGAGTGAAGCTGAGCAGTCAGAAGCCGCCCACCTTCACCCCACCCTCATTTGGTTATGACAGTAACATGATGTCAGCTGGAGGAACAGTGGGTTGAATGGCTGGGGGTGCTTTGCTCTATGACATTTCCTCCTGTGCTGATTTTCAGATATTGAGTTGGTCTATGCTGTTTTCTCTGTTGGTAACTGAGAGGAATACAGGGTCACCTGTGCTGACCTTAAGTGAGATTCCAGTTGGATATTCATTTCATTTTTGTGATCAGTGTACTGTAATCTCTCGAAATGTTGTCATAGTCTTGTTATTTCCGAGCTCTGCTTTGAACTGAGGCATATGGAGGTCTATCATTGAAAAGTGCTGAATTCTAGACTTGCCTTCTGGCTAAATGGCGGTGTCCTTGTATAAATCAATGACAACCATACATATGTCTGTGATGCTGTGTCTGCGTGTGTGACAGTTGCGATTGAATGGATACTCATCCTTGAAAACTGAATACCCTTCTCATGCCTGCAAGACTCAGAAAAACATCAGAAAGCAAAAGTGCGGCTCAGACACAAAGGACACACATACGCGCACGCACACACCCACACACCCACACAAACAAGTGTGCTTTGCCCATCAGCGCTTTTCTATATTTGACATTTCCTCTCATCTCTTCCTATGTGAAGGTATCAGATATCCTCTGAGGTCTTCTTCACACAGCCAGTCTCTTTTTGTCTTTTTATATAGCTCACTGGCCTGTTGGGCTTTGCAATTTCATGTAGCCTAATCGGGACACTGTGTGCTCTTTCATCTGCTCATGCATTCCACGGATATGGTTTGTCTTATCCATCCTGTCATCTGTGCAACCCTAAAACTAAACGGGCCTGCCAAAGCCGACAAGGTCGAGACTTCAGAGGAATAACTTTTTATTACATTGCATTTTTTAAAATCCCATCAAATATCTGTGTCGATCAGTAAATCAGATGCATACGCTCAGATGGTGCATAAATTTCTGCTGGGCGACATGCCAGAACAAAGGGTAATCTGTCCTAATTGTACAAATGGGTGTAAACTCATAAAGTCATAAAGCACTGTTTTATTGAGGAGACCGGCGTGGGGGTGGGGGAGGTGGGGTGGAGAAGTGGAATACAAGTCCAACATAAACAAATGCTCTGAATGATTTGTACTCAACAGACTCAGAGACATGCAAGTCTGGTCTCTCCTTTCATCTCCTCTCCTCTGAGTGGAGTTTCAAGTTTGTGTTTCCTTGTCTGTCCTCCTCGCCCCCTTTTTTGCCATGATGTATTGAATGTAAAAAAAATAAGACTGCTATGCTATGCTATCAGTCGAAGCACCTTTCATCTTTCACAATGTCGCCTTTCTGTGAGTCTGGCACAGACACGTAGACGACTGTGCACTGCACTCGTACCTTCTCAGGAAATTGTACCCTTCGTTTGCTGTAGTACACGCAGTGATAAGTCTTGTCGTGGGTAGCTGAGCAGTAAATGGAAAAGGTGGTTCCAAATATCCTGGAATAAAACCTTTGTGCACACTTCATGAAGAACAGCCTAAACGGTCTGTGGTCATAAACACTAATTTCTAGTCCAGTTAAGTGTCTAACTTTATGCCCAAGTGTTTGTGTGTGCCTTTTTCAACCGTATCACCTGCAACTTTAATGAGGAGCACAGGTAATAATCATCATACGTTATCTGAAGAAACTGATTTTTACCACATTTTTGTGTGGGGCCCACATCACATTCACAATTTTTTCTGTTGTGGTTGGCTCTGTCACTGAAGGAGGTAATACCAGAAATACCAGAAATCAAGCATTTCATATGTGGTATAGTTATAGTTTGAGCCAAAGCAGTAGGAGATGTACTGCCGGATAATTCAAATATGTCATTTAGGGCTCACTCTGCCACGTTACTGTTGGAGAACCTGTCATCTTGTGGTGTCAAAACAAAGCGTGTACTGTTAAGTGATGCCGCAGCTCCGCGGTGGTCCGAGCTGTTTTTGATGAAACCGAGCAAGGGATCTGTGTTTTACATTCTGTAACTGGTCCCCTGTTGCTCTGTCAGCAAACGCAAACCACAGTGTAGCTCAAAAAAAAAAGAAAAATCATATTTAAGTTTTTTACTTTGTGTGTTCACCTGTCTGAATCAATTAGAAGATAAATTAATTGAGCCTTGAGTTTAGAATGAGGGTAATTTTTTTGATGACGTTGGGAAACAATACTTGATGTACCACTTTGACTTGGCAACAACGCGAATGGAGGGCATGGCTAGGTTGACAAGGGGCACAACATCTTATGAGTCATGCATGGAGGGGAAGGCACTGAGAGAGACACTGATTACAGATCTCTCAAAGGGAGCTTTAATCTCTGGCTCAAAACAGAAACCACAACAAACAGTCGAAACAGTGAACGATTGTTAGATTGGCCAGTTTAATTGAAAGACGTTATTATTAATCCTCCGTCCAGTGAGCGATAAGTAGCTGTTGTCAGTGAAGTCACTGATATGAATTATCCATGTGAGACACCGGTTGTCTACTGTTCACAGAAATGCAGCAGTACATTAAATGACACCGGAGGGATATGAAGGAGGATGAATATGGTCCCCACGACAGACTTTCAATGAAAATCAAGAGAGTATAAGGGTTAGTGATATTAAACCATGCTGATCCTGTGTGATCTGACCACAAGTGAACAGCTCTAAGTACAGCTGTGAACGCTTCCTGAATGTATTTTTAGATCTGATCACTTAAACGACACTGGAAGCTTGTGGTCATATTCTTTTACATGTGGCAAAGCAAACGCTGACACTCGCCGACCCACTGCTTTTCACAATCAAGACATACAGACATTATCTCAGAGTCCATATGTTGATTTATTTGTGGTCACTGCCACACTGTATAGTAGTGATCACTATATGAAATCATTAAAAATCTTATTATATGGTAGAAATGTGCATAGCTTATTGATTCCCTCAGTCCCTCTTGACAGCTCAATGTTGGTTGTGGCTTTTTGAGACTGCTGTTGGTCTCTGTTGACACATCATTTGAGTCAATAGTTGGAAAAAGCTCCTACTTTGACTTTTCATATATTTCTGTGTCATGTAGAAGGATTAAAAAATATTGCTTAAAAAGCAGTTACGGCCAAAAGGATCATTTCATGTGAAAACCACTGCTCCACCACCTCACTGGATCTGCTTCTTCTTTGCGGATTAGTGGTTCCTAACATGCATGGTCCAAAGAATTTCAAATACAACCCTACAACACAATAACAGTTGGTGTTTTAAGCACTGAAAGTACTCGACTTAAAGGATTTCTCACAGTACTTTGTATTTGCTACAAAAGCAATTGTGTGAGGCAGAAGGGAAGAAAAGCAAGCAGTGATGGACACAGGGAATGAAGTATGGAAGTTGGGAGGGAGAGAAAACAACTAAAGGTCTGGCAGGAGTTTGGAAGAAAGTGCAGCTGGTGGAGGAGAGAGTCTGTCCAAGTTTCTTTTTTTTTCTTCCAAATCTTTGTTACCCTTTGCTCCCAGCACAGGGCTGTGTGCGTGTGTGTGTGTGTGAGACAGTGGTTTCAATGCAGCCAGCTATCTGTGTTTGCATGTGTGGCCAGTAGTTGTGTTGGTGGTCGACTTGACGACAAAGAGGACCAGTACACTCCCTATTAATTTATGTTATGCGTTCATCTGTGTTTTGATAGCCCACTTTTTTTTCCTTTCTGCTGTTGTATAATATACAGTAAAACATGTTTCCAATGTATTTACAATAAATACACTTTTTATCATTTTATTATTTTTAAGCAGGTATATGTTGCACATCATAATTTGAAATACCTCAGAATTAATCCACAGACTGACACTGGTTGCTTCCAAGACTTTATTAGTCCTGTTTCAGGGTGACAGGCAGTGAACTTGTTGCACAGTTTGTAGGCACCTTATTATTTCATGAGCTGCTGCCAGTTTCACCAGACTTGCATTGCTTGATGAGGATCCTACTTTATATTTTATGACTAATGTCAAGTATATGTGACTTCCACTGGTGTGACTTCCACTGGTGTTTGACAGTGCTGATTAATGGTGGCACTCTATTCTGAGCAGCACGACTGAGATTGATGTGTTCTCATGGGCAAAATGGCAGGTTTACGACTGAAAGGAAGCGCTGCATTTGGTTTTGATTGCTGCGGTCTGTACAGGTTTGCCAGCCAAAGCAGCTGAATTTTACATGGCTCCCTGTACACTGCCATCTGCATCTGGTCAACAGTGTCATGTGTTTAATTCCAGGCAACACATGTTGACGAACGACGCAATCTTGAGTATCGTTTGTTATTGTGCACCTTAGTTGTTGTTGTTTTAAATGTATCTGTTACATGAAGCTTAATTTGGCGTAATTGCAATTAATTAGTCGTTCATCTCAGTTTTAACGAGACGTGATGCACTGGAGGATAACCTGAAAGATGAAATGAAAAACATGAGGTTTCATGCACTAAGTCCCTTGATATCACACAGTGTAGTCATATAACTATGATTTAGGATTATGAAACTAGTGTCTTTGGTGGCTTTAATCTAATTATGCTATGTCCAGTTTTCTGCACAAGCATTTAGAGAGGAAAAAGTTTTCCATTACACAAGAGTAAAATAGTTTCCAGCTGAAATGTCACCATGTCATTTATAGTAATAATTGCAATACTATATCTCCATTTTCCCAGTGGGTCTGCATGTGGGCTTTGAGTGTGTCTATCTCTCTGTGTAGCTATGCACATGTCTTTGAATGATTATGATGAAATGGTCATCTAACAAACATAGCCCACATTAAAGAGAGCCTCAGGGGAGCGTGTTCCTTCAAAGTCTAATTCATTACATGCTGCTAAATGCTGATGAGTTATCATTTGATTGAATTTTAGCATCAGGTGGTTTTTCTCTCCCTTGCCTAGTCACTCATCCCTGAGTTATTCCAGATACACACACCACACACACACACACACACATGCATAACATCACAGACGAACTGATGTTTTTTTTTATTATTATTTTCTTTCCCTTCAGCAGTCTCTACACCCACCCTACAGGTGTCCTGGTCCAGTTCCCTCTCTGTAGTAATAATAATAACAATAATAATAATTGATAACGTAACCAGCAGATCCAGCCAGCATGTGCTGGTTCCTGTGCTGGCCACAGCGTGCTGATGTGATTCCCCTGCCTTTTTTGGTCTGCATGATTTTGATGTGTGTGCGTGTGCTCGACTGTGTTTTTGGCTGGCTGGCTTGTGTGTAAGACACTACTTTCCCACGTTGTGAAGTCGGGTCCCCCACAGGCCTCCCTGCATGCCCCCCCCTTTCTCTCTTTCTCTTCGGTCTCCCTCCGCGTTCTCTCTCTCTCTCTCTTAGCCATCGCTTCCTCTCTGCACCTGTACTCAGCACTCCAGCCCCAGCTGCTTCCATCTCAGTTCAGCGCTGTTGGCCGGAGCCCATGTTGCACTTGGCATGTCCTCTGAGACCCTGGGGCCACACTTGACGTGCGAGGGCCAGGCGGGCCCCCGCCCAGGGAAGGCTCCCGTGGCCAGGAGGAGCTGAGAGCAGACGGATGAGAGAAGGGCTGTGGGCTGGAGAAAGACCTGCTGGAATTCTGGAAGTTAAACGCTGACTCATTGTTAGGCCTGCTGGGCAGACCTTTAGGGGAAGGGATGTTGAGATAGGGAAGATGGGAGAGGATGCTCAGAAAAATGACATGCTGTTGAAAGTTATCTTTTAGGAGTTAACTATTTGCAGTATTTCAGGGGAGAAACTGCCAAAAATGTCTACATATAGTCCCAGGACATCTTCGTCATGTTGGAGATAAATTCCAGATTACTACAACCTGGGAATTACCTGGGAACAGACTGCTGCAGCTGAGTGTGATGAGGCAAGAGACAGTAGTTGCCATCTTTTTCATAGGTTAAATAGAAGATATAGGTCAATATAGCATAATGGATGTTTACAGGAGATTTCTTTTTGGTTAATAGCTTTTAAAATAGCTTTGTCTTCTAATTAAAGATGATACTTTTAGTCTGTTGTTTTGAGCAATGTTCTCATATTTTGTTCACACACATGCACACATATACATGTTCTCATATGCACAGTTTACAGCACACATACTCACACACTTAAATATAAGATTGCATAATACCTGTAATAGGGATCCCCTGAATTTTCATAAAACGCCAGTAGGTCAAAGGTGTTATCTTATCTAGTGAAATATTATCTGACATGAATGAGTTCTGAGTCAGTAAAAACCAAAGACTTTGGTAATTCTGTAACTTTTCATCCACCATTAGGTTGAAAGTCGTGGTTTTAAGTGAGTAAACTGCACATTTTTGGTGGACTGCCATTTAGAAAATAGTAACACTGTGACATCCTAAACCAAGATAGTAAATCTTAGTCAGTAGTTATTGAATATGTTGACATATACATAGGGGTGGGGCACAGTGGTTGAGCCGCTGGTGAATGTGGTGCTATGACTTGAGATCTCTTAATTTAATGACGTGCATGTGTGCGTTTGTTTGTGAAGGAAACTGTATAGAAAACAAAGATTTTTCCAGCATGCACCCTCCACCCCCCACTCTACTCCATTTTCGAGGCTCCTGGGTTCCCCAAATTCCCACACGCACCCAATCAAATGTTAAATCTCACAGCTGCTTCAGTGCCAATTAGGATGTTGTGGTGGAGCATAGAATGTTTAATATATATACACACAGGGAGAAGGGATGAATTAGTAGTATTCGTCTTAAAGCTTATTTCCATTGTCTTTGAGAAATAAAGTCTATCGCATTCACCACCAAGAGATTTCAGTTCTGCTATTAAAGCTCCATTTCTGACTAAACATGAAAATATTGTGTGCATACTCTTGTCAAACCCCAATGTCTGTAAATTGTAGCTGCTGCTATCCATTTGTGTCGGCAACATATGGCGGCTGTATGTTCTTGTGAATATAAGTGTATACAGAAGAAAGCAGACAGGGAGATGGATATGAAACTTTGGAATCCTCTCTTGCTCGAGTTCCCACTATTTCTCTTTCCCTCTCCACGATCCCGTCAAACATTCTCAGCCATTCTCCCCCTGACCCAGGAGGGGGTATCACACACGCGGACTTGCAGACCTTTAAATCTCCTCGGTGACAGCTCAGTCCCGTTCTGTCACGACCCAAAGAAAGAGGGGAGAATCTATGTCCAGAGCCAGAAGAAAGAGGAGGGGATATATATTACCCTGGGCTTTGTTCAGCATCCCTAAGCTCAGATTCAATAGCAAGACATTACTCAAGTGATTGGCCAACACGCCATTGTGTAGTAATTGACCCTGATGAAGTGATGGGCCTTTAATTTGGGAACGCTGTAAATGGTGTGAATTGATAACTCGGTTCATACTGTTGGTGCCTCCTCTCCCTTGCTTTTCATCTTTTTTTTATATCAGATTCACATGTCCGCCTGTGGCTGTAAACAAATTCATCGTCTGACGTCGCTTTATTCCTACTTTCAGTGTATGTTGTGGTAAATAGTATAACAATGATAACTATTCATTTCTCCCCTCTGTGGTTCTGTTCGTTCCAGGTACCATTATCCTGTTCCTAAGATCTTTTATGTGCAGCTGTCTGTGGGGAGCCGCGAGTTTATTGGCGAGGGACGCACCCGTCAAGCAGCGAGACACAACGCTGCTATGAAGGCCCTACAAGCCCTGCGCAACGAACCTATTCCAGAACGGCCACCACAGGTAAACACACACAATCACCATCTGAAAAGCTCACGCTGTATATTGGCAATTGTTGAACATTCACTCTTTGAATGTTCTGGGAACACTCACTGCTACTTTCAGTAAAAAACAAAACAAAAAAAAAACAATCTGGCTTGAGTTTCTTGTTTATTGGGTTGTGTTTTTCATTAGTCTATTAAACAAAATAGTGTTTTATCACTGTATATTGTTCGAATGATGCTGCACAGAGAGCAGGAATAATCTTTTCTCTTTATTAGTTCGAGGCAACAACACTGCAATATCCATAGTGATTATCATAAAAGAAAATGTTCGTCAATTGCAAGTTGTCGATTACAAAACTCAGCCCTATTCATAATTACGTAATTCATACGTTAACATAATACATTTATCAATGCACGCAAAACTGTTCCTTTCCAACAGGATTTTTTTTGTTGTTGATTCACTTTGTGAAGCTTAATTCCACCCACTGCAGCTGCAATCCTTCAGCGTGTTTGCCACTCGGTGACTACTTTCACCTCAGTTGACTGTCTCTCTACTCGACCCCTGTCTAACTTGAAAACTATTCCCTTAATGAAAATTCAGGATTTGCACGGCTGATCAATTGGTTCTCTCCCTGGGGAGGCGCTAAAGAGTGTTACGTAGGTTTTTTTTTGTTTTGTTTCCTGGAGGTACTAAGATGAATGCATAACCAGCTTTCATCAGATTGAATCCAAATCCACCTTATCTAATTACGTTAATGTATAATTTAAGCCCTGCAATCCCCAGAGTTTTAGTTTGCACCTGGCAGGGATCTATTAGGTGTTCCTTGTATCTTTTTTTGTCCTTTTCTTTCAGCTTACTTTCAGTGTCGCCATACATCCCAGAGTTCCCCCTCAGGCATAGCTGCTAACTGTTGTTATCATCTCCCACCGGAAATCAAATTACCCCGTATCTTCAACACCTGGCATTGCTGATGGTTATTCAAAACGCTTTGGCTCCTCTCACTTGCCTGACTCGCTGTCTTGTGGCGTCGGCCTCAATAAATGAGCCCTTTGTTTGCCACTGCTTCTTAGTCTTGCTTTACAAATTGGAGCACGCTGTCTACAGTGTATGTCTGTCATTCCGTCTGCACATGATTTAGTGTGCTCTTACATGTGTGAATGTGTCAACACCTTCAGGCTAGAAGTGTTCTTTTTCACCATGAGCTGTTAAAGCTTTTATTTTGAGGAACACCGCAGGTAAATGTCAGTGGCACCTTAATTAGAGTGTTTATATGCAGGTTAAGTAACAGTGTGTAACCATAGGAAATGAAGAAACATCTCCCACTTTATGAGGCTTTGGGCAACATCAAAACAGTGAAACTGCTGACTAAGTTGTAAATCCATTGCCAGTGGGTTTAGACACCAGTGATACTATTAAAATAAAAAAACATATGTTGTAAACAAGAACTTTCAGTCTTGTGGAAAACATTTTCTTCATCTCATTTATAAGTGGAAATCTGTGTCATAGGTTTGAAGAATAAAGATGTCATGTTTGTGTGTGTGTGTGTGTGTGTGTGTGTGCGTGTGTGTGTGTGTGTGTGTGAAACAGTACCCTTTGTTCTAAAGTTTCTCCTCTAAGAGTGATGTTGTCTATTGGGAGACCCTCCTCCTCCTTCCTATCCTTTGATCCGGACAGCTTTTCGTGCATTATGAATTCATTTCCCATGAGTATAGATGTGAAAGTGAATCGTTCTGTTCACCCACAGCCACTGTCCATTCACACTGCCCCTTCAGGGTGTTATTGTCTCAAAACATTGTACTGAGTGTGAGTGTTCTCACGCAGCCTTCAAATCTGTGAAAGTTAACTTAACTAATAAATTCATGGCTTTAAAAAAATGTTTGCGCATATATGTGCAGCATGTCTAAAAGCATGTCTCCAATTTGTCAGCTTTTCAAAGTAATTCAGCTCTTCAAAGTAATTGAATTTGACCTTCATGGAATCTGGCCAAAAATAAATAAATACATAAAGTTCTTGTATTTGACGTTTAATGTATGAAAACCCTATACGTGATACACATGCGTTATAATCTAAGGTAGAGGTCTTCTGTTTTGTACATCCATGTGTAAAAGCATCGCCAAACTTTCAGCCCTCTATCCGTCTTTGTCACAGGAAGGTCGTTGATCTGCTTCGTCAGTGCAGTTTTTAACATGGGCCAGGGTCAGGGACACATGCCGAATCTTATAATGTGTGGCTTGATAATGCAACCTTGAGAGGGTTGAATTACACTATTAATCACATCTATCACGAGCACTGGAAACAGCTGCAGAAGAAAATGTAACCATAAAAACATGAACGAAAATTAGAATGGAAGAGCACTACTAGAGAGGACGGGGTCAATCAGTCCAAATAGCGAGGCCCTTTGGACTGAGGCACTCTGATATCCACGTATATTCATACAATACAAGTGACAGATAATATATGTCTCAGCGCATTGAAAACAAAGAGCAGCTCTCGCCCAAGTTTTCGTCCCTCTGCGGTAGGTGCATCAAACCACGTGACGACTTCCTGTGAAATCCAAGCGATCTGATAGTATGAATCATGCAACGTATCAGGTCACACAATGAGAAGAAGGAGAAGGGAAGGAGCCCAAAGGGAAAGACCACAGCCATTCAGACTTAATCAGACAAAGAGTTGGACATGAGAAGATAAAGATCGAGACAGTACTCTGCATTCCCATAGACAATTGGCACCAAAAAGCCCCTTGAATAACTGATACAATCTCTGTGGCGCAAGCGAGGGATATGTTTCCTTATTAATAGAATGGATAAATAGCATTACTTTAATTCAAAGGCAAACTGCAATCTATTTAATAATTTATGAGTATCACACAGATTTACTCTGTCTGATCCGTATCTTTAACATCTAACTTTGTAATTCAAAAACTATTAAACAGGCTTAAGGCTCAGACCAGAGTCATCTGGTATTAAGTCCAGAATTACTTCATAAATTTATGGGCGGCAAAATTTTTAGATTGAAAAAAGAATTCTTTTTTACATAAGCAATGTTGTTGGGTCTTTCTCAATCCAACAAATATGTCGTTATCCCCCAAAAATCTGCTGGTGCTTTCCCACTGGCCATATGAGTTCTTGTTTTCCAGTTTCTTTTTTGAGGGAGATACAGTTCTTGATGTTCAGAAATAATAATTTGACTTTCTAGAAAGTTTGTGGATGATGATTCTTAAATTTAGCGGACAACTCCTTTAAGAGACCTTGTTGTACAGACAGAGGACCAGCAGCCATGACCGAGAATACTGAGTTCTCAATCCTGTACAAGAATAAGGATCTTCAAAAGTCTTGTTTGCACTTTCTGTTCTCTAAGACGAAATATGGTTGCGTATCTGCATCACTCTAATGGGATTTGTTATTGCCTTTGCTGAGAATGCTATTGGGAGAACACCTTGCTCCCCCAGGGGACGCACTTTAATAATGCCACTGCAAAAGAGTGAGCATCTTTAATGTAGCCATTTTCACAGATGATACTTCACCCTCACATATTGTTGAGTTATAGTCTAATGCCTTGATCCTTTATTGTTTTTCTAATTTGTATTTCTTGAAAACAGAAATCTCTTGTAAATGATGTTTGAGGCTGCCCCAGCTCTCATCTACAGCCACTGTATCAGTTATGCTACTTATATGAGCACGCCTACCCTCACCCTGTGTGTGTGTGTGTGTGTGTGTGTGCCTGTGTGCAGATCAGAGGGGAAGATACATCAAGATTTTTAAAACTTCAAGAACAATTCTAATAATGAGAAACTATGATTTTGTCTAGTGTTAAGAACAGCAGATCCTTTGGACACCTATCACCTAGATGTTACACACTTTTTTTTCCTCTTTTTAGCATTGACCAGCAGCACATCTTATTTTTCCATTTTGACATCCGGTTTCTTTGAAAAGAACGATTTATTTTTGTGTTTTTGCAGAACCCAGAAGAGAAGGGGGAGAGTGAGGAGGGCAGCGATGCCAGCAAATCAGAGATCAGCCTGGTCTATGAAATTGCCCTCAAGAGGAACATGTCTGTCAACTTTGAGGTAAGAGAGATTTGTAGACATCCACAACATCAGCTTGCAAGTGAAGATGTGGTCCTTAGTACTATAATGTTTTTGCAGCCTTTTCCTTGAAGTAGTCACATGAGTGAAAGAAAATGAAGGATAAGAGAATGCAGGAATGTAGGACTAGCTGTGACGTATTTCCTCAGTTTGTGTAATACCACAGTGTGGTAATGATTACGGAAACCAAAGCCCTCGATTGGCTCAGCCAAAAGATAACGAAGAGGAAGCCTGAAGGAGTCACTGATTAAACCTTTACCCCTCTTTTCAATGAAATATTAACTGCGTTAGGATGTGACTGAGTTACTCAGCTTTTGCTTATTTTTTTTTATCAGTGTGGTCACTTATCTTAAATGTAGTAAAAACTCCGGAATTCTCAGACAGATTACTGTATTTCAACGCTTGTGGAAATTCTCATGCCTGACGTAGGACTTTGGTATGGGTTCCACTTGCGCTGTCCCGCTGACTCATCAGATGCTGATCAACGTGGTTCATGTAATACTGTAATATTATTCCCATAATCAGTCAACCTTTTGCACAGGCCTTGAAAACAAATGTCAAAACTATTTTTGAAACCTTTCATTATACCTGAATTCAAATTTCTCTCAATTTCTCCAAAGGTTTGTGTACATTTAGTACATCTGTACATTTACGTTTTTATAATTTGATGCAACCAGTACACCAAACCAAGTGCTCAGTATTCACATCATTTTAATTCAGTGGCACATAAAAATAAATATTCTCAATAACTTGTGCATGATTGTGTTTTTAGGCAAAATCATAAATTCTTTTTTGAATTTGTGTGATAATTTTCATGTTTAGCAGTATGATTATTTTTGGTTTCTACCCACAGGGTCATTGTTTAGGGTCAGACAGCGGCATACATGTATTCCTATGGTCTTCTCGAAAAATTATTTTTTAATTATTATGAGGCAATCAATATTTTACTTAACCTTTACGAATGTTTTCCCCCTCACTTGCGGCACCTCTGCAAAAGAGATCTTGATATCAATGAGGCTACTTGTTTAAATAGAGGTCATGCAAAATCAAAGTCCAGCTGCTGAATATCAAGCATCAAATGACCTTAATTTCATTGTGTTATATGAAAGCGCTTCCAGATGGAGATGATCGGTTCAGCTCAGTGATTGAACAGAAGTCACGCTTGTGGTCTCGCATGTGCGTCAAGTTTTTCGTCACACACCTGCAGCTGACTGTGATGGGCTTGCATCCCTCCCAAAGTTTCCTGACTGGCAGAGGTTTTTACTGTTTTCCTGCAGAACATGTGGCGTGATTATCAGATCTTGCAGATCCTGACAGTGCAGCAGAAATATGGCAGTGATTTGCTATCCATTGCTGATGTGTCAGGTTTAACTTATATTACAGGTATATTGACGTGAATTAATGTAATTCTCTTCTTCTCAGTCTGTATTTACCTCAGGTTTCAAATTCAATTGAAGGGAAATCTCATGTCAACACATCATTTAAACACCTGACGTGTATTGACCTGAGGAAATCAAGCTGAAACCAACTTGGGTTTGGCCTGCTTGTCCATCCATTGCGGTGTCTGTTTTAATATGAACCAAATCTTTCTCACAGCTGCTGCTGGGAAAATGATGACATTGTTGAACTCAGATCAGAAACTGCCCGTTGCTGCTGCAGTCTCCCCTTGGCATGTTCCGCTGAGCTGAAATAGTTAGTGGGTTAACTGCCTTGCTTCTAGGTTAAAGTTTCCAGATTGTAAAGGGAATTTTAGCCATCAGATCCAACTTTTCCAAATCCCGTGTCCTCACATGACCTGCTGGGTCTATTCTCCTTGGCTTTCACCGTATCTCAGCTGACTCATCCAATATTCTTTCCCTCGTTGCTCCCTCTTCTTCTTCTGTACTCTGCAAGGTGCCAAAAACAAGGGAGGCTCAGTTTACTCTGTGTGCCCCCTCCCTTCCTCCCCAGAATCTTTCCCTTCCACCTCGCAGACCATCACTCCCAAAGATCACACACTGGGTGGGAGTGTGCGGAGGCTGGGGGGATAGGTGGGAAGGAGGTGAGAGGAAATGAAGACTGGAATGGAAGGAAGGGAGGGAGACTCTCCTCACTCTGTTGAATTTTCCTGCTAATAGGAGTTTACACAACACTGGAAAAAAGGATCCGGAAAGAGGTCCGGTCCTCCCTGTTACACCGCTCCTCTCTCATCTGTGTTCAGAGACACATTTGCTCATCAGAGCATGACGTGGCCGTCCTTCCCGGGACTGCTATTAATAATTTCAACCTGCTAAATCCGGATTGACGTGAATCGTTATCCGACGTGTCTTTGTCGCTGTGAGCAATTACTTTCCACTTTCATTTTCAGTCCTTCCAAATTGGAAGCTAAGAGCTGTGGTTTTTAAAAGCAGACCACAGCCACATTCCTCCAATCAGCCTCTGTTCTGCTTGCTGTCATTCCGGGGGCTGGCTGTTCGTTATTGCTGTCTGATGAGCAGTAAATCAGTAACTTTTCTCCCAGTGCTCTCTCTCCACCCTTTGTCTTTCTTTCACCATCTCTCTGTATCTCCGTCAACAGCTAATATTCTTTGCCTGTTTCACAAATTATTATTTGTGTGCCTCTGGTGACAGCAGTGTTTTTGCTTGATTTGTTCATGCCTTTTTTCTCAGCTGCAAATAGATTTCCAATCATTGAAAGTAGGGAGAGTTGGTGGAGAATAATTTTCTGCCTTTCCGTTTCCTATTTGCTATAAGGACGTCAATAAGTTTTGTTTTCCATCCCTGTATAGCAGTCACACAACGTTTGCCTCCTATGCCATATTGGACTAAACTGTGTGAAGGCCAGTCTGCAATCATCTCCCTCTCTTGGCGTCGCGCACCTTTCTCTCCCCCTCATGCTCTTGGTGGCTCTCCAGCAGATTCGTTTTCATTCTCAATCAGTGTGTTGCATGCGATATGCTCTCACACTGCCGCTGAGCTGCGGCTCGAGCCCAAGTATGAATAACATCAAAGTTTCATCTGTTACATTCTAACTCTCCTGACACAGTTTGGCCTCATCTCCTGTCCTGCTATGTCACTTCCTCTTTATCATGTCGTCTTTGATGCACAACCAAAAAACCTTACACTCCCAAACCCCAAGTCAAACTCACACACTCATACGCATACAATAATGCAGCCTACACAAAACTATAAAGGTCATCTCTCTTTTGAGCTTGTGTTTGCGGCAGCCATGTTTTCACATCATGTCATCCCAACCCTCACTCGGGCATGAAATACCAATGAGTCACTGCAAACGTGTGTCTGCTTTCCCGTTCCTCTGCGACGATGAGGGTCGCCGCCACCCTGAGAGGCAGTTAGCTCATTTAATCCACCCGTCAGGCAATATCAAACAGATGTCAGCATCAAAGAGGAACCAATCTATAAATCACAGCTTGTGTGTTGGATTGAAGGCTCCTTTTCCAAGGAGGACACAAAAAACGAGGGTCCGGGCCAAGAAACACCCTCCTGCAAGAGGCAGCTTCCCTAAGGGCTTGTCCATCCACCGTGCATCACAAAGGGCCTTTCTTTCCTCTCCCAGTCCCCACCATTGTCCTGCCCTGCTCCCATAGCCTCCTCTTCTGAGTATCTGAGGTCTCGCATGCACATATCCTCAGACTGCTCAAGGTATTAATGTCTCCATGAGAAGCCAAAGAGAAGGCCTCCCATGTTTGTCAAAGAAGAGGTGAGGAGACAAGAAGAGGAGGCGACTGTAAAAAAAGACAAAAAAATCAACATTGAATTACCAGTTTCCTGTGCACAACCCGATCCTTGTCGTTAGGTGGGAGACAGGTGTGTTTGTGTGTTTGTTTGCATGTATGTGTGTCTGTGCGGGTGCGTGCGTAAATGAATGAAAGCGCTGAAATCCCATCGGCGTGGCGCAGATCCCGTATCGTCTGCCAGGAGACTGACTGCAGCTCGTCTGCCGCCATCCTGGGCCAGGAGTGTGTGACATGTGTGCAAAGATGCACACTTTGTCCCACACCGTCTGTTGATAATATGACCTATCTTCGAGGGCCCCATTCGATTTTGTGCTTTTTGTTTATCATGCGATATCACCTTGAAAGGAGTGTTTTGGAATTGGATTGGAAAAGGAAGAAGCACAAACATCATAAAATACCATTCTGGTTTCCATAACTTGAAGAAAATGATTTATCGCTGTATGCAAATCCTTGCTCTGATGCAGTAATAATTGTTTTCCTGCTCAGCCACATAAGCTGAACAGTTGCACATGTGGAAAGGAGACAGTGATGAGCAAGAGGGGAGAAAAAAACTCAAGTGAGGGATTAAGTGAGTACAGCCAGAGAACTGAGGGCAGCCGAGGAAGAGCCATCTTTAAAGGCAGGCGCCTGCTGGCCCACAACCAACCACGTCCACATTTTGTTAGTAGCTCATATTTATTTTCTTCACATGACACACAGTCAGCCAACAAGTGATGTGTTGTGTCAATATTAACAGCGTCGACAACGTTGAAACAAATCAGAAATGGGACTCATCCGATCCCATTGAATGTTGTAATGTACACAAAGCTGCCATATTTCATTTCCTTTTAGTGGTGATGAGCAAGACCAGAGCAGATCCCCTGGGTGGGAGAGAGTTTGGCTGTTAGCATGGACAGCTCGTGCTTCAAAGCTTGTCTGCAACAAGCATTCTTGTGCGTTGTATACTTCAACTCATTGTGCAGGAATGTTGACAGGTACGTTGACGGTGAACATGGGGTCCAATGTCAGCAGTGTTAACAAGCCTGTCCTTCGGATGAAGAAATCAGTATATAAACTTACTTTTACCATTCATCCAGTGAAGACGAAACGCAGTTAGGTCGAGATATTCATTATTTTAACTTCTTGATTGAACATCTCTGCACTAATAAGTGTCTCTGTTGTAATAGATATGCTGTCAGATAGTATCAGATTTGAGTGTTCTTTGCTTTCTATATCGAATTTGCTCTTTCATTTTCAATTGGAACAAAACACTCGCTGGTGCTGGTTTTCTTGTAGCAGGGGTGAAGAATGGGTGTACACACATTGTCCTTTGTTCTCCTCAAGGTCTGGCATTAGTCTGTGTTGGAAGTGCAAAGCATTTGTGGTACACTTGAAGTTTTGTTTATCATTGTAATCCATTTTAATAGGTCACTGGTTTTGTATTAACCGTTTCTAAATTGCATGCGATTGCTACAATTTGCGCTGTCTGCGCCACCAATGAAGCTCGGGTGAGAGAGCGCAGGAGAGGGGTCCGGCAAAGGGTGTTTTGTGGACGCAGCAGTTGTAGCTGGGGGGTGACGGGAGGAGAAAATCAGTGAGGTCTGCATTCAGAGGTGCAGCACATTTGCTGGACTAGTAAAAGTGTGAAACCCAACTCTTCCACCAGTGTGTTTTTACAAATAAGGTTGGGGAGATCCCACCTGCTACACACACACACCCGCACACTGTTCTCGGACTTCACAGGAAGTGGATGTGATTGCAGAAGCATGACCTAACGCCAGCCGGTGTTTGTTTTAGGTCTCCCAGGTGACCGGAGGCTAGAGGAAGGAAACTGAGCCTTCATCACTGGGGACATCTAGGAACACGTTACTCTTCATATGTGTGTTTGTGCGTCAATGTGTGTGTTTTGCGTATGAATAACACACACACGCATATGGGTGGGTAGCACTGTGACCATCAAGAGCAGATGTTCGGGGCCACCTGGTCTGCACACACATGTCATAGACAGAGAAAAAAAACTCACATATTTAGTTTTTGTCATTTCATTTTGTTTTGTTTTTTGTTGTCTGATTTCTGTTTAAAACTGCGTGACCAGCTTGGTACAAGTCAAATGTACCCAACATCTTCTTTACACAAGTCTTTCATTTCCACTCTGTGTCACCAGGTGTTGAAGGAGAGCGGCCCGCCACATATGAAAAGCTTCCTGACTCGCGTCACTGTGGGGGAGTTCTCTGCCGAGGGCGAGGGCAACAGCAAGAAGCTGTCCAAAAAGCGTGCCGCTCTGTCCATCCTGCAGGACCTGAAGAAGCTGCCCTTCATCCCTGCTGTGGAGAAACCCAAGACTCACTATAAGAAACGCACCAAGACCATCCTCAAGGTATAGCAACTGGGCAAAGCAAAGCAGGCTTTGATTTAATCTTCTGCATTCTAATGGCAACGTAATGAACTTTTGTGAAAAGGCATCTGTACTCAGGGTAAAGTCAACTCAGAATTATCAGTGTCACTGACATTAAAAAACAAGTGAGACATAATATTGAAAGTTTTTTCCCTTTAATTTCCTGTTAGCATACAGTACCTGTCTCTTTATCTTTCGAATCGATCTGTTGAATCCGATAATTTTTTTTAAACACATGCTGTACATTGTTATTCATTATAAAGGAATGCTCACGCCTCAGATGAGGCAGCCTAAACCTTTGATAATGACAATTTTTCTGAATTAATCGTCTCGTTTCTCCTCTTTTTCTGCCAGACGGGACCAGACTATGGCCAAGGCATGAACCCGATCAGCCGTCTAGCCCAGATCCAACAGGCCAAGAAGGAGAAGGAGCCAGAGTACCTACTGCTGTCTGAGAGGGGGATGCCCCGACGTCGGGAGTTCATCATGCAGGTAATGAATTTGTTGAATAAACTTTCTATATTGTCATCATTTTCAGATGAACTGATAAAGAATACAGTATGTCAACAGAATCACTATTCCAGACTAAGACACCACTAACTAGAAATCAATATACCACATTGTTTAATAAGAGAAAGTGTATGGGTCAGTGACATGACATACATATATTTGTGTCTGAGTCGATTATTTTCTTTTAAAATAATTTAATCTATTCAAAACATTTAGCACTTTATTCTATAAAACCTATTTACTTTCATAAATTTTTCAGTACATTCAAATAATTCTATTCTTTTATGTTTGGGCTTCTCAAACCCCTAAGGTGTCAGGTGGTGAAACTGTCTGAGCAAATGAGCAGACTAAGAAAACTATTAGAAACGCTTTTTTAATAGTAATAAATTCAAAGTAGTAATAAACTCTGGCATTATTTTATGTTTCAGGTCTTTTGGATAATCTTTTTTGTAACATCAATAGCTTTAAAGCTGAAAAACTTCTGTCCAACAATTTATATTTCCTAAATGTCATGGTGGTGCAACCATAAAAAAGGTACTTTATTTTGAAATGAGAGAGTAGCTGTGACCTTTGGAACTAAGCTAAAACTGTTTATAGATATTGTCAGTGTAGATACACAGAGGGCATCATCAACGCCACAAAGAGAAACATTCAGTAGATGGAAAAGAGAAAAAGCAACATTGTGCAGGAAAATGCAAAAAATGAAACTACCCTCACCCGAATGCCCCTCAGTGGCCCTGACCTCACTCCACATCATCATCATCACATGATCATTACAGGATGCAGGATCATTACAGGATATCAAAGACATTACGTTTTTTTGATGAATGAATTACTTCCATTCTGGAAAAAAAAAGATTTCTTTTACCACAAAAACTTAAGTAGAGACTGATCACTAAAACACATTTTACTTTTTGAAATGAAATGTGCTCTTTTTCAGCATATTTCATGTCATTACTAATGTTGTCAGGTGGTACAACTAATAATCGTCAGGTAGTGCAACCAATTTAAACCAATAAATAATAGGTTGTGTAATTATTTTCCTGTTTTTAAATGCAAAATTAGATGATAACGATACTTAAAACCTGACCTACCCAATGAAAACATGTTAAATCATTGTATCAGCAAAATACAACCATGAAATAATAATGTGTTTCCTAATGTAGACACCCTATGGGATGCTTGGCAAAGATTTATCTTTAAATAAATATTAGGAATATATATATATATATATATATATATATTTATACATATTTGGTTGTGCCACCTGACATTTTTTCATCGTGAAGTTAAAAATACTTTTAAAATATGAGTTAAAACTGTTTGAAAAGATATTTAATAAAAGAGATCTGTTTAAACACATTGTTCTGAACTCAAAAATATGCATTACATCTATATTGAAAATACTAAAATACCTTTTTAGAAGCTTTATTTGTCATTGACCCATATATGTGTGTGTGTGTGTGTGTGTGCGTGTGTGTGTGTGTGTGTGTGTGTGTGTGAGATTATGAAACAAATGCATTTGTTTCTTAATAATTTTTAAGAGTAAATGACCGTGTTGCAAACTCAGTGAATATTATTTTGTGATTACATTACTGAGTTAAAGCTTGTAGTACAGTCGTGTTCCATAAATAGATTCTGTAGTGATCATCCTTTCTTTTCTCTTACCCCCTCTGTTTTTAACCTTCCATTGTCTCCTATTAAAAGTTCTTTTTAATCAATATTTTTATTGCATGCAGTTAAACCTCAAATAGACGAACATCCATTGTTACAGCTCTGTTGTCCTCTGTGGAGCAGTCAACTACTACATCCAATTGCTGTTTCAAGCTGTTGTTGCTCATAGAAATACACACACGGAAGCTGTTGTGTGTTTCAGAAACATATTAGACTAGTTCTGTGGAAGGGAGCCAGTTTTTAATTTGCTGAATAAAGGTTCATGCAGCAAGGCACTAGACACTTAACACTTGTAAAACTTCAAGGTGATTTGCTGTTTATCACTAATGAACAGAGATGGGGTAGAATTGTTTTCGGCCATTTTTATGTACCTTCCTTGGAGTCGTGTTGTTTTTGGGATATGTGTGTGCGAGAATGATTAAAAACTACCGAATAGCCAGTTTTTTTGCTACAGTGTGTTTCAGTAAGATTCTACTGTCTTCTTTGTTTGTTTAATTCACGCACATTTTAACTGCATTTTCTGTGTCTGTGTCTGAATCTCTCAGTCAAACTCTCAGTCTTTGTCGCTCTGTCTGTAAATCTTTTTTTCACAAGGAGAACAGAGGTTCTCTTAGCATCAGGGAGTAATTCAGCCTCCAACCTATTCTCCATGCCTCTTTGATACACACATTTAGCCCCTGTGAGTGTGTGAGTGTGTGTGTGTATGTTCCTTTCGTGCAGTTCACTCGCTCTTCTAAAATTTCCACATTGTTTCCCCTCAGTAAGCAGAGGGACTCAAATGAGTTTCTGTTTTCACATCTTTTGTCTGAATCCATCACAAGTTAAAAAAAAGGCTCAACTTTGTGTCTCAGTAATTTGTGGGGCAGATATGTTTTTTTAGATTTGATAAATTAGTAATTATGTTTTTTATTAATTTGGTAATGGGGGGGGTGTACTACTCTGTATATTGGGGCCTTTATGGTGCTTTAGTCCAGCTCTCAGTGAGCTTGTCAGCCCACTTTGAGTAAAAGCTTTGAGGCCTGACTGCTTACAGCCTCTGGCTCCCAGAAGGGTATTTGTACAGTGTAATTGTCTGTTTGCATAACATCACGACGTCTGATATTCACTTGGAAATATCTGTTTACATTCTGTGTAGACAGATTTAATGTTTTTGGATCATTGGAAAAACAAACACTTCACTTGGAGCCTCTTCGTGTGATGCAAATTGCAGGGCTGACTCAAAGCAGGAAGCAAAGCAAAGTGTTTTTTAGCCAAAGTGTAAAACACATTAGAAAAGAAAGAAAGAAGGACCTGCGTTTTAAGACATCAGGTGATCCGCTGCCACCTGGATAGGGTATAAAATGTATCTGCTTAGTACCACTGTGTATCTTCAGTCATACAAATGTGTGCACGTTGACATTTTTTTCTATAGGTTCACGCTTTTGCATCCGTGCACATGCAGGTGAAGGTGAATAACGAGGTTGCCACGGGAACAGGACCGAACAAGAAGGTTGCCAAGCGGAATGCAGCGGAGGCGATGTTGCTACAGTTGGGATACAAGGCCTCCACGGTCACTCAGAACGCCACCGAGGTACGACTTCGACCATGTGGAAATTAACGGACATCTTATGCCCTTGTTTTATACACGTCTTTCTAGGGTTGTTGCTTGGTCCTCACCTTTTTTAAAATACATTTTTCCATGACCCACCTCACAGGATGCACAAAATAGAGTGATACTTGGATAACATGACATGTGCTTTAATTCCTGCGCACCTGAGCACCACTAATGTGCACACCTGTATATAAGACAAAATGCTAAGGTAAACGTACTGTATGTCCTATAATGGCAGGGAAAACAGTACAAGCCCTGCAACCTCACAGCCACACTGAAATGTCCTGTAGGATGTTATGCAATTGGTATTCCAGACATGTTAGTAGCATGACTTGGGGGATGGTGAGGTTGTTTGGTGAGTATCTATGCAGCTGTACGCTTGAAGGATTACATAAAAGGAATCGTGTGCATGGCCACTGTTTTGTCTATACACTATCTCATCTCGACAGGCCTGTGCCGAGCGCATGAAATACATGAAAGTCAATTTTTTAAGCTTAATCACAAATCTCGATGCTGCTGACCTCTTATGTAACATGTTCTGCTCCACTGTGTTTTGCAAGCGGCCATTGATCACCATCATCCTTATCCAGCCCATTGGTTTTTAAGCTCAAGAGAGCAGATTTAGATAGAGACGAAGTTACATAACCAGGAATCAGGAACCAGTACGATTCAGCAATCCCCAGACAGCTCATTAGTTAGATATGTGCCGCTGCAAATATCATGCTCACATACCTTACAGCTAAAGGATGACACGTTGCTCTTATCTGACTGTTGAGTCGTATTCTCCATAGAAGCCACAACCAAGTTTGCATTCAATGTTTTCTTTTGCCTTCGTCCCTATACAGAAGAGTCAAATAATCACTCGGGTCTGTTATGTAGTCAAGCTGCAAAATTTCCAACTGCTCAGCGCATCACGTGTCCAGAATTACTGACCACACTGCACAGTAAAAATGCCCTACGTGCATGTGTGGACATGGAAATGTCAGAATGTTGCACTTTACTTGATTGAATTGCGGTCCTAGTCATTGTCTATTTCATTTATTAGCCCTATAAACCACCATGTTTTGATGTCTACGGTTTCAGATAAATGTGAGTGTGCTGAACTGGTCTGTCTGGTTACGCTCACGGCAGAATATTTAGACAGGATGGAGTTTGTGGCTATAATAAATGAGTGTGCATCGCTATGACAACTCTGAAAACATCTCTATAATAATTAGTTGGACGCCTTACTTGTCATTTAGATCCTTAGAAACGCTGAGCTATGTAAGATAGTTAGACAATGTCCTATTGATAAGGCTATGTTGTCTTTCGTAAGATCTGTTTCTGTCTCGCATTCTTCTCTTTCACACATATCAGAAATTATTTGTTTTTTCCATTTCACACCCCTGTGTGTGTGTGTGTGTGTGTGTGTGTGTGTGTGTGTGTGTGCCTCAGCAGAAGAGGCACATTGAACAGGAGCCTTTTTATCCTCACTAACGTTGACAACCCCTTTTAATTAAGTAGCTGGCCTAGACAGACGCTAGGCTCCTTAAGCATCCCCTCCTGTGAGCGCTCGTCTTTTTGTGGCCAAACAGTAGGAAGGAACTCGTCTGACATGCGTGAAAAAGCTGTCTGTTCAAGAATCTACATCTCTCTTACCTCCTCCTTCTCTCCCTCTCTCCACATCACTACAGATGGACAACAAAGGCTGGAATGGACAAAAGGCGTCCTTTACCGAAGCAACAAGTAACAGTGAGTATCAGCACGTCTCCCTGTGTCTCTCGCCACTTCCTTCTCCTCCTCCTCGCTGGCCGTCCATCGTTCTCCCCATCCCGCAGGTGGTTTTAGCCAACGAGATGGCCCGGCGTTTAATCTCTGTGACTGGTCAATGGGCCTCTGACTGTCAGCTTAATCAGCCGTGCGTCCTCGTGGGGAGCCTGCGAATTCAGGCTCATTCATACAGGCTTACCGAGCCAGCACACTGAGGCCCTCCAGGGAGTCCCCTCACTGCCTTCCTGTGCAAAAACATAGGCTTTCACTCAGGATTAACACACAAGCAAACAGGAACAGAGATGGACACACACACATATTCCCTTAATCCTGTGCACACAGAGACACAAAGCACATTGTGAGGCAGTGTACGTGATGATATGATAGAGCGACGTACGTGAAGCATGATATATCTCACTTAGCTGTGTCCAACAAATGCTCGGCTGCAGGCAAAATAAGATTAAGACCTCATTATAAGCAAGGGAATCCGACGTCAACCCATTAAATAGTTTTGTACTTAAACATACTACTCTACATTCTATGTCGGTACACACACACACACATACACATACACACACACATATACTGTATGTACCCTGTTGATTTATCTGTATGTAAACATGCAGCTAAGTCTCTGTCCATCTGTTTCAAAAATGGAACCAGATATGACGCAAACACAGAGACATGTAAAAGACTGTGTCACTCTCTCAATTGGAAAAAAAAACTTTACTTATGGAAAGTTTAAACTGAAGTCAAAAGAGGTTTATTGCAGGATTTATGTACAATCTACATGGGGTTGTGACAGTCTTAAGGGAGATTTTTGGAGGGTAAAGAAGTGTAAGGATACAATTTTGTAGCAAACAGCTGGTCTCTATCAGTTGTATCTGTTGTTAGGTTGGCTGTCTTGCCTGTAATCATAATAAAAACAATGAAAAAACTCTTCCGCTCCTCAAAGTCAAAATGCTATTTCAAGACATCACAATCTATTTTCAGTTGTTTTCCCGGTCTCCGGTGTCTGGCATCATTGTGTTTTTTTTCCATTTGTCTGGTGTGAAACTTAAGTAAGTTAATAGAATATTTATTACAGGAGACGTGATTCATAGTGGTGGTGTTGCTTGAGCAGTTTTACGTGCATTGGAATACCTGATCTTGATTTGTTGTGATGTCCCAGCTTGATAAAAGGACACACTGCGGGCAAGTTTCCTTCCAAATGCCAGCGAAGTAAATGGCAGCATCTGGAGAAAGTGCAGTTTAACAGACAAATGAATAGTCTGTGAAATGTGGATCAGCAGAGCGGAAAACAAACAGATAGCCTTATTAGATTTGAATGTGCTGTCGTCACTCGGGTCTAATGGAGCCTTTTGGCAGGGCTGCCAGCACAGGGTATCCAGCTTCAGCCCAGACTGTTGTGATGTTACAGCTTTTTCATGTTGAAAAGTACAAATGAGATTTTTAGGACTAATCACTCGGACTTGCGTTTGCTCACTGGCCTCAAATTGATGTCCGGAATCCAGACGATGATAGAACTTCAGCCTCTATTTATGCAACACTCATATCTGGGATTTCGTCAAATTTTTGAAAAGATATATCACCTAAACTGTGTTTATAGATGAGTGATAGCTCTCCTGGAAAGACTATTTTGGTGTTTGTGGTTTCTATGGTAGCAGAGGCTCCAGGCCCAGTTCCTCCAGAGCAGAGCACCCTGGGAAATTACGTCTTCCTTATTTGGTCATTATTCCTGTTGCTGGATAGGAGTGTAGCTTTGGTCCCGTGCCACTGCAGCTCTTGGTTTATCTCATACTCAGCATGAAGCTCAACTGTCTGCTAATTATCTCTTAAAAGTTGCCCAAACCGCAAAACACTCACACGACGCTAATGTCTGAGTAATGTTTATTGCATAAACACCATTTACAACTCAGTCAGACAGATACAGCTGGTCTCAGTTTGCTATGCGTGTGTCTGTGATTGCTGACTAAAAGATATTTCTGGTTTCTCCTTTTTTTATGGACTTAACTGTTAATCAAATAAAAGAGTGAATAACAAAATTAGTTTGCACGATTGCTGTGTTTTGTACAAACGTAAGCTGTAAAATTGGACTGATTGTTTATTTAATGTAGCTGCTGATTTGTATCTTGTGCTTGACCATCTAAAATCACACAAAGCTCAGAACAAAAAAAATATCCAAATCTCTTCACATCACATTACTATTATTAAGAAGCACTATGAAAAAACGTCTAACGTGTGGGTCCCCATTTTGTTTGCTTCATGCAGGCTGATACAAAGACTGCAGGAAAAAAGGGATGGATGTAATCATTGTGTATTTTGTTTTGCAAATATTGTTTGAGAAAGAAAATCCATTCAACATCATTTTCAGTTGACGCACACGAAGGTCTTTGGTAAAAAAAAAACAAAACTTTTAATCCCAATTCTATTTCACCATAGTTCAACTCCAATGGTCCTCTTAAATTACATTTCTTCATGGCCTTTTGGGTTTTACTCTATATGATTGTCACGGTCAACCTCATGACACCAATGGTTACTGGTGGTGCAAGTCTTTTTAATCAATACAGTCTTCGGACCTCCTCAGTGGGTCAGTAAACACATCACAGAGTATTTTAAACAGGAGGAACCACAAAGTCAGCCAAACAGTTCTTCATGTGAGCCGACGTGTACTCTGATAACGTGAACCAGTAGCGCTCTGGTTGCATCGCTATGCAAGATAAGGCAAGAGAAATAAGGTAAATGTGTCACTGCTGGTCTGCTTTTTTATTACTCAGTGATATGTTTGTGTGTGTGCGTGTGTGTGTGTGTGTGTGTGTGTGTGTGTGTGTGTAAGGTGTCCTTTGCCCTGGTGAGCTGTGGGATGCTGTGCTACAGCGAACAGGGTGGCTTAGAGACAGGAAGGGAGTGCGAAAAGAAGTAAGAGAGAGAGTGATTTTTCTCCCTTCTATTCCCATGGGTATTGCAGCGGGGCTTTTCACTCGAGTTGCCACATTTTATTTCCTGCTGTGCATATATCTGTGTGTGTTGGTGTGTGCATGTGCCTTTTCATTGTGTGCATGTGTGAACTATGTGAAGGTCTTGCTCCACCATGGTGATTTATAGCGGCGGGCTTCAGCCCTATCTGTTTTCGATCAGTCTCATGCTTGACTCTGGCTTCCCTCCAGCGCTCCCCTGGCCCACTGGACGCCGAGCCTGGGTGGGACCCCTCCGAAACTGCCTGGAACCAGCACCACAAACACACTCTCCTTCGCTCTCTCCTTTCCCCATCTTGCTCCCACTTCATGTACACAATTTCACAATCGCTGTCCAACATCCTCACGCACATACACACTCCGCCACTCTTACTTCTACACACTCTCTCTCTCTCTCTCTCTCGATGTTTCCCTCCTTTGTCTCACTCTTGCTCTCTCTTGCTCTCACGCTCTCGCTTGCCATCTGACACCAGCTTCAAGCGCTCACATCACATGCAACCATCCTCACACGCACGGCCGCGCATACGTAAGTGGACAATCACACAGACCCACATGGATTGCATTCACTGCCCACCCCCTCCTCGCTACCCTTTGTCCACTGCTGATGTCATGTTGGCGAGCACTTTTCATTTTTTTATGACGCTACATTTCAGAATGCAAAGGCCTGCAAGTTTTACTTGTGTAAATTCAAATTAAAGTTGTCATCATGATTGGGAGGAGGGGGGAAAAGAATTAATTCTTGCAGTTGTGTCATTGTTGGAATGGGGCAGTTTGTTGTAGTATGAGTAATAAGTCCTGGATCTCGTCGCTGTTTCCTTCAGCTTGTCTGCTCCTCTGGAACAAACTTCATTGTACATAGTGGGAAATAGTGTCTGCAGGTTCCCAGAAACCTTAGACTGGAGTAAGAGCGAAGAATCAGTATGAGAATGTGTGTGTGTAAAGAGAGAGAGATGGTAATGTTAACTCAAACAGGAAGTGGCCTGTCAGTCATGTGCTTTCTCCCAGCTGTTGGTCTGTACGCACACACAAACAAGTCCACAGACATACACACAGACACATACACAGCTGGTCTTCCTGTCTCTGGTGACCTTGGCTGGGCTTCGGAGGCTCCGCATGGTTTTCACATCCACTCTTCCCCACCTCATCATCCGTCCGAACTGAACGTTCAGCTCATCCTTCTTTTTTAATTGTACTCCTCCCTCACACGGCGTTCTCTTTCACACCCCTTCCCCTCACTTCCACCGCCGCCACAAAGTGACAAAAACCCGCTGGTGTTTCCCCGTTCCACCTGTCATTCATGACCATTTCAGGACAGTGATGTCAGAATACAGGAAGCCAACATTGAGATTCTGGATTGGAAACATTGGCTTGGGGTGCTGTTGCGCTCAGCAGGCTGCAACCACAGCACGTCTGGGTTGAGCTGCTTCCTGTTAGAAAAGACGGTCAAACATCAGAAGGTTCCTCTGCCTCTTGGATCCAATTTGCTCAGGATGTTTTCTCATGCACTGCAATGTTCTCACAAGAACCTGGATGTGAGACCAAGCATGTCCTGAGTTCTGATATGTCTGTGGTTGCAGGCATTTGAAGTAAAGCTTATCCAGACTGTTGATCTTTGTTGGTTTTTTAGATTGAAAAAAAAGAGACTTTATTTCCTAGCAGACACTTTGAAAGCCCTCAGAGTTGCGGGATGACATAAAAATAAATGCATGCATGTCAGGTTCAGGTGTTCTTCTCCCTCAGCTGGTTCTGTCAGGTCCAAAGATAGTCAAGGCCTGATCAAGGACCAGTCATGTCGTTGTAAGTATGTAGCAATGGAATCATCTCCGTCCATTTATAAATGTCGTATTCTGTTTTTTTCTCTTTTCTCCCCCCTCTTACTTGACCCCTTTAGCCCAAAAGGGTCTGCTTCACCTCAGCCCAGACGTCTACCAGGAGATGGAGGCCAGCAGGAAGCAGGGAAGCTGCGCTTCAGGTCCGGGGGGCAGCAGTGGCACCGCTGTCAACTACATAACATCCAAAGACATGGGACCCTGCTCTGCCCCACTTCCCCCAGGACACCCTCCATATTACAGTGGCTCACCCTCCTCACCCAGCCCTACTGCTACTATGGCCAGGGAGCTGCTGCTTAATGGTCAGTCTCCCACTGCTGATGCCTCCATGCCCATAAAGGGGAAGAACCCGGCTCTGGCCTGTGGAGTTTCGGTGCAGCCTGCACAGCAGCTGGACTACCTGGCTCACATCCAGGGCTTCCAGGTGAGATGCAAGATGGTTCACATGCTGATAATATGACCTCGGTAGAGCTAGGAAATGATGTTACTGAATTAAAGACAAAGTCCAGCATGATACTTCTGCATCTCAGTGATGCCGGAAACGTGGTTACCCTGCATTTGCTGAAGTGCTAACAATTATTATAGTTGTTCTGTCTTTCCATGTTTCATTTACGTTGGTTCTTTTGTTTCTTCTCGGTGAAAGCCCCATCTCGAAGGCCTCCATGCTCATAGGCACACAATTGTTTCCAGTTTCACATTTATTTCTCTTGTGGAATGTAAGCTTGTATTTCATTTTAACTGGCATCAGTTAGGTCATAAAAGACATAATTTAAACTTGGTGAAAGCTGCAGACACCCTGTGGTACAATCATACAGTACGCACACATGCTGGAGTGACAGCACCCAGATGTTAGCGTGACCATGCAAATGACGCCCCCACCCACCCATACAAACACACACACGCATACATACACCCCCTTGGCCTGATTCTTCTCCCTTTGTGCCATTGCTATAAATAAGAATGTGCTCTCGGTCAGCCTGTGGGGTTTTACCAAAAACCAAACACATGCACTTTCAGGCTTTCTGGATGGAAACACATTCACACAACATGATCTTCACCTCAAATCACCCGCAACTGCTCCATATAGAAGACAATCATGATAACGCTGCTTAGAAGTGCTTTTTTTTGGAAAAGAATAATGAGAACAATGAGAATAATAACTGACAGAGGACAAGTGGCCTCGTGTAAGGAGTCCAGAACACAGGACTGCTCAGGCTGCTGATTTAGAGCTGGAACTAGACCTCACAGGTGCTTCTGTCATTAGCAGACACACACTCGAAGCACAGACACACACACACTCGCTCTCAGCACTCCTTGCGTATCTTTGCGTCCAGTCCGAAGACAAGCCGGGTTCTGTTTTAATCTGTGCAGCCCGATCTGTGGCGCATACCACGCCACTGATACCAGTGCCTGTTCACTTAAGCCGCAGATGCTTTTTATCAGTTTGAGCGAAAACATTTTATCTTAACCTGCTGAGGGTTCCTTTGAAAGGCCTTTGTTATTGCTCTGAGCCTTCCTGTGTGTGGGTAACCTGAGAGAGCTGTGCTGCCAGGCCAAGCCCAAACACACCAACACACACTCGCACACACACACGCGCGCACATACACACAGCAGGTTCTGTTTAGTGGAAATGGAAGAGCTGGGCTGAGCATGTGTGTGAAGTTAAAGTCCTTGTCATTCTTGTGTATTCTGTACAAACCAGAGCATAGTTCACATATTTAGATTTTTTTTTGTCTGTGAACCCTGATAGGCATTTCTGTGAGTAAATACACACACACCAGCATCAGTGTTCTTACATATTTTAAGTGAATAATTCAGGCTGTAATTGAGACATGAACACAATATGTGTTGCATTCAGGGGATGTTTCAAATCATGTTGGTTTGTAACGAAAACCTCTGGCCGTCTACACAGCCACGTTAGGCAGACCTTTTATGTATTTCACTTTTCATCTATTCTTATATGTTTTTGTAGGATAAACTGACACGGATTTTCTTGTTTTTTTTTCTTTTTTGCCAATGTGGCACGCGTAATGTGCCACATTGTGTCGGGTCCACTTTCTCTCGACCACACTCAACAACAAAACAAGTTTTTGGATCCACTGTGAGACTTTTTTTTCCAGTAATTTGATAATAATCTCCTGGTCTGATTAGTAACTTTGTTTTTGTAAAGTAATTATGTTATCCAAGTGAGCGGATTACAGTGACTGCCCAACATTGGATTAAAGCAACCAAGTGAGTACTGAGGACATTCTCATAGTGTCTGTTTCATCCATCCAGCTCCTCTGACAAAAGGCCGGACCTACCTGCTAAGCCCCTCTTTTGATTTGATTGGAAAATAGCCTCTGGTGGAAGCTCTGACTGGATAAGCAACAGTATGTTGTACTCACGCCAGCTCGGAGCAAGGATGCTGGCACTGAGTCCAGTGTGTTTGTGTGCGTGTGTGTATTTTCTATTAATTTGGCTGGTGTGTTGTTGGCACGGTTGGTATGTGTGCTCGAAGTAGGGCAGAAACAAAGAAGCAGGCGGTAATAGACAACACATGGACCAAGGATGAAGAATTGAGTAAGAGCCACATAGCAGATTCTCGCGTTCTCCTCGTCTTTTTGTATCTCACCCTTTCCTCTTTGGTGTATTATATTTTATATAAGAAAAATATAAAGTTTTTATATTTTAGTCCTTCTCAATTTCCAGCATTTCTAGCTTCCTCTCTTCTGAATGTTCCAAAAAATTCTTGCTCTGCGTGTAGTTTGGGTTTGTTGAAGGGTTTGACCGTAGCATTGCAGTCACCAGCTGCCCATTTACAGTCGTCACATGATTTAGTAGTCATCACAGGCTGAGTACTTCAGATTATTAACTTGTACCCACTCAACCAAAGTGAGCTGGAGATTTTTGTATGGAACGTCAGTGATTGATGGAAATCTAATGCTTTTTATCATTGATCTGCAATTAGAGACACAGTACACACCTGCACTATGACAAAGTACACTAACGTCCGTGCACTTGCACAAATTCACGTTTTCTCCCAGTAAAATGCTGGTTTCTGGAGACATCGCGTTTTCCGTCTGCCTACGTCTGAATGTGGACGGGCAGAGTTGGAGTGATTTAATGGTTGAGTGAATTAATGAAGAAGAGCGGAGTGAAAAGTGCAGCGCGAGAGAGGTAGTGTGGATGAAATACGTGTGCGCACGTGCGCTTGTGCGACTGTGATCGCATGCTGCTATTATTTGTGGGCAAATAATGAGAATGATTCCTCTGGTTTTAAATGGAAAGTTATATGATCCCTAGTTAGTTGCACGAGAAGCCAGTGGACAGCCGTTTTGCATATTGAGTGTTTAATTGTATTTTTTATTAATTTTATCAAATTTTTATTTTTTGTGCCTTTCGTAGCAACATATTTTTGATCAGATTTAAGTTTCGGATGTACAGACCTAAAGGAATAGAGTTGATGGTGATCAGCAGCATAAAACATTACCTGACAGATTAGTTTGACTTAAAAATTCATGCACTGAGCCTCTCAACCCACTGTAGGATCACTTTTTTCCCATTCATATGGACCCTTACATTCATATGGCCTGCCACCTGTTGGTAACTGTTAATATCCTCTCGCATGCATAGCGATCAAAGATCATAACAAAACATTCCACGTTAGGTCTGGAAGAGCGGAATGGTATCGACTGCATCTATCAGTTCTGTCCATCTGCTAAATCCAAAAGCAATAACATGGCAGAGATAGTAATCGGCTGAGTTATGTTATCTCGCCATGACAGGCTGTACCTTGGAGATGGATTTAGAGAAAAGGGAGGCCTGTATTCACTGGTGTGCTGGAAGCAGTACTTCTATGTTGGAAATCCCATGTTAATGAAAACACTATCCTTGGAGGGTGGCTGATGTTGATATCCCCTCAGTGCAGTTCCCAGGATTTCTCACACATACACAACATTTCTTCTTCCCTCTCTCTGCTTCCTTCTTTGGCCTAATAGCAAAACCACTTCAAATGGCACGGACAAAACCTTGTACCCTGCCTGGGAGTTTCTATCCCCCCAATCCCGGCCACCCTCCTCTCCTCCCTTCCTGATCGTCATTGCCGACTCTCATCTCTCTGTATCAACATCAAACGCCCGATCTGGTGCAAACGTTCAAAGACTCTAACAGTTTGTTTCCAACCTCCTTGTCATCGTCTCATTCCTCCACTCTGTGTTTACTCTGGGATTTGCGTTCGAAAATACATGTTGGGATGGCTAAACCCACCATGTTTGATTTCTGCGGCAGGGTGATGGCTTCCAGCTGCGCTCTGCGGCATATTTGTGTGAAGAGCGATCTTTGAAAACAAGTTTTGTCGGCGGTATAAATCAGGCCGTTAATGCCGTGCTGGCTCGGCGCACAGTCTCTCTGCTTACATGGTGGCCCTGTGTGTGCATGCCGGTGCGTGTGCCTGCGTCTGTGTGTTTGGCAACACAGAGTGATGATGTTTTTACACAATTAAGCCCATTTGCAAACCTTTAAATCAAATACCCTCAAGTGCCAGCACAGCATATTGCAAATTAGAATATGCACCATAATCTTTCTTTCACTTGCCTTTGTTCTTTGTATTTTGATAGGATCAATCACGTCTCATGTAATTCCCAACAGCACGCAGTGATGCACTGTCTCAGCGTGGTTCGATGAAGGGTGTATGAAGCTGGCACCTAAACCCGTCTCTTAATTTTCTGAGCAGAGCAATTACCGAGCTTTGAAATACTCTGGTCTGCAGTCCACCACCACTTTAAAGTACTTCTGTACTAAGAGTTCCAAATGTTTTGATGAGAATTTAATGATGAATAATAAAAAAAGAAAAGTCTGTTTGTGCTGTTTGCCCTTCCCAAACCTCTCTGGATACGCCAAAGTGGTTTGAATACAATACAAAGTTATGATGGTAATGTCTCTAGTGTTGTTTTTTCTCCAACTAAACCAAAACACTGCTCCAGGAATATATGTCCCACTTTCAAATCCATGTGCGAGCAGTAAAAATAATAAAAATTTCCACCTTGAGTTAGAGTACCTTTTTTCCATTGGTTTTCCATCAAGACCAAAGACGCAGACAGTGCTTGGCCAGTTAAAGGTCAGGTTAGACATTTTCAAATCGATAGCAATTACAGTTCTCTCTTCTATGATTCATGGTTAATATTCTGAAAACAACCATAGAAGTGAATGTCATGTCGTTTTACTCCACACATTGAAAATGTGTACAGTGAGTACTGTGAGCATGTAGACGAACATGTCGAACATCTTAGCGAGATGGCCGAGACTTCAGTTCTGTATCTGCGAGTCCAGCACGCACATCAAAGTTTTAGAGTAGCATTTTTGCGTTCCTCAGTCAACAGTCAGACAATTTGTAGAAGTGAAAGGTTCATTAACATTGTGGCTTAAACAGTCTTGACTCTTGAGGTCCAAACTGAATTGGCTCAACATGGACCACTCGATGCTTTTCACCAGCATTTTTGCTGAAAGGGCTCGTTAATCATAGTTAAGTTGAAGTTGACTCCACAGCCTGCACAAAGCATCCTGCTTAGTCCTGCAATATTTGCATTGCAGAACTTAATAGCGTGTAGACATAGTAAACGTTTGCGTTTATATACTTTGTGTGTTTGTGCTTGTATTTTTGTCTCTGTAGATTTCTCTTTGTGGGTGAGCACATGGCATATTTGTGCTCTTTACATAAATTCAATTCAACCAATTAGCGCTATGACTGTGATCGCTTTTTAGTTTGTGCATGTTCATGTTTGTTCGAATAACGAGGAGCATTTGAAGAGGAGCCATCCAGCTTTGGAAGCCAGATGTCAGAGGTCGTTCCACATTAGTGCCGCCGATCAATTGCAGGCCTTGCATAACTCTCCTGCCTCTTTGTCTTTAAAGGAAGTGGATTAGTGGCTGTTTTCTGAGTTGGGACCTGGGATGATTAGTTAGGCCTGTTTAGAATGCATGCACTCACAGATGCATACAAACATGCGCTCAAAACAGACTGGCTTAAGGAAAGAATAGACAGTTTGTTTTAAGATGCTCGTTATTTTCGTTTCCATGCAATAATTGCAAAGGAGATGATGCCAGACGGAGCAACTTTTTTCCCTGCCTGCATGTCTGAGTTACTGATCAATCAAAGTAAATAGCATGTTTACATGATGATAGTGGCAACACTAGCATGTTTGAGAGAAAAACATCTACTGTATTGACTCTTTTTGTTAAGCATGTTTGTATGCTAACATTTGTTAATGAGTACTGCGGAGACTATTGTAAAGGTCTTTCATATTTAAGCTCGGATCTTTGTTTGATGTGGAAATGATGGATGATTTAGATTAACTAACTTGATGATTTGATCCGCTCCTGATATTTAGACTCAGACATTCGTTGTAAATCGTAATTGTATTAGTAACCAAACACATACCCTTACTTAAGATGAAGATTGGCCATCATTAGAAATTAGCTGTATCCATGCATAAAGTATCTATTTGCAATGAAACGCTAAAAGAGACTGTCTGTTTCCTCCAGCACCATTAAAGGGCCTCACCCTCAGCTGGAGGCCGGACTGTTTGCAATAGATGAACCGAACCAAGTGCCCACTGATCAGACAGCATGATTACACCATACATCACGGGCTCCCAACCACAGACCCTTATACTGCCTGAATGAACCAGTGAGCTGGACAATTGCACACAAACACAGTTCCATATCTTTGCGTTCACACCCAGAGTCCTGTTTTTCCTCACACACAGGCCCAATTCCAGAGATTTATAGAGACAGTTTAGCACGTTCGTATATATTTTCAAACTTTCTGGACCAAGATTCATGTTACCACACAATTATACTCTTACCTCTTAAACGTTCCCCTTCTCTGTTGTTTTCCACCCCCTGCTTCCTTTCTCTCTCCCCTTAATGCTGACGTCTGGAGAATTTATTAGAGATTAACCTGTCAGAGAAGGCTTTTTCCACGGCTCACTTTACTGCATTCATCATTCATACACATAACAGATAGCATTCCACAATTTATCACTAAGGGCCCAATTCCTCATCAGCAGGTGTGCGTTCACATGCATGTGTTTCTTCTCATGTGCTGATTGTTCATATCTCTATGCGCACATGTTAATATCAGCGTGTGTTTGTGGATGTTATGATGGGTCTGTGTCTTTATGGGCAGATGTCCATGTGTCTGGCATGCACACACACTTAGACATATGATCATAACTCATTTGGAGAGACGCGCACACCTTGCTCTGGAAGTTTTCAGTCACAGATCATATAAGTCTGCCTGTGTGTGCATGCGCACACGCAGGAATTCTGCATGTATGGCCGACAAACTGTAGCTGATATGAGATTAAAGGTTGAACATGTGAGGATAGTTCAATGCATCAAGAGAAATTACATGCAAGAAAGGAAAGCCAGCATGCATATTGTGTACCAGTTGTAATACATACTGACATTAATGTGCCTTTTGTATCATATTAGATGTTATTTAATTATTCATTTTGTTTATTTTGTATTTATTTAGTTTCATGTTTGTGGGGAGCTATGTTTCCTCATACCTACTGGCTTACTTTTTAATTTGCCGAGTGAAGTGGAAAGCAGCTAATGTCCTCTCCCGTTTCTTCTGTCCTTTGTCTCACTGCATCAGTCAGCTTTTTTTCTTCGTGCAGTTCTCATAGTTATTTGTGCCATTTATTAGGATGCCTGCAGCTGTCCTTGGCATAAGTAGGCCAGGCAAACACATATATAAATGGACTTATGCACATGCAAATAGACACACATGAATGCAGTGAGAGTCAGTGAGAAGTAGGGCAGATAAGCAGGCGGTATTACCAAAAGCACTTGGATCTCAGGAGCAGACTGTCCCAGAGGAGCATCATGTCATAACAGCCCTAATTGCACAGCATTTGGGAATGCCTACAGCGTTAACCTCCAAATGATGAAGGGTCGCCAATGATGTCATTACTACCCCCTTGGATGCCGCCGTGCAACGGCGTATACACGCCCTTGCATTTCTTTTCCTCCATCGCCATCATTGTATGGTGTATGTGGAGTAATTGTCGACAAATGCTGTGGCGGCAATTAGACATGCAAGATTTAATCTCAAGCCAACCACTTACAAAAACACAAGACTGTAGCCCGCTGAAAACTTCAGTTCCCTTGTCATTTGTGCGCTGACCTGTGTTTTCCTGTATTTATTTGTGGGGTAACTGAATTGTCTGCCTTTTTCCAGGTGCAGTACAGTGATGCGCAGAGTGGTAAGGAGTTTGTGACCTATCTGACCCTCTCCCCTGTGCAAATGACTTTCCATGGCACCGGGAGCACCCTCCAAGCCAGCCACGACCAGGTATGTGTGTAGTGTGAGTGTAAAAGTGAGCTCATTGTGTTTGGAGAAGTTGTTCACAAAATCGGTTTTTGTTTAGAAAAGTGCACATTGAAAATACCCATTTGAATATTGATGAAAAATGTATGTATATGTATGATATATATCTTCTGGCTAATAGACAAACATGGTAGCAACCATTTTACACAGGTTTACATTTATACATCCAAAATAATATTATATTGGCCCTTACCTGGTTGATCTGGTTATCCAGAGTCACTGTAGTGCAGCGTATAGTGTATACAGTGCAGTATGTAGGTCATATTGTGAGGAGGCAGCGGCCCCCTGTCCTCCTCTATCCTCTTAATTAACAGAGAAGTCTGTGGCTTAATTATGAATCACCAGATCATCCAATCACTCTCATTTTTGTCACCATGTCACTGTGATGCTCAGTCTATCAAAGTAATCACCATTCTGAAATCTGATGGCGAATCACCATGACTTGCGTAACTCCCCGCCCCTCGAGGTTTCTCACTCACTCACTTTCATGTACTCGCTATATTCATGAGGAAGCTCTTTGTCTTGTGTTGCCCAAGCAGAAAACCAATTGCTTACATTCTATCATCTAAACATAGGACGCCCTTTTGTTCAGCACTCTTCAAAGCTTTAATAAAGGGCCGGCCCAGCCCTGCATGGGACAGCTGACAGGGGGCTAGCGCCGCCACCGTTAACTGAGGGCCAAGCCAATATAGGCCAGGCAGGTCTGCGTCCTCGGGACCTGTTGTTGCCAGGAGCACTGGGGCATGACCGACTGTTAGAGGACCCCCTTCTTTTCCTCATCTCAGTACAGTGGGAAGTATGACCACAAAGGGGGCACCTAACAATAAGGGGTCGCCCTCGGCAGCCCCCAAACACCAACACTTGTTGAACAAAGCAGGCCTGAAGGCGTCACACATTTGGTCAGCTGTACTATAATGATGCAGCCTGACCCACTAATATGAGTTACCTGAAAATCAATGGAATAGATTTCTCCTGCGCTGGTGGCTGTCAGACATCCAGTTCAGATCGATCCATGAAGTGTCCGAGTTTCCATTTATTAATGCAGTGGAGGTCCATGTGTTTCCTGTGCCGCGTGTTGGCCTTGGTACCAGTACACACGAGCATGCACCTCGCACTTTAATCTGCGAAGATACCATAAATCTGCTGAAAGGGGACAGAGGATCCCTAAGCTAGGAAGTGATAAACCTTTCCTGGAGCCTGTCTTTGTCACCGTGCACGCACAGCCAGCACTGCAACATGTGCTCGCCCTAGTCTGTTTTCAAATTACACATCTCTGGGAATTTCCTGCCACGTTATCTGCGTTCTTATGAAGGTTTATGTCCAGTAGACCAGAGCCTCTGATAAAAATCGTCAGCCAGAGAAAATCCTCTTCACTCGTCTCTGGTAATGATATATAGAGGAGAGATGTGTAGGACATGGACTGCAGTTCTGGATGAACAGTAAAGGAGATAACAGTCGCCGCTTGATGCAGAACAACACTTATTAAAACATACTCTTATATGTGATGTTTGTAGATAGAGGACTGTTGTTCCCAGAGTGTTTTCCGGCTTTTTTCAGCAATTCTCACTCTTTTCCAAAAGGAAGACGAGAAAGGTCAGATCTCAGGTGCTGCCATGGAAGTGTTATTAAATCAAAACCATACACGTCACTGTATTTGTGTTAACATTTGCAGCTTCTGGCAGCTTTTGACATTTTGTCATTTAATTAGTTCCTGTCAAATGGCCTTTAAATATCAGCAAAACTATATAATCAGATTAATTATCAGCTAACAATTATCTGAAGAAATTGTGTTTGTCCTTTTTAAGTTTTTAATCACTACTAGCATAGTAATAATTTGAGTTTGATGTGTATTTTGTTGTCTTTGTAATTGCCATCGTTTAATTAATAACATTTTCAATATCTTACAAGTGTAAGATATCGAACCCAAAATTAATATCACAAACAGTAGTATGTTTACATTAAGTTAAGTTTTGTCATTTTGTATAAATAATAATTATTTGTACATTAGACATAATTTGTCTGGTGCAACGTTCAGTAATAAAAAAAATAACAATAGTGAAATAATTACCTATAAAAGGTAGAAAGTTGGTGATCTGAGAGAAAATGGTTTGTGTACCTCCTGTTGGAGACTTAACACTAATGATCGAGAGCAGAGGTGTTGTCAGCGTTTTTTTACGATGGCTTTCAGCTCTTTATCAACAAGTGCAAACACACACAGACACGCACACACATACACACACACACCCCAGAGACGCACCATCACATTAATACACAAAACAGAGCTGAGTTGTCTAATCCTTGGCCCTGCACAGACATTCCTCGCGGGCCTGTATGTGTGAGAGATATACAGCTGAGTGCTCTTTCTGACCTTATGTGCCATCTATTTGGTGCCATCTGCCAAACACATGTTAACCCACAGGCTGCTCCATCGGCTGAGAGTCGCCTAGAGACAAAGATGTTGGTCAACACGTTCTCCATTTTGGCTCTGAATGATTCTTGGAGATACTTTAGTTTGCATCGTTTACTTAACTGTTTAAAAATGTTGATCTGATCTGATCTGTAGGGAAAAGGTTTTTTTTCCTGCTGAACAGAAGCACCATAAAACAATGTTTAACCCTGGTCTTTGTATATTTGAAGTCTCGTGTCCTCAGCTCCTATATTCAGCTTCAGCTTTAGTTTAAGGTGACATCTTGTTGAAAGTACACTCAAACAAACAACAACCAACCGTACAGTCTGCTCAAACACTCACGACTATATATCAGCTTTGCTTTATTAAATTGTGTCTTTGAAATTAGGCTGCACTATAGACCACGGCTCATAGATGTATTTAGACCTTTTTCTCTATATGTTTTTTAGACAGGCTGATTCCTGTGTGTGTGTGTGTTTGTTCTGCAGAGCTGAAGTAACTGTCTGGCAGTCCCTCTGTGGCGGCAGTGGGACACCAGGGGGGCCAAGGCCCACTGCCCTGTGTGTGAGGTGTCGCTAGTCCAACATGAGCAGGCCGCAATCGAAGATGACAGGGTGACTGTTGTCTTCCACCAGACCCTGTGTGCGTTTGTGTGTTGGTGTGTGTGCGACGTTGCTCTGGTGTGGTGGTGTCCTCAGCTGAGCCACCGTGGCTCCCAGGGGCCCTGTCTCTCAGACTGTCAGCTGGGGCTGTACAGGTTCCCAGCGGCAAGAGCACATTTCGTCTGATTTGATACGACATACTAGACACACTGTATCAGGATTCAAATGTGCTGGAGAAGTGATTTCAAGTAATGAGGCCCCCTGTTTTTGGATTGTATGTTTGACCTTCATCGGGTCCTTCAGGTGTCTGGTGTTGAGAAAAGTAATTTTTTTATATCCTCTCCCACCTTAAAAGTTCCCATTTGGTGTTCACGTAAAGTAGCCGTCAACCTGTTGATGAACAGACTTTATGAAGTGAGATGGTACCATGATTCTTGGGCCGACATTAACTTGACATTCTTTGAAGTTTGATCTCTCGACCTTTTTCTGTTATCTCCTGCCAGATCCACACAGATAACCGTGCCACCAGGTTACCCAGTCCTCCCAACAAAAACAAATGAATGAAAAGATCAGCTTAAATGAACTCGGTAGCTGACCTTGTCCCTGGTATCTGGATTCAAAAGATAAAGGGCCGCAGGGAGCTAATAATTAGGCCCAGTGGTGAGAAACACAATTATTTACATGTTGCACACAAGCCTGCCTTCTTCTTTTGTCTGGAAATGTGTTGAGAGTGGATAGAAGTGAGGGAAGACAGAGTGAGAGTTGGAGAGAAGTGGCAGTGAGAGGATAGGCGGCAGTGATTCATGGTGTGGTGACTGCTGGGATGGTCTTCAGAGATCCCCTGTGGAGCTCAGGAGAACAGCAGGAGAAGGAGCTGCATAGGGGTGGAGGTTGCACAGGCTTTGTGTTTGAAGTCTTCCTTCCCGACTGGAGTGCAGACGTTGCTCCAGGCTGGGCTCCTCACGGGGGGTCCCACTGGAGTGTTACCCAACCAGGCAGCTGTCAGACAACCTCTCCTCCCTGCTTATCTGTCTTGTCTATCTCCTCTTTATGTGCCAGTGTCATGTAACCAAACACAGCACCTGGATATGTGTGGAGAAAACAGGCGAGAGAACTAATCTGCATTTAAATAGCCTGAAGATAACTGACTGAAATAAACTTCTCTCTCCGCCCGTGTCGTTAAAACATATCGTGTCACTATTGCAAGGAAATGTCAAACTGAAGGTCGGCGAATGCGGAGTTGATAAGCATCTCCAAACAGTCCGTCACAGGTTGGAGACGTGTTTTATTTTCCACTGAAGCACATGCTGACTTGTTCTGATGCGTTCGCGTGCATCTGAAGGAAAATCTGGGTGAAAACATAATATGCCAAAAGCTTGAAAAGAGCCGATAAATATTTGGCTAATATCAGGTCACAGCTGAGTGCAGTGATCCAAAACTTTGGCCTGCAGCAGACATCATCTGTTGCTCCTACGCTCCAGGAAAAGAACTCTTCAGCACCATAGAAACGCGGATACAAATTAGATTAAGTTGAATAATGTGCTAAAGGTGGCAACAAGGCAACGACCGGGTTGGTTGTCTGGTCTGGCCTATTAAAATAACGTTTTCCCAGGAAAAGTGTAACACTGTAGAGTGGTGAAGAATGCTGAAACATGAAGCTTTCCATTTTTGATTGTCGTGGTGACATGACACACCTGTGATGATGTCAGGATTGTAAGTCTGTGACATCAAATCAAGCTGAGAGGCCTTTCAGATGAGGTGTGGGGCTGGAAAAGATTTTATCCTGAATCCCTGTTTTAGCTGAAAAGTGGAAGATCCTGAACATCTGAATAGTTTAATGGCTCTTAATGGAATTTTCTCTGAGTTGTTATCATCTTACTTAAAAGACTTTTTGTGTACTATTGGCTTTGTTCAAATTAGACCAAGTCGTTAATATATTGGAACATGTTAGGATTGCAGTTGGCAGCAGGAGGCAAACACTAACACCGTCTTTCAAAGGAGGCCATAGTTTGCCTATCTCCCCAACACCACCTCACCCAGCACTCCCACTGTCAAACTTACCAGACCCCTGCTGCTCCCGCTACCCTTACCCCAGCCTGTTCCCACCCTGAAGAGGGGACAAAGTGAAGCATCCACAGAGCAATCCATCACTGCCGCCTGTCTTCTCGCGCACACTCCTCAGGAAACACCTTTCAGACCAGAAGATTAGAGTGTGATGGGAGAGGAGAGGAGCAGTGAAAGAATGATGGAGGAGGAGGGAGAGAGGTAAACGATTGAGAAAGACAACAAGGAGGAGGAGTGGGTGTGTGTGTGGGGCGGTGGGTGGGTGGGGGCGAAGGAGCTAGGGAGAAATTGATTGAGTGAGATTACGAGAGATTGATGAGGACGGGGATGAGAAAATGGGAGACGGTGTCTTTTTTTAGTTGCAGCGAAGGAAGCGGTGACCAGCGGGGAGAGAATAAACATGAACTTGCCCATTAGGGGACGTGCTGATAGTTTGAAGTGGCCCCTCTGGAGCATTAGCATGTCTATTAAGGGCTGACATGGTGTGGAACTACACACACACACACACACACACACACACACACACACACAGACAACGGAGTTGTACTGTGATTTACTTTTTAACATAATGTGTTTGAACAACACTGTGTGCAGTCTAAGATAAAATGTAGTCTTTTGTGTTGCACTTCATCATATCTCAGCCATAAAGGCTCACAATGAAGTTTGCTTAGTAATTAATCAACACTCTTGTCTTATTGGTGATGCAATAAAAACAACATTGATGAAAGTTGATTTAACAATCTTCTCTTGCTCGAACATTATATTTATCCATAAGCGCTCTCGAGCCAGACCGTGACTTTTGTTACGGACTCAGAAAACAAAAAACGAAATCTTCTTTGTCTGCGCTCGAGGCTGTTGGCGCGCGTTAGTAACGTCCGTGTTAGAAAGTAACTCGACTCTTGTCAGAGATGTGTAAAATTGTCTGCCACTCAAATATATGGCGAGCATGACGGATAGTGTTACCCTGCCTGTCAGTTTAGATTAAATTCCATAACCTGGAGTGTCTCTGAAAGATGAATTGTTGACATTTGATACATTTACAGCTGAATATGCCGAGACTTTGCTCACCACTAATAATAAATATGATTTCACTATTAGTAGGTGCATTAATACCATCGTAATCGGATATTGTTTTTTTATTCTGTGCTCGTGAATAACTAGTTTAGTCTTGGTAATTCATGAATAGAGGTTATGCTTTAAATCAAATTATGTGTTTACGGCTTAATTGTTCTCACTCCCTGTTGGTCTCATACCTGTTAGACCAGTGTGATTGCTCTAAGGCAAGTAAAGGTGTTAGATTCATTATCACCTCCATGCTAAGAGGAGCATGATATTTTGGCAGTGGCCTTGCAGCCTTCCAGGGCTGTGGAGCTACGTGTGTGACTTCCCACACACACAAATTTGGTGTGGATAAAGGTCTCTAAACCAATTACACTTCCCTTCTCTCATCGCCCCCCATGGCAGGCACATGTAAGGCAGGCTGCTAATTAGTTGCCCGCTGCCCTTTGTAATGTGTTCAACTCATTTACTTAATGTTATTTGATACTGAGTGATAGTTTGCCTCGCTTAAAAGGTCGGCAAGATAAGAGACAGGTATTAAATCATTTTTTCTTCTGATTTGCCATCACCCGGTGACGGTGTGTGAATTATCACCTTGTCTAACACCAGCACAGTTGTGTTTTCGCTCTGCATAGCTTAACATTTATCCCTTGTTGATAAAAGGCATTACGCAAATTGTTCACTCTTATTTTGTTGATATTGCCATTGATTGCTTTGAGCTCGATGGAGAAATATTTTGAATTTCAAGCGCGTGTCATATGTGAGTGAAGGCGGGCGCTTTAACATCTGAGAAAACGGATAAAACATTGGACCAAAAAAGCCAACATTGTCATTGTCAGTTTTGTTTGTGTTGTACAGTGCACGTCAGACTTCTATTGTGCAACTCTGCAAAGAAAAGTTCCTGACTCTTTAAAAGCCATTTAACTTGATACGTGACATACGTCTTGTGGTTAAAAACGTCTGAAAATTAACCGTCATAGGAGCTCTCCGAAAGCAAATCACACTGACAGTAATTGCAGGCGTGCGAGTTTACCACTCAGATGAAAACAACCGCACATTTACAACACACACTTTTCACAATGACCTGTATTGTTTAGTCGATATTATACACTTTTGTTGTTTTTCCCGACTTAATGAAATTGGATCTCTCAGATCCTTAGATGCAATTTGTTTGTAAAAGTTGTTTTCAATTTCCATCGTGCACGTTGTGATTACGGTTGTGTTTTTCTGCAATTTCAGGCTGTCGCTCAGGTTTTCGCTGACAGGGCCATGAGATACAGGATTAGTACGGTTGATGTATTTAACCATAATTGCACAGGGAGGTGAAAAGATGAGTCTTTCTTGTGGTGGCGGTCATGAATTGGGCCCCAAACGACCCTCACTGTTCAGTGGCAGGTAACGACACTTCCATTGGTGGGAGTCAAGTCGTTAATGTCCCATGTAGGGATCAGTGCTCTGGGGCTGCACACTGAGTTATGGAGATGAGCGTAGCGACTGGGGAATGTTTTTCTGTCTGTCTGTGGCTCAGCTCCCCACCCCCAGCCCACCCCACCACCCTCCAACCCCCATCACAACCACCGTCCTCTCGTCTTGATGTTAACACATTCTCAGGCCTTAAACAGCAGACATTTCGAAACGCTCAAAACAACAGCCACATCGGGGGGTTTAACACCAGTTACGACTAAGGTGTCGCATGCTCCTGTGGTTTGTGTAAACAGCGTGCGAGTGTGTGTCTGCCTACCTCATAACAGTATTATCTTCCAGATCTCCTCTGTAAATAAACCCCCCCCAGCACCCTCCAACCCCCATCACAACCACCGTCCTCTCGTCTTGATGTTAACACATTCTCAGGCCTTAAACAGCAGACATTTCGAAACGCTCAAAACAACAGCCACATCGGGGGGTTTAACACCAGTTACGACTAAGGTGTCGCATGCTCCTGTGGTTTGTGTAAACAGCGTGCGAGTGTGTGTCTGCCTACCTCATAACAGTATTATCTTCCAGATCTCCTCTGTAAATAAAGCCACAAGTGGCAGCTTGCGTTGTGTTAAACATGCAAATTTCCTTTGCATTTAAAGGTGACAAGAAAAGCATTGAGTCAACCACATTGCCGCCACTTAATGTGAAAGGAAGAAATCCCGGCAGCGAGTGAAAAAGGAGATGCATCGCACTTTCTTCAGGGAGATCGACTCTCACTTGCGTGTTTTAACTAGCTGAGCAACAGGCGGGCCCGCTCCCTCCCGTTGAATGTGACACATATCATTCTCTCGGAGATTTGATACTGTGACATGACCAATTTTACTATATTGCTCTTTGAGGTTTCACAGTGTTGGATATCAGGCATTAATTAGATGCCTTATAATGGTTGTAATGTTTTTTTATGATAAGGTTACAACCAGAAGCCATACAGCTTAACTTAACAGAAGGAAACAGCTGACTCGGCTGAATTCAGAGTTAACGCTCCATCTCAAACATGCTATGTACTGCATGTATTGTTATTTATATGTAAGACTATGGAGTCGATGGCTGTTTGGCTGGAACATCAGTATAGTCAAGTACACGAGGCCCCAAGAAAAGTATTCACTGTCACTATTTTTTTAATTTTTTTAAAAATTAAAATTATTGTTTAATTGTATGAAACAATGAAACTTGGACAGAGACGCAGATTGGCAGTTTTGGACAATTTATCAGTTTCCTCCATCCTCTTTTGTGGTGAGATAACCAGCTGCTGGCTCCAACTACATCCTGTGTTCACCATAGCTATGTCAGCCTGGTATTAACTTTCTCCTCCAGCCCTCAACAAGACATTGAGAAAAAAGATGTTGAAATATTGGTTTAATATATGTAACATAATGTATTGCGGTGTTCCTTGAGGTTACATTTAAGACATTAATACTCTGTGATACCCTGCGCTACAATTTTTCTTTTTTTCAGTATTGATTTCCAGGAAGTGCAGTTGTTTTCTTTTCTCCCCGTAGACGCCTCATGAATGACTTTATGTGTCACTGGTTTAGATTAGCTGCTCTCAGCGTCATTCAGATGATGTATAGAACGACTTCATATGGAAAACTGTAGTCAGGAAAACATTCATTTTAAATCCATATGTAACTCATCTGGCGTTGTTATGAAGGCATGGGCTAAAGCGAACCACAGAATGTCATTATCTCAATCACTTATCCTTCTATGGAATACACACCTCAATTTACCATGAAGGGAGGGAAATTATGTTTTGATTGCACTTATAGATGCTTTGTAAACTGTACATGTGCCGTGGAGGAGGAAGGCATTTTATCTACACTCCCCTCACAATTACACACACACACACACACACACACACACACGCAGATTGTGTTAAAGTGAGTCCCAAAGTGGCATGATTTATTGTAAATGCTTTCAAGTGAGAGGTCTAATGCAGCATAGTTACTAAATCAACATTTGTTTTAGAGGCCCCTTTTTCCTCCAGGGAAATTCTTTTTCTATTTCTAATTTCTCTCCACTTCTCTCTTGACCCTAACTCATTGTCTCCCTCCCTCCCTCTCTGTGTCTTTTACTCTTTGAATCTCGCACTTACCCCCTCCACACACACACACACACACACAAACACACACACACACACACACACACACACACACACACGTCTCCCTTGTGTCCGGTGAGTAAACGTGGAACCGTGTGATCCTTCAGCAGGACTTTGAAATGAGACATGGGTGGGACATCAGAAGACGCTGCCACTCTCAATGAAGCCTGCTTGATTTATAAGAGAGCAAGGAGTTGGGGGGGTGTGGGGGGGGGTGTTTCCAATGGCACATAAGGGCACAAGGTGCTCCATTAGTACCCTGACCCCTGTTTCATGGGACCAGCCACTGCATAGGTGGATAGGAAAGACAAGAGTGGAGGGAGGGATGGATGGATGGTGGACATGAGGGGCGAGTGTGTGTGTGTGTGTGTGGGGGGGGGTCTTTTCTGCAATTTACATTTTCACCACAGAGACGGCAGGAGAAATGAGACACCCTATCCCGATCATTTGTCAGGGACCTGAAGTGTCCCGACTCAAATGTCCACTGGTTGTACCTGATCCCCCCGCTCGGCCCTCCCCCTTCTCTATTTTACGATTCTCCTCACAGTTTTACTGTCCACAGTCTAATTAGCTGCGTCTTAATCATGTGTTAAAGTGGAGCTGTCCTGGTGTTTACTGTCTGTTTGCCGTGCTGTAAAAATGTGTGAGGCGGCTCGTAAACCTTGCCCACAGAGGATTAGGCGCTCGTTGCTCTTTTGTGGATAAAATGGCGGCATCACTGACAAATAATGGGTTATCTCCTCCGTAAGGTGCTACTGCTGAGGAACTGATGCGTTTGCCTTTGAGTGAGGAAAATATTGACTTAGCCGCGTCCTTTATCTTGGCTTCTATGTGATCATTCTGATAACATAGAAGTTAAGTCATTGAATTTTAAACTTATTCAATTTGAATTTGAATAAGAATAATAATTCATGATTAGATATTAGAGAAATTTGATCATCCTGTCTGGCTGAATTTTGTTTCACTCTCCCTTTTTGGAGAAGATCATGTCATGGCTGCTTGTATGGTGCATGTGACTCTATGTAGGTTCATCCTGTCAGCCAGTCTGTGTCGGGGCTTGGCTCATGTCATTGTTGGCAGACTGAACCGATAACATGGTTTAGGTCTTGTTGAGATTGGTTCCTCTTTTTTTTATGAACATTTTGTGACAGGCCCGCAGGCTTTAAGCCAACGCAGTAATTATGGTAACGTTTTAAATAGACATATGTTTCCAGTGTACATTACATCACATTCATCCCGTCAGTCGTGTGGGCTGGTGTGTCTTGCCCCAGGAACTGTTAATCAGGAAACCAGCCTGTTTGGAGTAAGACCTTCCCCTTCATACTGTAAAAGCATGGTGGAATTTATTGTTTTCAGTAAACATGCCTTATACATAATCTGTCTCTGCAGTACACATTGACCAGTTGCCATGAGAACATGAGGAATTTTCATAACACTTCAGGGGCTCATGCTAAGGCATCATGGGTCTGGGTAGATCCTGTCCAATAGGCCAGCTCACAGTTTCTTGTAACTTAATTTAAAGACAGATTGTACAGGCCAATTCATTTTTTTTTTCTCCAACTGCCTCGTTGGTTTAAATTGATGAAGGAAATGTCACTTATGAAGACTGGACACCTGTTTCGTGCACTAATTTTTGTAATGTTTATTAACTATTTTATGTGTATACACACACACACACACACACACACACACACATATATATATATATATATATATATATATATATATATATATATATTCTGCAATATAGAACAAACAAATGAGCTTCTACATGCTGTGAGACAGCTAAGATATAACATGTCTGTGTACCATAACCCAAATTGCGGTATAAATGAAAGCATGTCCGCTTCTCTCCAGAGGAAGCCACAAAGTTGCTGGAAGAGACAAGAGGAAGGTGTAAAATGCTGTCTGACTCCACATCCTCTCTAGTTACTGGATGATTTTTCCACCAGACATCCACTCCCTTATAGACACCGATGTCTCTGACAAGAAAACATAAAGGGTCCATGATGGAGAGTCGGGGATTATTGCATGCAGCTGCCGGCTGTCACAGTAAGACACTTAACCCCTCTCCACTCACCCTTTATCTTAACCCCTTCATATACAACATTCCCAAGTTCCTCTTTTTAGCCTTTCCACACCTGTCAGTCTCTTCTGTAAATCTTGTCATTTTGTTTTGGGTCTAAAAGAAAGCGTGCTCATTAAATTTAAGTGATTATGTGGTAGTGTACCTCAAAACCCTGCCCCAGTATCTTTCCAACCAAGTCAGACAATGTTGGTGAGCTTCTGGATCCATTTGGCAAGGTGTGCAAAAGAAGGTCTGGACGCACACATTTCTGTACCACTGTTGAATGAGGCCATGTTGCAGAAAAAAAAAAAATTCATTGCATTTCACATTTTACCAAGTCTGCGACATCATCGCCAAGAGACAGTTGGAGTCTGTGATTTTAAATTCAGGACAATGGAAACCAGCAGGAAAAAGGTGGCAGTTTAAGTTTAAAGGATCGTTTGGGTGTGAAGGAAAGAGATGAAAACAAAGATCTGAGAGGACGTAAGAGCAGAAAAGGGAGAAGTGTGGTGCCCCGTGGGGACGATCAGTATCTCTGCACTGATAAGGGAGCGAGTGCCTGAAGGCTGGCTTTTCTTCCTGTGGCTTTTCCTACCTCCCCCGGGGCAATTTGAGTCCAATTATTCAGGATTATAGAAACTTCTTTCTCTGGCACAGAAAGGTGGTTCTCTGCAGGTGAAGATGAGGTGACGTCATCTTCCTGTGGAGTTTCAGGAAACCTGGTGAAAAAAGCTTAGGAGTTTTTGAGTGTGACAAGCGACAGCTTCCCCATTCTTATGAAGTTTAATGATTCACACACATAGTAATGTTGGCAAAGCAACATTATTTTCAATTTAGGTCACCGGTGCAAGTGAAGCATGAATTATGAAGACACTGGATGAGTCATAAAGGATTACTCCACCCAGACTGTGTATAATCACTCAGGTTGCGTCTGTGTAATAGTGATGGGGAGGATTATTCTCCATGAAAATTCATGGGAAATTTGGAAAGTGTTTTAGCTTTATCAGTGGTTATGTTGGTGAGTCACTGGAGTTGAGGCTATTTTTTCTCATCTTACTTGGTATCTTTACACACAGTAGTCCCGTCACTACTGCATTATTCACACTCCATATCTCATCGTGTGCCATATTTAGTCACAAATTCATCACCAGCCATGGAATAAGTAGATATTTAAGGTCAGGCAAAACGCAAGACTCCCTTGCACAACGTCCTGCGAGCGGCATGTTTCCGTCCCAATGGAGATTTGTCATTGTTTCCATTCTTACAGAAAAGTGAAAGTGTCATGCTTTCTCCTCTTGCTTAAAGAATGTGTCATCTAACCAGTGGTGAGTCTCTCTTGAGAAACTCTTACGTTCTTCAAGTCTGTCTGTCCCACTCTTAGAATACTAGAAAGAAACAAGAAAAAGGAAGTCGACATTGTGATCATCTGCATCATATCAGTATCCATACATTACGTGCGGTCTTAAGGGAAGTGATACAAAAATACGACATCTGCTCCTTTCAAAAATGATTCCTACCCAAATGCAATGTTTTTTTTTTGTGGCCCATTCCCATTTATTCCACTCGTAGACATTGCTTAATTATTTTGCCTGATAAACCTCTCTTAATAATCTTTACACCAGAGGTGGTAGTAAAGTGATTAGGTTAGGTAAGTTTGTTTGTAGCACAATGATACAGTGTTATACCAGAGGCCGTCTCTGGCTGTATCTGCTTTTTCTCTGTGATGCTTTGCTGACAAGGCAGGAGTATGGTATGCTGAGGAGCTTCTGCCCCTCGCCCTCTGCTCATATGTTTTGTATTACGCCCTAGGAGGTGCCATGCTCAGCAGCTCGGAGATGGGAGGGGATAAAGCAGGCCTCTCCGACCCAAATGACGCATGACATGGCGCTGCGCCCCGGGCCCTTATTTATGTCTTCCCATGTCAGCAAAGTCTCGCCCCCCCCGGGGAGCCCCACAGCAGTTACCCGCTAACTTATCTCAGCCAGCCATCAGCGTTCATCACACACACAAAAAAAAAATCCTCAGTCCAATAGGAATTCGAGTCGTCCGAATGTGGTAGCGGGAACATGTGGCTGAGAACTATGCAGAAATCAAAAGGGTTTTTTTTTCCACCCATCTCAGTTTATTTAGCTGTACAACATTAACAGTTGCTAGACTGTTGCACAAGAAGTGAAGCGGCAGATGTGAAGTGCTACTTCTGAGGAATGAACGTCATGTCAGGCTACAGTGAGGCCACTTCCAGCTCACGGCCACTTTTATCAATGCCCCTGATGTGGAAGAGGATGTGAAATATGGAGAGAGTGTGAAGAGGAGATTTAGTGAGAGGATCTGAATACATTTTCTCTGTAGTCACTCAAGAATCCATGTACACATCACACCACATTAACAAATAGACTCGTACTGTGCCAGCACTTATGCACACACAGGTGTTCTCCACGAGCTATCCGGGAATGTTCTAGTGATCCCTCTCCAGGGTTTTGATGTGGGAAGAAGGATGAGAGAGGAATTTCAAGGAAACGAAAGCCAAAGGATGAGAAGGAGCTTGAGAGTAGATGCCAGAAAGAAGACGGGGAGGAAAAAAAAAAGAAAATCTGCAATAGATAATGTTTAGAAGAACTTAATAAACATCAGAGCAAGATGTGACGTGATGACATGGTAGTGACACCAGGGCTAACACAGGCATAAAAGAAGGCTGGGATTTTCTTTTTGCCTCTCTTCTCATATTTCTTTGTGCTTTGGGGAGTGAGCGCAAAATGAGGAAGCACTGTCAAGGTTTTATGTAGCCTTTTGAAAACAAGAACAAGCCCTCTCCAGAACAATATATCCAGCTTCAGAACTTTTCTGACAACTGAGCACTCACTTTTCCTTTTTCCCAGGTCCTTCCAGTAAAACTCCCCGTTTGAAATCCACTCTTTTCATTGTTTAGTCTACTGGACATCCCTTAGATCATCTTCATGAGTAGCCGTTCTGCACCCGGTTCATGTTCTGAGTCACACCCACCCACCAGGCAGCACTCAGAACCGGCCACCTGACATTAATTGGACTTTTTACAGGGTTCTTAAGACCGGACAGCCAGCGTGTTATGGCGGAATAAGAGGATGGATGACCACTGTACAGTTGAGCAAACAAAAGCAAGTAGTTTGGTTTATGGTCCATACACCCCAGCGTCTTCTCGAGTTCTCAGAAGAAACAGCAAATGGCTGTGAGACGATTGTGTGGTTCCTGTAAATCAGCAGTGGAGTGGTACTTGGTAGAAGTGGAGTGATGTGTATAGCCAAATAGGGTTTCTGTAAATGATGCAATGCTTTACAATACACTACAGCTACATCTAGCCATAAAAAAGACTACTGCACAGCCTATACTAAATCATAAACTTATTAAGTGTGTATCTCTATAGACAAATACAAACTTAATGTTTAAAATATCTGATTTAAAATATTCTCAATGAACTGATGTCGTTCAGTTCTGGTCTGAGCCAACTTTGACCTGTGCAGTTTTCATGCTAGTGCATTTTTTTGTCGTTGGCCCGTAAAGTTTGTTTTGAACCTTGTTGTCACTACGTTCATGATTAAAGAATCAGGTTAGGCTGCCACTGATGCTCTTGGCCCAGATTTCAGACTAGCAAAGGGTTTGACTGTTCTAGCTGGACCGTGAAGACCCAGGGAAAGCCCTATAGGGAATCTCTATCTGCTTGGTACAGAGGGGAACATCACACTGTATTCTTGGGACTGGGTCGTTAGGTTAAATCTGAAACTGATGTCTGTGCTTTCATCTGGCCTCCAGCAGAGCAGGGGCAGGGTCTGATCTGATAAAGTCAAGAGGACAGGAAAATTAAGGTAACTCTTCCCTTTCTTCTACTTCTTAGAAGATTCAGAGGAGGAGGAGAAAAAGAGATGCATGTATGCAAGGTTGAATGATGTGGTGGTGGTCTCCACCTCATTTGGACCTCCCTGATGTCTTTGATGGCTGCTAAGGGCCAGAGGGCGAAGTGATGGCGATCGATGCATCGTCCCCTGTGATCTCTGGTTCTTTTCCCACAAAACATTTTATTCCCTTGTTTTTCCTGCTCTTTTTCGAGCCGTACCCTCTCGTGTCCCTTCCCCCCTTTTCCTTTTTCCTTTTTTTACGTTTTCTCCCCAGCCTTATCCTCCCAAAAATGTCTTCATTTCTTCCCAAGAACAGAGTCAGTCCAGCAGCGAGAGCTGACACAAGGGTCTGATTTGTCAGGGTCAGTGTGATTCTACAATCCATCAGATCCATCAGTCCGATGCTGCGGACTCCTGTGGGACTGGGCCTTTGTTTTGCTAAGCCGCTGATGGAGGCGAACCCTCTGTTGGGGAAACCATTAAGAGCACACCAGGCCCAGAAAAATGAGCTGCCCTTGTCACTCCACATCAGGAGCTCGGCCACGGTCGCAGATCCTCCTCAGACGCCATCACATTTGACCACTGTTTGTCCAAGCCTTTGAACTAGGGAGAAATAGATAGATGGATGAATGAGCCGATGTGTCAAGGGCCCATGAGGCACTACACACCGGCCCACAGTCTTGGACCAGTGTTGAGTGCTTGACGTTATCTAAAGTGGAGGTGAGGAGAGATGATGGGTGAAGATGAGGTGATGAAGGTGAATTAAGTACCTGTCTCTTAGTAAAATGGGGCTGCTATTGTTGTGTTGACATCGAAAGTGGTAAGAGGAAAATAATCCAACAGGTTAGGTGTAGTACTTTCAAGAATTATTGCCATAAACTAATCTACTGTTCAAATTCTGTGGTATAGTACAGTATAGTTGTTTTAATTACAAAGTATTCTACGTCAGTTTGCTACAACATTTACTGGCTAACGAAGCGTTCACCCGTTTGCTCGTCTCACATTTATGTTTCTCTCTGCACATTGTCTCATCACCAAAGTCTTACTCCCTTTGTTCTGTGTGAGGGATGGACCACCTCCACCTGCGTGTCATGGCCTCAGACTAAACATACTCTCCTGGTGTTGATGCTTAAGTGTAGCTGCTGCCGCTAACTATGGGCAACTTATCTCATTAGAAAAATAATGATTTCACTGCCTGCCATTCCCACAGATAGGCCCAGTATTTGTCTTAGGCAATGCTTCCTTCACCGAGCTTCTGAGCCAAGGGATTGGCTGCCTCGGCCTTTATACCTGCCTGTCGTATATCAACAGAACTGCCACCGTCAGGCCTCTGATTTATGGCTGTTTATCTCCAGTCCCCCCCAGCCTCCAACAGATGGGCTTAGACTATTTACCCAGGGGGGAAAAAAAGCTCCCAAACTGATACTGAATAAATACAACAAACAAGAGGTAATCACAAGGAAGTTGGCTGTGATTACAATTTATTGGGCACCGGAGAAAACAGGAGTTAGCTCTGTCCCTCTTGCTTATCGGATGTGACACTGATTACGCGCCCCACGTTAATCTGCATTAATCTGGCGTGGCGTTAGGTTTCAATCTTAATCTTAATTTTGTTTTCTGCTTCAGTATTTGTGGACAGTCCTTTCCATGGTTGTGCGACACGATGGCACTGCACGTGCACGCAAAAGAGACTTAACTGATATATCACGTGTCCCCCTAATATGATTTATATTTATTAACAGCACAATTGTAAAAACATTCCTTCAGCTGTCATGTTCTCCTGGGCTGTCGCCTTAAATCACTGTAAGTATAAGCCCTAAATCTCAGGGGCTGTCGGATCTTCGCAGAGAAAAAAACACATTGCACCATAAATTGTCTGTTACAGACTAAGAGGGGCTATGGTTGATTTCTGAGTCTCTGGAGAAAGGCTTTAAGTAATAACCCAACAGTATCAATTCTTCAAGCCAGTCCCACTGTTATTGTTGCACAGTTTTTTTGTACCTGCAAGCATCACAGATTCTTTTTTTTCAATTTGGTGGATGTAAACCAGATTTTGACCCTTGCACCTGTTGGTCATGAATTATGCTTCCTGCCCCATGTTTCTCATAATCTAAAGTTGAATGCTTTGAAAATGATTTGGGAAGCCACCGCGCAGATTATAGTTTGTAACGTTCTGCTCGGTATAGAGGCATTCCATAGAAAAACCCTGAGAGGCCACGTGGTGGGATTTGTGTTATCTCAGGTTTTAAGTCTGATAAATGTTTCCTCTCCGTGCGTACAGGCTGAATCGCAGACCTTTATTCACATGGAGACGCTTCTGGTCAGAGAGCATCTGAAAAATGTGTTTCCTTCACAGAGAGAGGCGGTTGGTTTCTTGGAGCAACATAGTTCATGTAACTAATGAGAACACAAAGCACAAAGAGACGTTGGTGGGCTTAATGATGAGGTTAATTTAACACTCATCACATGTCACTCATCCACTGAGCAGAACCAATTATTCCTTATCTCAGCACTGATTAACCAGTGATAGCACGGAAGGGACTCGGTCCCTTTTGAACACTGTGGAACCAGATGTGTAAAATAATGAGCTGGATTTTCTTGCTAAATGGTTATGGTCATTTATTTGGTAATATCTGCGTGTAGTGCAAAGTAGATAAATGAAATAGTATGTTTAATAAATACTGTTTGAAGATTCAATACTGGTCCCAATCAGAAACTCCTGTCTGAACAGATGTTTCAGTTTATAAAAATAGTAGAACCAAATAAAACTATTACTGAATCTAAACCGCTACAAGTATTGCAATGTTTTTATTTTATTGTTTTTATTTTAGTACAACCATGACAAACGAACTAAAAAAAAATCTGTGATTGTAATCATGCACACTCCGCTTTCATGCCAACACATTGCTGTAGACAATAAACCAATTGCTGGATATTCATCCACAGTTGTGCACAAATTGTGCATTGACGTAGCTGAACAAAACCAACAGATGGTGAAATATTGTTGTGACATTAGTTTAAAAACCTGTTTGAACCGGTTTGTGTCATGGTGTATTTTTACATTTACTATCCTAATTGTCAAATTTCTTCCTCGGGCTGTCAGTATGTGGCGATGTAATCACTCTCTATGTTACATGACGTAAATTCATGGGGACATAGTTTTGGTAGTGAAATGGCGTTACGTTGCTGGAGATGTTTGGGAATATGAGCTATTTTACACTTCTCATCTCATCATCTGTAAAGTAATATATATAATTACCAGTCCAGTTAGCGAGTGCAGGTTTTGGTCCACAGATCAAATCCAGTGTCTGTGGTGTGTGGAAGCCTTGATAGGTGTTTCAGCCCTGCTGCTATTTGTTTAGCTGTGGTCTCCGAGAATACAGATGTCACTCAGACTGACTTAGGAAAATGCAGAGCAGCCAAAACATAAAGTGGAAATGTTAACCCAATAACGCAAGATAAACAGTGAGGGGAGAGGAGCCAAAGACAACACGGGGCGAAGGGAAAGTGTCCTGCTGGCATCAGGTTTCCCAGAGTAAGTGTTATTTGAAAAGCAGCTGAAGGGTGACACTCACTCTCTTCCCACCCAGCCTCCCTCCCTCCCTCCCACCACCCTCTCTCACTCGACCATCTGTTGTTCTCTCTCTTCTCAGGCTGCTCTAAGTGCCTTGAAACAGCTGTCGGAGCAGGGACTGGACCCGGTAGATGGCCCCATCAAGGTACGGTAGAACACGGGTCGTGCCAAAACCTGTAGAGCCAACCTGCTCACTCATTCAGCCCAACAGTGTGTGTGTGTGTGTCTGCGCGTGTGCGTGCGTGTGCATGAGAATCCAGGCTGACCCATCATGAGATCCCAAATCCCTTCCCACACACGTCCCGACATTTCCATTCGACATTTTTCTCCTATAGGAAAGCAACAGTAGGCGTTTACATTTACATGCACGCCGCTCCTGTCAGAGCACGACAACTTTGCATGATGACTATCATTGACAGCGCTTCAGTCATGAGGGCTTTCTCCATGTTCCACCCCTCCCTTCCTCTCATTCCCTGTCGCCTCCAAGATGAGGAAGGAAGGAAGGAAGAAGGAAGGATGGCAGCGGAGAGTCAAGTGGGAAAGCCGGGACCGTTTCGGAAATCAGTGTCATGCGTTGTATGGGGTATTTTCATAGAAGGTGTTGCCCTGGGAAAAAACCTTCAGGCAGGGCTGTTTTCTTGCAGCTCCGTGTCTCCTTTCGAGCGAAAGAGGAAAGGAACAAAGAGAGGAAAGACAACGACAGCATTACAGCAGCTTCATTTACGTCACCGTCAGAGGAGAAGGGCAAATATGGCAGCAATTACACTTTCACCTGAGCAGTTAACCACTCGTTTCTCACTTCGGTTTTTCCCCTCCTGGTTTTTAAACTAATTAACGCACTCATGTCTTGCCATCAGCACGTTACTGTTCCTTGAGCTTTGGATGATTACAGTCATTAGGGTGGAATTATTTTTTTTCTTTTAGCTTCCATCCAAACAAACTAAACATCAGCACAGGATCAACAGCTGATCCGGTGTTCTTAAGCGTCTGAGGTTACAGTCGCCGCACTTTCGTTTTCTCTTTAAGTTTTCCTTTACGAGAATCACTTATCTTGTTTTGAAGGAACTGAAACAAATTATCAGCGGCAGGTGTAATTATTTGCAACACTGCTCCGACAGAGTCCTTGGACAAAAAACGCCCTAACAGACTTTCGCTTGTCTTTTCAGACCAGTGAACCATGTGGGAGGGAGGACGGACATTAAACAGACTAACTCAGGCACCACCACTCAGGTCTGCAAGGATTCAAAGGCTGTCGTCTAGGAGCTGACATCCCCAATTCCCCTCCTTTCCGCCTCACGAACCCTTCTCCGCCCTTTACCCTGATCTCCCATAACCCATAGCGTAACCTATAGCAGCAACCCACGCCCAGTTCCCACAATTCCCCGCTTCACCTCAAACCTCACGACTGCCGCTGTATCCTGCCAAACCTGTCAACACGCAATAGGGTGGATGTGCACCGAGAAATGGCCGACTAAAACACCATCACCTGAGTCTATGTGAAGACAACGCTATCTTGACACGCGTATTGATGAATTCAGTCAAAATTTCAGAGACGAATAAGATAATTATACGAAACTAATGAGAAAAATGCATGGTACTGTATGAAATCAAGAGAAATCCAAAGTGATAGAGCCTCTGGATAAGTGTCTGTTGGTATGGTTAAATCAAATATGTACATCATGCCATTGAAAATACAAGCGAAACATTTTAGGGGAGAAACCAACTTGCGTACAGTAGCTTATTTTTTCGGGGGTATTATGTTTCGGTTTGCTTTTTTTTTTTCTTTTCTTTTGTTATTTTTATTAATCTAACAATGCTTGAGTACTGTATTTAAAATTAACCAATGCCAGTGCTGTGAAAGTTGTAGTTGTTGTCTTCATATATAGTCACACAGCTTACCTTGTATGCTGACATAAAAAAAAGAGTTCATCTATCTATATGGATGTGTATGACTTGCAAGAGTATCATATTCCAAAAAATAACAAAGAAATGTTTTTTTTTTTTTACTGTGGACAAAAAACTGGTGCTCACAGTAATCTGTGGACGTGCTGACCACGCAGAGTTGACTGGTGTTCAATTTGAATGGTCTAACTGTCCGTTTTTAACACCACCCCACACTGGCATAGCATCACTGGAGTATCACCTGACCAACCGCGGAGAGCGAGGGGCCTCCACAGTTCCGTTTTGACCCCTCAAACAGGCCAGTTGCAGCAACGGTGGCTGGTGTCTCGCGCACATTTCTCTAATGCCAGTAATCCTTCCAACATAGACTCCCGACTCCAGAGAGTTTTGTACGGCCCGCATGTCCTCCAGTGAGCGAAACGTCCTCTCACTTCCAGTGATTTTGTGTCAGTGGATTGCCCCCACTCCCCCGCCGCACAGTTTTGTCGATCACATCTACACCCATTGTGTGTGTTGTATTGACCCGCCACGGCATCAACTGGGTGCTTTTAATGCCTGCATTCTGGAGTGTGTCTGTGTGAAGTGGAGGGAGCCTGTGCCCAAGCCGCAGACAGACCCCCCCCCCCTCCTCCTCTGAAGGCCACGATGAATCACTTTGTTCACTGACGCTGAGGATGTGTCGTCTTCTTCTGCGCTGTGAGTGCAATGTGTTATAAGGCTGTTACCTGTTCTCGAAATGCAGTAAAAACACCTCAGTTCATGTGGGAAAAAAAGCAGCAGTTATTTGTCGTCTTTCTTTCTCTGGTCTCACTCTGAATCATTGCCCCCGTGACATTTAACACTGTTTTATATTGTCGCAATTCAACCTGCTTTCTTTAACACATATGCTAAAGGCTCATAGGAAAATCTGTATTTTCTTTTAGGCTGGGCAGTATAGTTGATGGTTTTTTCCTGTTTTCACCTGCAGGTTATTGATGGGAACCTGACATCTTATATGTGATAGTATGATTTGTTGTCTTGCAGCTCAGCATAACAAATTATTATATGAGGACAAAGACTTTTGTTTCATGATTTTTGTTTCATGACATTGTGCTCAACTTTATTCTGTAATTGTCACTTAGTTAAAAAAAAAAATCATCTTGTGTTTTACTTTCATCTTTAACTTTCCGTGGCTGATAAGGAGCGCACAAGGACACTTTGTGTGCTCCTTATCTACCAACATTCTTGTGTTGCATCATTCCATCAACTCCAAACTCCACTACCTGTGTTGCACTCCAGCACGTCGTGAGCCTCCACATCGCACACCCCACCATTAGCGGGATGAATGAGCAAACAGGACAGCGGCGGTCTAATTTGACCTCGCTGACTAATGGCCTCAGCTCGCCGCTGAGCAGCACCCAGGCTTTTGTCACACATTAGCAGGAGATCTCTGTTCCAGGAGCTTCCACAGGTAGTGGCGGCCCGCCTTGCGGCCACGTTACACCCAAGAAGAATTGCCTTCCTCTCAACAGCCAATATGGGAAGTGAAGCTTACTGCCCCCCAAAATAGAACAAAATCAATGTGGCTGTGGAGCTTGTGCGTGCCATGCAAAAGCAAACGCCTGAGCCATTGATTTTCCCATCTGAATGATGTGCCATCAACCCCCTTGAAGCCCTCTAAAGTGAGCTGTACTAACAGGTGGATAAAGGAGTGAGAGGGATCTTATCGATATTGATCACTGTCCAAGCACTGATGCAATCCAAAAATCCTAATAGTCTTCCTACTTGGATTCATCCAAAGTTTTTTTTTTCCACCGGGTCTTAACAGTAGCTGGAAGTGGTTTGTAGTCGGTGCTGATTGCTTCCGTACACAGAGGGGATCGAAACTGTCAGTGCAGCGCTCGCTCATATTAGAATGTATTAGATATTAGAATGAATCTCCCACTGAGCAACTTTATCCAGGCCTGATTAGTCACGGCGGAGGAGCGCTGCGTGCTGAGGGCTGGAGCTCTGACATCGCCGCGCTTCCCTGTAACGCAGCGTGGCGGTTGGAGAGGAGCTCGTGGCGAGCTGTGAGAGCATCTGCAGGATGGGCGCATTCTGCTCCTCTGTCTTTAGTAATCGGTTTGTTCTGTGGAGGGATGTGGACTGATAGATGTGCGGTGGATCACTTTACCACTTTTGTGCTTTTGATTCAATCAATCAATTTTTTATTGATTAAAAAAAAGTTGTATCAGAAAATTTGTTCAATTCATGAAAAAGAAACATCTATGTTTTCACATGGTGTTTTCTAAAAAGCATTCGGCATTTGTCCTGTATGAGCTGTGTGATGTAAATCTCACTTTGGTATGAAGACAAATAGCTGAATCTGCTTTACGCTCTCAAAGCCATTATTAGTGTCAGTGAGCTGATGCTTGGTTTTCATGACTCGTCAAGAATTGATCCGTCAGTGACAGTGGTGGGACGGCAGTGATGAGGAAAGGAGAAAACATGGCTGTTGGCCTGGCCCATATTTAGACAAACAAAGTTGAAACCTTCAGTCACTGAGCTTGTGATCTTGGAATTCCTCCGATTCGCTGCAGGGGGAAAAAAACAAACACTGAATACAATGTGTTTCATTGACACTAAATTTACTGAACAGTGGAACAGAACACATTTCTGAAGAAGGAATATAAATCTTTATGGGGTTTTGATATGACTGTTTGGGTTTTTTTTAATTTAAAATGCCCCTTTTACTCAAAATAACTCCATTTTAAATGAGGGTAATTAGCTAAATGTATTCCAAATTATCAAGATTTTTTTATGAAGCTATATTTTAGTGAGTAATAATAAGAAACACTTTTGCAATATTTTGTTTCTAAAACATCGAGAGGGGCTTTTTAATTCAGTTATTTCAGACTGTAAACATCACCTCGTGTCACTGAAATCCCCACGTCCTCTGGCCAACAGGACGTGACCACGAAAGCAAAATCAGCCCTTAACAAATCACAAACAACACATCGGCTTGAGCATGTGAGTCCAAATGTAGCTCATGACGTCTTAGTGTGATCGCTCGCTGACACGAATTTGGAAATCGTATTGATTTTGAATGGGGAAGTAAAAGGTCAGGGGTCAGCTTCACACCAGCTCTTGCAGAAACGGTTTCTGAGTTTCATTATGTTTTGCTTAAGATGCAAAGACTGTCAGAATGCAGGTAACATAATTATATTATATCACCCAGTCCCTTCACTGTTCTTACTCTGTATAAAGATGAATGCACACAGCTTGACCTCACTGACCTCATATGACTTGTGTAATTCTTTTCCGAATTACACGCTCCGCTTGTGTTTACATAAAATATACTGACTTACAAAGGCACATGGCTCTTGCCCTCTTTAGCCAACACCCAAATCTAAAGGCTCTGACTCAGATGCAGCACAATGTGGGAGGATAGTGATACTGATACTAGTCACAGGAGTAGTAGGATAGAGAAGGCCTCGGGGACGGGGGTTATTTTAATAATGAAAGCTAACGACGTTTGTTAGCTTTACAGGAGATCCTCTTTCCTGTCAGTGATTCACAGGCTTCAGAATAACCAATAACAGCCGAGGTGTTTATGCTGAGTAAAGATTTTTACTGTAGTTCTGAAATTAGATACAACAAAGCAACAACTTGAGCAGCGATTCAAGCTTTGGACAGGTAGCACCCGGGTTCATATCTCACACGCTGACTAACAGGTAGTAACGACACACCAGGTAATAATCTAAAACACTTTATTAATTTAAGTTAGGTAGAGACACTAAACATTGGAACCACATTTGCACTGCTATGGAGCAGTCTTCAGAAAAAAATTATTACAAAATAAAAGAGGCTTATGTCATACTGTCAAAATAAAAAAGCAAAAAAAAAAAAAAAAAAGAGGTAGAGAATTTAGGCTCATCACTGTGACTGGAGGAATGATGCCTATTGGAATGTCGTTGAATTTCAAAAACTCTTGTCTCAAAGGGAAAGAAAAGATTCATATTTCGAAAATGGCGGAGACAGTCATTTTGGGGAACTGGGGTATTCACAACATTTAAACATTTACATTTCACTTGAACTGTACAACGGTGGACAACGGACAGGAGTGTTAGGAGTGTGTTACTTTGGAAACAATAGTAGAAAGCTAGTGTCTTTAATACATTTCTGTCAACCGCACATCACTGTGGGGACAGCGGGTCACCTGGAGTTTTAGCCTTTGTTGTTGTTGTTTTTTTTAACAAATAATATTGGTAACATAAATTTACAATATTAACACCACAAATCTCGAAAATAAAAGGCAAACGAGAGGAATAAAAATTAATTTCCTCTCGGTTTCTCCCAAATTGGTACATTCTGAACGTATCAGACATGCAAGTTCAACCGAGAACGTCGACTCCCTCGCCCACTTCTGCGATTGAGCATTCGTCAATATAGACCTGAAATAACGGGACCTGTAAGGGGCGACGTTGAGGCCCATTACGCCGGAGAGTCCTGTGAAGATTTCAAAATTGGCCACAATCTGCCTGACTGTCAGTCGTCCCGTTTTGGAATGACTTCATTATTAATATATGCTACATATCAGTAACTGAATTATTTCAACAAAAATGAAATATGGTAAAGCTGAATGGTGAAATGTTTCTCTTGCTTTATTTGTAACGGCAGAAGATATAAATCAGCTGTATAAAGCTGCGAACCAATTTCCTGACCGAGGGAAAAGTGAGCCTCTGTTTGGGGGGGTGTTGGGTAGCTGAACCTTCCTACACAGAGATGCTGGCAGTGTAGAGAAAAAAAATATCGGAAATTACAGTGCATGTCTACAAAAATAAAATAAGTGGAAAAAAAAAACGATTTTTACTGTTTGTACAGTAACATACTGTATAGATCCACAATGACACTAGATAAGGCTGGTGACTACAATATGTAAATAGTTAATTATTGGATATCTTTTTTCTGTATGATTTCAAAAACTAGTGACATAGTATATAGATTTTTTTGTTATTGTTGTTTTTTTAAACAAACTTTTTTTTTAAAAAAAAAAAGAGGAGACAAAACAAAGTCAAATAAATCCTTTGTGTAGTACACAGCTTTCTTTGTTCCAGAGGAACAATATGGTAAACCTTTGCATTTGCCCAATGCAAGTGCACCAGTCTAGATTCAGTCTCTCTTCCCCATTTTCATCCTCAGTGGTTGTTTCCTCACGCCCGCACGTTTTCTGTGCCCCTGTTCGTGTCGCAAAACAGCGCCCCCTAAATCCCATTCTTTGCCTCGTTGTTGTTCATGGCCTCCTTTCTTTGAGCTAGGAAGGGGTACATGCACTTGTCTGCACCTAGGAACCGGTACATGCACACGATGGCCTCGAAGGGCAGGATGCTGCGGAGACAGGGCCGAGATACAATCAGTGACACGACATACTTGTTCACCCACAACTGAAGGAGAGTGGGCAGACGGACATTAAAACAGGAGGATGTATAGGAGGAAAAGGAGACATAGGAGTCAGCTCACCTTTTCATGAAGTTGACCATATAGACGATACGAGGTGTACAGATCATGGGCTGGTCAGTGAGGATGGCCCTCATGGCCTGTTTAACGCAGAACTCAGGCTTCAGGGGAGGCAGGAAAGGCTCAATCTCCTTCCTGGAGAGACAGAACACAACCATAGTTGGGTCACTGACTGGCTAATAACAGACCCTAAGACTAATTTACTACAACAGCTTTCAGAATTATTAGTTTGATTAAGAGGGACAATTAGGTTTGAAACCATTTAAAAACTAAAGTTGAGTTGTTTTTTTAAAAATGAATGTTATTATCATTCATGTAATACGCTTTTAAATGGCTGCAATTGCGACCAGCTTTGTCCAATTATGTTCCTGCGTGCTGTAATTGCGACAGCCCCTAAAGCCAACGGCCTCGCCACCTGCTGACTGTAACCGCCAAACAAAGCGAGGACTATTGGAGAAGCCGGGGAGTGGGTGGAGGTGGTGGTGCCCAGGTGCACCTGTCGGGGAGGTTTTTCCCTGGGAAAGTCGCCCTCTTTGTTTGACCGGATCGCTGACTAGTGGAGCACAAGCGACTTTCTTTTTTTTTTTTTAATGTGTGTGTGTGTGTGTGTGTAACAAAACGCACACCATCAGCCGCTGCTTTGAAGTTCAAAAGGTGTTTGTCAGGCAACATTATATGGTGAAAATTACAGATGAGAAACTCAAACCAGTTGCAAAACGACCACTTATTTAAAAAAAAAAAAAGACGTCTGCACGCAGATGATTACTACACTGGGAAGTGTGTATGAATGCTAACCTTATCCTGCAGCCTTTGAACATCCCTGTGTCGACCAGGTACGGGCACACCAGAGTCATGTTGATGCCCTCCTTGTCCGAGGCCTTCAGCTCATGGCTGAGTGACTCGTGGAAACCGATGGCACCGAACTTGCTGGCGCAGTAGTCCTGAAGGGAACAGAGCGAGCGAGAGAGAGAGAGAGAGAGAGAACAGGTTAGTCGTGTAAAGCTCTGCCTCTGCCTGCACCCAGGAACCACAGAGAACATTATCACACATGCCCCGTGGGCACAGAGGTCTCTCCTTGCTGTTAATGACACGGCCACAAAAACCCGAGCGAGCCCGTTCTACTGTTTCATTAGCATTCTTCTCCCGTGCATCAGGAGACTGCGCGGCTCGGTGGGAAGGGTTTGATGTGGTTCGCCGTGGAAATAATCTTTGGAGGGGAGGGGAGGGGGGGCTTGTGCAAACACAGATGCGTGTCAATAAACACGGGGAGGATAAACTGTGCCCACATGACAGGCGAGGGCTTTGGTTCCCTGGAACGAATGTGCACATTTGAAATCCTATTCAGGTGTTTTCAGGAAGCATAATGGTTTTACAAAAACGGACTACACCTTACTCCTTTTGAAGGGGTCCAAATCATTATGGATGAATGCTTTCATGGAATAAAAGATTTGTGCAGCTATAAAAACAAAAAGGCAAACGGTGTAGTCTTCAATACAGCGTGTAGGGATATGCCGCCGATCCTCAGCCAAGGAGGTCATTACAAACTGAAATATCCAAATGATCCCTTTCAGGAGGGCTACCTGTCCAAAACCCCTGACTCAGCGAAATGAATGAGCCAAATTAGTGTTTTAATAGTTCTTTAACGGAATTTATAGTGGGGACGAAGAGGACGAGAAACTATAGGAAAGAAATCCAAACTTTTATCTGATGAACGCTGCTGTGAGCTGAATACTGAGTGAGCATCAAGTTCTTCACAATGCAGTGATGAAGATGTCTCTGTCCCGTGGGGAGCTGTCAGCTCATTCTGGCCCTGGGGCCAGAGCCCATTAGGGGCCCCACACCCCCACTGCTGCAGATAGAGGACTGTATGAGAGGCTCCCCAATGCTCATCAGTGTCCCTTAATTTAACGGGTGGAGGGACAACCAGAGAAAGGGGGCCTGACCTCCCCCCGGCCCAGTGTGCTGGCTGGCATGTTGACGCTTTTGGAGAAAAGCACTGTTTTGGATGGTGGGAACGGCGGGATGTGTATGTGTTGTTGTGTATGATACTAACCTCCACTCCAGCTGTGCTAAATAAACCCAGAGAGCTGGCAACCGTCACGATGTGACCATGATTCAGCTCCAGCATCTTGGGGAGGAACGCCTTGGTGGTCTGCAGGGAAGGACAGAGGAGACGGAGGGGCAAAGAAAAGAAAGAAAAAAAGAGGAGGAAGGTTAGTTGACTTGTGCAGTTTGTCTGTGCCAGAGCCCTTTGATCCTCTCTGCTTCCCTCTTGTTCTCCTCCTCTGTTTCTCCCTCCTCTCCATGGTGATGCACAGAGACGCGTCTGAATGAGAATTCATAACAGACAAACCCCAAAAAAAAAGACTGAACACTGGAGGTGAAGAAGCATTTAAATATATATATGTGAACGAGATGGAGGGAAGAGAAGGACGAGGGGTTTTGACTCTGCAGGTAGTGTCTGAATGAGCAGGTGTGTGTGTGTGTGTGTGTGCGCCACTGTTCAATCTGTTCTTTTCCCACACAGATCTGGTACCCGGCGACCGGCCCGGCTCCAAAGAGCCGCTGACAGCACCAATCGTAGGCCTCCGTTCACTCAGCACTTCCGACAATACAATTCAGCCTATCGTCTAACCCGCACGCCGCTGCGTCCTGCGGCGAGCGGCAGTCAGCAGAACACTCAGTAGCGTGACGGAGCCTGAGATGAAAGAGTTTCAACCGGATCGCCACGTGAGAGCCTGAGTGGTTCCACTGGTCTGTCCGAGGAGATCTGGTGAGAAGAGCGACGCCGGGGAGGAGATACAAATACACACAGATACAAAAGAGACGCTTACAGCTTATTAACCCATGGATCCGTTCCTCAAGTCTGCCCGTCTGCTGACTCTGGAGCTGCCCTGGACCCAGCATGAGCCAATCAGCAGGTGTGACATGTGACAGCCATGATAGGAACTGACCAATCACTCTCCCACCAGGAGGTCTACTAACACCCGGCAGGCCTTTTGTTGGTAGCAGAGCTTGATCTCTTCAAGTCAGACGTGTGCAGCCACACCGAGGAACAACGCACACAGCCTCTTGCACCAGTCCCTTACCAAAAAAAAAAATATTACACTGCAGCATATGAGTCCCATTAATGCTGAAATGATTCGTTTTTAAATTGGAGTGGCCCGAGAATCTTAACGCCAGGTCCCGCAAATAAAAATACCCATTTTTTGCTGGCTTCACTGTGTAGTGTAAAAGTTGGTACCTTGTAATTTTCAGATGTCATTCTGGGATTTGGAAAACGTTTTTTTTTTTTTTTTCCACGTTTGTTATTACTTTTGACAGATCCTATAGTTTCCAATCATTTTGTGGTCGTAGGGAAGAAAAAGGTAACAGTTTCATTGGTAGGGTGTGGAAGCCGAGCCAGAGAAGTGATTCAGCCTCCTTTATAAAGCATGTGCTTTGAGGCGAGCTCAGAGCCAGAGAGGCCGTGGTACCAGGTAGTACAGCCATGAAACCACTGGCAGGGGAGGAACGGCCTCATTAAACCTGCACCCAGAGATTAACTGCATCGGACCTATTGACTTCCAGTGCAACCTCTGTGAGACTCTACATCTCTCTCCTTGTTATGCAAGATAAATAAAACCAAGCGTCAAGTCAAATCTACGCAGAGGAAGCCTGGCGAAAGGGAGGTGACGTCATCGTTTTGGCGTTTACTCTATAGCCAGGTACAGTATAACTGATCTGACTCAGCTCCAAACATCTGCTCTGTTCCAGGACATAAATTTTGAAGTTGCTGCAATATTCAGCTCATCAAATCACGGGGCCCTAAGAGAGGGAGCGAACGAACATGAGGCCTGCGAGAGCCAGAATGGCAGTGGGATGTAGGGGGAGAGTTGCGTGCAAATGAAGCATTAACTTGAGATATGCCCCCCATACCTGATCTGAGCCAACGTCTCCCACTCCCACTGCAACTGTCAGAGAGCGGGGAACGACCTGAATTGGCGCAAAGCTCCGAGACTAAAGCCAACGCGTCGATGCAACCGATTTTTGCTGATGGAGGGAAGGGAAGTCCCTCAGCTGGAGGACGTGGCTAAACGTGACCGGCGGTCCCGTCTCTCCCCCGCCCTCAAGTGATGTCCTGCTTCTCATGGCAGCTCGGGCATGTGGGTATGACCTCCTCTGACCTCTCAGACACAAAATGTGTGAAGGCAACCGGGGGCTCGTGTCTTACATCAAGAGCTGCCGTAATTGGGTCTCAACGCTCCCTTGTTCCGCTAAATTACCCGCTGACACAGCCGGGCCTCCTTGGCCTGTGTGGAGGTGCCCTGCCCGCTGCACCCCCTAATTGGTGTGCACCCCCAGGAGCATTTAAGCCACACAAAGCGTCTTGCAGCTGGGGTGTCAGGCTGTATTAGTGCTAGTGTCTGACCAACAGGAATATGAACAAAATATTGGCCTTCGCGTAGGACCAGATGGCCGTTTAATTGGGCTGACTTCTCCCTGAACAAGTGAACGAAGACGAGGGAGAAAAATGCCTGAGCTCCAGAGCTCGTCCGATCCGACCACAGGATCGTGGAATTTGTGTGGGTTGGGTTAAGTGGTCATCAGGGATGATGGATGCCGTTTTGGTCATGGTGGCCATGACAGTCAAGGAACCACTGCGACAGTTGACTGAACCTTTCCATCCCCCAGCTGCGTCACCGGCATTTAATCTGGCTGGAAAGCAGCATCGATAGTCGGAAAGTGGAAGTCGCGTCAATATGGGACAAAAAAATAAAAAGGTCACAGGATCAATATAATGACTCACCAGAAACTAAACAGATACAGAAACGCAAATTAATTCACCTTCGATATTTCATATTGGATATTATATTTCAAGTTCTAATCCTTTTTGTGCTGACCACTGACCTGGGGTCAGCAGACCCTGGCCACTCACCGGCTTGCGATCTCCTGCGACTGTTATTTTGTACTTGCTTTTTGAAAACCCCAATTCTATCTGAACTCTGAAGTCCATCACTACTGTGAAGTGATGTGATAACTTCACCTTAGACCTATGTGCCAATGACTGATACAACTATTTCTCAGTAAGATGAGCCCCGCTCACAGGTACAGGTGTGCCAGGCCAGGGGAGGCGCCCACATAAAACCAGTCAAGTAGGACCCTTCTGCCTGGCTGCTTCCTTTCTCTGGCTACAGCAGGAATGCGGCCTGCGGAACTTGGCTCCTGTCGCCTGGCATCTTGTCAAGTTGATCCACAGACAAGAAAGCAATTGTCAGATAAAGTGGGTCAGCGGCAGCTTACCATTACCCTCTCGCCTCGCTTATGGATGGGACGGCGCTGCCTTCCTTCCTCTTTTCTCTCCTTTGCTCTTTTCCCGCCATGTCACTGTCAGACGCTCTACGCTTTCATGCCGTCACGCGAGAGAGAAGGTAGGACTTTCCACGAGGGGAGGATCTACTGCCTGCTTATTGTTCATAAACCACCTGTTGGATAACCAGCTCAAGATGCTCAGGATGATTTCCTTTCATGCCATTGCACTAGACACACACACACACACACACACACACACACACACTAATCCCTGCAAAACAAACTCTGGTGACACTTAGTGTAAATGACTAAAGCATGACTAAAAACTCAAAAGGCTTAAGCATCAAAAAAAAAAAAATCACCAGCTGTTTTAATCAAAGCATCAGACAAATTCAATGTGATGACCCCCTGCCTCATAAAAGCCGGAGGGCGAGGAACTGAATCATAGCTGTGTGTGTGTGTGCGCATGCATGTGTGTGTGTGTGTGTGTGTGGCAGAGCCGGATGAACAGAGCTGGCCTCCGTGACTCCCATGCAGCTGCACCCACTGCCTCCAAATCAGATTGGGAGGAGTCAGAGGGGCCTGAGGAAGGAGGACAGAAGAAGTGTGGGGTCTGAGCGGGTCTGATACACACACACACACACACACACACACACACACACACCGATTACCATTCGTTTCCTGTTCATGTCTCCATCCCTACCCTATTCCCACCACACTGTCCAACAATTGAAAACTTGAATTGAAAAAAAATCTCCTTCTTCATCTGGACTTTCCTTTTGCTTATTTAAAACGTCAGTGGTGCGTTTTAAAAGTCGGACGCTTCCATTCTCAAAGGCGGCCTCTATTTTGTAACGTCCCTATTTCTTTTTGAAGTATTTAAGCCAATAAACAGGCTTTAAAATCCACTTTAAACTTGGCACAAGTCGAGGGCTAAACCGTGCACACGTGTTGAGTCATGAACCACAATGAAACAACTGTAAAACGCTGGTGCTAAGGGTGAAAAAAAAAGGAAAAATACCACCTGCATGCAGTGAGTAACTGCACCGTGTTTGTGTAAGAGAGTAAAGTGGACAGGTCTGTGTTAGTCTAAGCTCTATTCATCTGGCTTGTGTCTTTAATGAACCACATCCTCCATACTGGCTGTCGCTATTCATTAAGACCTCCTTTCATCTGCCCCCCACACGGCTAAAGAAACCACGCTCGCCACAGAATATTAGAGAACACAGATGTCCATTAAAATCTGCCACCCAACCACTGGATCCTGACTCCGATCCTGGATCTAAGGGAGGTGGAGACAGGCGGCGGTGAGGCACGTCAGTGGCTGAATGGAGCATCCGCTAAGGAGGAAGAACACAACCTGTCTGACTGACAACACACAGATTTTCATGCTCAATTTGTGAGCTTCCCAGGCGCTGTGGTTTGGCCCCAAATGAAAATCATCCTCGTCTATAAAAACCACTCCACTGTGACAAACAGAATCAAACATGATGGTGCCATGCAGAGAAGCACAGCACTGATCCCCAACCAATATGTCCACAATCTCTATAATTGTTCTGCACAGGCGGCTGTTGCCAAGCGCTCCAATCAATTCCTATTATTGGTTTACTTGTAATTCAAGGAGGGGCCTATAAATGCCTAACAACCAACTCTCTGTCCAACCAGTGAGGTCACACTTTGCTATTGATTTTCAAATGCTGTGGCAGATTGTCTTTCCACACCCCCAAAACACACACAAACAGGGCTGTGATAGCACCTGGCCTGGTTCGACACTGCCGCGGCATGTGCTTATCTTAAGTGCAACATATTCACGCCATCAGGTCCACACGGCCTTTCAGATAAGTCTTCACACTGAGAGGCCAGAGGAACCCAGCCAGGGTAAAATCTGATACATGACAAAGCGCTGCCAGCGAAATGTGGCGAGCAGATCTGAGACAGATCCAGGCCACATACGGAATCACTGGTTTCATTCACAGAAGTCAGATTCTGTGAGGAGCACACAGAGAGACAGGAGGGAGGGGTGGGGGTGGGGGTGGGGGGTGACATACCATGGAGCTCATCAGTGACATGGAGCTGCCAGGAAGCAGCAGAGGCCAAGCTGAGCCAAACCCGTGACTTTCCTCTGGCTGAATTCAACTGAGCACGACTGAAATCTGCACACGCAAGGCAACTATTTATGGCCATGTTTCCTCCTCCTCCTCAACACACACACACACACACGCACACACACACGCATGCAGCTCTGATTGTTGAGTTTGCTTTGGCACACATGGAGGATGAAATGACGAGCAGCCAAGTCAGAAACGTTCTTGGAAACGTCCCTGTCAAACTGGCATCACGGCAAACACGTCTGACTACGCCGCGCGCGTGCTCACGCGGACAGTAAATCAATATTGACTCATTTCAGCTCATTCGTCCACGCGTAATTTAGCTCACCCAGAAGTGCGCGTGGCAGTTGACAACCATGGTGCGCTCGATCAGCTCATCGGGGCACTCCAGGAGGTGGTGGCCGGAGACGACACCGGCGTTGTTGATGAGTATGTCCACCTCTCCCACCTCGCGGCGCACCTTCTCGGCCGTGGAATACACACTCTCCCGCTTGCCCACATCACACACATAAGTGTAGACCTGTGGCTGGAAAGGAGGGACCTCCTCCACACCCCCGATGGCTCCTGCAGGGGGGGACAGAGAAGTTATAAAGTTTTTGCAGCCACAACATCTCATGGTCATTGGAAAATAAATAATTTATTTTATTTAGCTGACATAAATAAAACCATATTCTCCATTCACTATTGGAAAACAGTGATGAGGAGGAGGATAGAGACCCGGTCAGCCGTGCGTAAAACCAAATGTATCCAAATGGCTGCAGTCAGAAATGAGACTCACCGTCTTTGGGAATGGGAGCTTCCAGTTCGTGGTAGATCTCGCGCACCATCTCCGCCGTCTCCTCGTTGCTTTGGCTGTTTATGTCCCACAACACGAGGGTCGCTCGTCTCCGGGCGAACTCCTTAGCGAAGAGCCGCCCGAGGCCGCTTCCTGCGCCGGTGATCAGGCACACCTGTCCCGCCACGCTCTTCTCCTTGGGCCGCACCACCCATTTGGCCCCGGCGGTCACAAACGCCCAGAGCACTTTCAAAATGACCACGAAGAACTCCGCGATAATGATCATCATCCTGGCCGAGCTGCGGGTTGGATTGGAGTGGCGGAGGCGCGGGATGGCGGGACGCTTCCCTCTGGCAACCTGTTTGCAGCGGATAAGTGCGACAAAGTCGGATCGCGGTGCGAGCAGGAAACGCTCGCGACCAGCAAACGCGGAGAAAGGAGCAGGGGCACAGGTGAGGAGTGGACAGAGTTCGGATGCTGCTCGGTGAGAGTCCGGTGGCTCAGTGCGTCGCGCCGCTGCAGAGTTTTACGAGCAGCTACTATGGACTGTGCCTCCCACTTCCTCTGCTGCTCCTTCACTCGTCTCATCCTCCGCCGCATCTCCCCCGCTATTTATTCAGTCCACCCATCACTGCTGGACCCAATAGGACCGAGACTCCAGCGCCTGGTGCAGACGCTCAGAGGTGATGTAACCTGAGGGATTTTACTTAACACTAGTGCAGCGCGGTTTTTTTCCCCTTCCTCCACAGCCAGTATCAGTGGAGGATCAGAGAAGATGATGCGTCCTTCTGCTTTTTGTTTTGTTCTCTATGTAAACAAATTGAATTGTGATAAAGAAATGTTGCGTGCACCATTTAATATCAGATTAAACATCCCACCGCGTTTGTTGTATTTTAATGTTTTATCTTGTCTTAATCAAACGCTACCTATAATGATAAGTAGGGTTGGGATTAGGATTGTAGGAACATTTTAAATAACTGGATGCAGGGTACAAAAAAAGGGTGCGAGGTGTGTTGGGGGTTGGGGTAGGGGTGTTAAACACTGGTCCTTTATTAATATAGTCTGAAACCAAAACAAAGTCTCGATATAGTAAAATCTACGTCAGAAAAAAATGCCCAAAGTATTTAACAACTACATGTTTATTTTAAAATCTAATGTTAGATCTGCTAATTTTCGCATTACATTTGCATTACCTCTCTCTCTCTCTCTCTCTCTCTCTCTCTATGTATATATATATATATGCATATATATATATGTGTGTGTGTGTGTTTCTTGTGTAACAATAACATCTTACCTAATGATTTAATAACCTGACAGGGCATCACGCCGCTTAGGTAACCCAGATGGTCTGTGCAGTGAGATCCAGGCGATCCTGCATCGAGATCAGCAAATAAACGCTCCCTTACAGACACGCGCACACACGCGCGCAGTGATCCTGGCCTAAAAGATAATGTGTTACCTCCCTCTATCGGTTCACTATGTCTATTACACCACTTAATCACATGAGCATCTACAAAGTTACCCATCCTTTTAATAATTAAAAAATATATTTCTTATAATAATGTCAAAAGTGTGCAGTAAATATATTAATTTTGGGGAGGAGTGTTTCCTCAACATTGATTTGACAGTAATGTTGCAAAATGACACTTTTCTAGGTTTCTTTAACAATACATTACTGTGGTGATATGACACCACGCTGCATTAAAAGCACCATAAACTGACTTCAGGGTATAGTTATAATTATGTTTATCTTTGGCACGTTTAAGACACTGGCCGGTCAGGCAGCTGGGCAGACAGCCCGTAGAGGTCCTCGATCCCTTATCGTGCACATGCGCAAGGGAAAATTTCTCTTTCTCGGTGGACGCCATGGCGGACGCAGAGTGAGTGCTTGCCACAGTTACAAAATCTAAGCACATCTTCTGTAAATGTAGCTATTGTTGTCAATTTTACATCTTGAGTGGATTATTTATTTTGCATAGTTCATAGTACGGGTTGTATTGTCATGGATTATGACACTTATTGATGTTTTTGACTTCATGCCGATTGTGTGTTGCCGAGTAGCAGAGTACAACATGGCTGCCTGTCCTGTTTCTGTACTGTTTATGTGAATAAAGCCAAGAAACAACTAATGCGATGCCGTTTTCAAGAGTTTTAACGCTACGTTGGCAAACACGTTAACGTTCAAAGTAGTAATTCAATTTGTCTGAAAGCCGGTTAGTGACATGCTAGCTAGCAGCCGCGAGCGGCGATTGTGCGACGTGTCTCTTCAGTAACTCGTATACGCTATCGAGCCTAACTTTCTATGTATTAGAGAAATAGTAATGATGTTTCTTATCTCTGTACCAGAAAAAAAGTTCCGGAGGTCCCCGAGAGTCTTCTCAAAAAGCGAAAGGCCTTCGCGGAGGTGAAGGCCAAGCGCATCAAGAAGATGGTGGCTGAGAAGAAGGTAAATCAAAGGCTAGCTTAATGCTAAAGAACCAATGTTTGACGTGCGGGTGTTTATTCAATTGACAGAAGGCACTGACCATCTATAGTTCTCACTGAGTGTGTTTAATCTGTGTTCTTAGGCCCGCAAAGCGTCCAGGAAACTGATCTACAAGAGGGCTGAGAAGTACCACAAGGAGTATAGGCAGATGTACAGGCGCGAGATCCGCCTGGCCCGTACTGCTCGCAAAGTGGGAAACTACTACGTGCCAGCTGAACCCAAACTGGCCTTTGTCATCAGAATCAGAGGGTGAGTTCATTTTCCCATCCAACCCTATGTCGGTATCATTTTCAAGCAGTCAGAGGTCCAACAAAACTCATGGTTAAGTTAATAGGAAAAGAACCCGATGAAACAATTTCAATGTGTTGTTGAAACTACTTTCTGCAGCAAGTCAGATTTTCTCTTGCATCGAATCTTAACTGATGTTTATCCTAAACCTCTGTTGCTACTGTAGCTATTGCTTGCAAATGCATGTGCAAATGTTGTTTGAATTAATTCTGTTACTCTGATTGTTCAGTGTATATTGACAGCTGTGTAGCATCTGTGTAAAATATAATTAGCCAGGTTGTAAATCATTTTTAGGGCGTGTATGTTTTGTTTAGTGTTGTATGTTTTTTTGAAAGAGGTTTTATTCATGACTACCTGAATGTGACCGAAAAATAACTCGTATAAATGTTGTGGTTAATGATGCACACTCTTTCCCCGACTTATCGACTATGGTGAAACAGTTGTGTAAATTAAGCCAATTATATTCTGAAACCACAAACTACTGTAATATGTTAAAGCTTGACTCTCATGCTGAATCCCGGGTTAACCTTGTCCTCATTTGTCCTCGCTCTCAGTATCAACGGTGTCAGCCCCAAGGTTCGCAAAGTTCTGCAGCTGCTCCGTCTGCGCCAGATCTTCAATGGTGTGTTCGTCAAGCTGAACAAGGCTTCAATCAACATGCTGAGGATTGCTGAGCCTTACATCGCTTGGGGGTAAGACTGTTCTTTTGCTTAAACTGTAACTAATGAAAAGAGTTTCGTTGTGGGCAGCATTGAACATTTTGAGTTCATAAACAGGAATTGGACTAACAGGCAAGGAAAATTGATATTAGCGTAGAGTTGCACACCTAATAGATGCTTGTCTGGAATGTGGTTAATGATGCTGAACTTTTTTCCCCATCTTATCGACCATGGTGAATACTGACTGATTAAAATAAGCCAGTTTTGTCTGAAACCACATTCTATGATATTTTTATGTACTTGATGGCGTGCTTTAGTTTCTTCATGGGCCTTAAATGACTGTAGCTTGGATTCTTTACGTGTACTAAAATGACAAACACAAAGATGCTTCATATGTTGCTTTTTTCCCTTCTAAGTGTCTCCTTAAAATTATTTTACTGTTTTGAAAATATTGTATCTTGCCATGTATTGCTGTTCATCCTTCCCCAAAAGTTACAAGAAACAAGTTACGAGGAAATAAAAATTTCAGGTGGTAAAATCACAGGAAAACAAAGGGTATAGCTTGTTTCCGTTGAGTAAAACAAAATAAATACATTTTATGTGGTTGTTTGATTCTGTACAGTTGTTGCAAAGTGAAATTACCACATTTTTAAGGAATAGGTCCCACAGTGGACATTGGTGCTGCTTTCTCTTGAGTAACCATAAGCATTTTCTGTCTTATTATATGTAGTATCTGCCTTACTATGATGAGAATTCTAACTTGTTTAATGCCCACTCACTCTTCTGAGTGAAAATCCAATTCTCTATTCTGCTAACTTTTGTAAATATTTGGTGTAATGTGTCATATCTGACCATCGACTCTCACCGGTAGATAAAATCTATAGTACACACATTACACAAGGAGCTTCACCATCTGTAGGTGGTCATCAGCTGAGGTTTGTACCCGTATTCACACTCAGTGGCTGCTATTCAGGTTTTAGTCAAGGCTTAATCAGAGATGTTTTGATGTGGCTATTGATTGAAAACACCTGGACCATTCTGTTTGGTGCTGTGTTTTGAGGTGATGGGGATTACCACGGATTGTGTGAATTATCCCATTGTATTCATCACTGCATGTGCACAATAAAGATATTTTGCACATGCAAACCTGTTTTGAACAATATTGATCAGACTTGATTCAGACTCATTTTATTCTTTCTTTGCGACCACTGCCCCCCAGTTACCCCAACCTGAAGTCTGTGCGAGAGCTCATCTACAAACGTGGCCATGGCAGGATGAGGAAACAGCGCATTGGCCTCACAGACAATGCTCTGGTTGAGAAGGCTCTTGGTAAGGCACCTTTACCGTTTGTCTCAAGAACAAAATTTAGACTAAGTATCAGTCTCAAAACTATGCATAGGCAACTTAATCATGCTCTTTGTGACCGCATGGTTGCATGTGGTTAATGATGTACACTTTTTTCCCCGTCTTATCGACTTTGGTGAGAAAACTGAAAACTAGCCAGTTGTGTCTGAAACCACAAGTCACCATTAGGTAATATTTTTTTGTTCATGGTAAACTTTAATTGTAAAAAAAAAAAAAGTCGCATAATTAATTCTTCAAGTCTGGTTTAAAGGTACAAACACTTTGCTAAACTGGCCTAAGCACAGTCCTTATACTCACTTTCATCCATGAACACCTTTTGTATCCTGAAGTTAATGTTAAGTGTAAAATCTCTAGCACATGAATTTAATGCATGTTTTTATCTGCAGGCAAATATGGCATCATCTGTATGGAGGACCTCATCCATGAGATTTACACAGTTGGAAAGAACTTCAAGCCCGCTAACAACTTCCTGTGGCCCTTCAAGCTGTCGTCACCCCGTGGTGGTATGAACAAGAAGACCACACACTTTGTGGAGGGTGGAGATGCTGGCAACAGGGAGGATCAGATCAACAGGCTGATCAGGAGGATGAACTAAAATAATGGTGAGATTAAGAAACATTTGCATATACAGTATAGGTAGGAATGTCATTAGATGTGGTTAATGATGCATATTCTTTTTTCCCCATCTTATCGACTATGGTGAAAACCTGCTGATATTAAGCCAATAATGTCTGAAACCACATCCTAGCCATTAAGCATCAACTCACCCATTGCGCAGTGTTGGTCGCTGCACAAGACAGTAATGATGCAGTGCAATATGAATTTAATTAGCTTCAGATGATTTAAGAGGCTAATAAGATCCTTTATCAGTAATAGTCAACAAATTAAAGTGTCTGCTTACAAGTCATGTACAGTCAATGTAGAACTTGTTTCTTTCTCTTTCAGGTTTGCAGAGGACTCAACTTGTACAATAAAAACACAGAAAACCAAGTTTTTGCCATTGTCATTTAATTCATTGTGTTATGTTTATGTGCTTCACTGATTGATATAAAAATTAATGTTTCAACATGTTTTTCACCATTAAGTTTAAGGTTTTGTCACCTGAAATGATGTGGGTGAAAATATGGGCATGGTTCATTTAATGGCTTGTAAAAGGATAGCACAAGGCATGTTATGTTTTCATAGGGTTTTTTTTAAACGAATTTCATAAAGAATAGTCTTGTCCTTTCTTTTATATTAGTATTATATATCATTATATATCATCATCATTATATAAGTATTTAATGAAGGTTATTTGATTTGTGTGTGTATATATATAATACATAAGTATTATGATATATACCATTACAATTACATGACTTAATGGCAAGTTGAACGCAGTCGTTGGTCCTGACGAAAATGCTCCGTGTAGTTGAACGGACAGGCTCATTTACACTTTGGGTGACGTTTCTCTGTCCATTGGAAATTTTTTATGAGGCGTTTCCATGGTTACGCGGTGACACGGCAGCGTCGTCCACCTGCGGCCGCTGTTCAGGGATGATCGAGCTGACCCACCGCACCGTTATAATCACCGGCCTCCATATTTACTCTCCGTAACGTGGTTATGATGTTCAGTCGGCGGCTCCTAACATGATGATTCTCCAGGTTAGCTCGTCTCTGCCCACCGCCAAGGCGTTGATGCCAGCCGCAGGCGAGCGCGGCCCTGGTGCGGCTGGCTACTCCACCTCCAGGAGCCGGAGGGTGGGAGCAGGTGGAGGAGTCGCGGCTTTCAGGCAGAACAATCCCATGAGGAGGAAATGTCCTGTCATCCAGCCTCTGAGCAGTGAGTGCAGCCCGCACCGCGTGTGTGGTCAATTCACCTTGATGTGGCTAAATTAGCTTAAACTGTGAGTCAGGTCAATGAGGAAGATGCGGCTTCATGTTTGTGTTGCAGAGTCCACGGAGAGAAAGACCATGATCAGCGGTTATGTCATCGCCGGGTAAGATTCAGTCAACTCAGCGTTAGCAAGAGCTAAGAATCACATAGTCCAATCAGTAAATCTGACCACCGCTGGTGGTATTTTGGATGTATGTACTGAGCCTGACTCTATTATATCACCATTACAATATATGTTATAATAGTGGTATATATTAACAATATATATTTCTCAGAATATGTACTTCTCTCTCGAGCTTTTCAGTGTCTTATTGCTATGGGCACCAGTAAGATGTAACGTGCTGCTATACTCTGTCCAGTTGGTAGGGGTCGCTCTCAACAGCAGGCTGTGTTAAATAGATACATTTATTCAGTTGTTAAGTGGCTTTACATGACAGATCAGACTTGTGCTGTTCAGGCCTGTGGGTTAACTTTTGTTTCTGTGTGTAGGTCATCTAACCTGGTCAGAGATGACCAGCTGGAGTCAGAGAAATATGACCCGGATGACATCTGTGGGAGGCATTTCCTGTTTGATCCACAATGTAAGAGTTACTGATATACTGAGTTAACCTGATCACTGTTACAGCTGACAGCAGATTTAATAGACTGGTTATATATTGTCACCCAAAATGTATATTTGGCGTGGAATTTCTTGTGAGGATTGTGTCTGTGTCTTGTCACCTGACCGCCAGTAGGTGGAGATGTCGTCATGTTCTACATGTTTTATTTCTGTGACTGCAGGTGTAGTAATGTATGAGCACTGAAGAGCAACTTCTCTTCCCATATTTATCATTTTCATTTTTAACTATCGCGTTTGATAATCTGTGATATTTTCTAACGATCATTTAACGTTTTTTTAGGTGCAAAGTTAGAAAGGATGAGATCTGTGGTCCCTCCATTGCCAAGAGACTACCATGTGCACAGATCTGGCAACCTGCATCCCTTCAGCCTGGCAAAGGAGCTTTCCCACAGCCACGCTGGGCAGCCCTTCACCCTGCGGTACCCAGTGGCTTCATGTCACTCAGTCCCGTAACTGTAGCTCTCTCCTCATCGTAGTGTGTTTTCTGCTGACAGCTGCACAGATTGCACTAACGACACTGAGCCACGGTTCCATTTATGACATGATTTAAAAGAATGTGAACAAAGAAAACCGCAGCCAGACACAATTAAGGTTTCGACACACATAATTAGTCTGTCGGAAAGAGAAGATTTCAAACTGTTTTCCTCTCATGTGTGGTTATTATCAGCCACATGATCATAACATAACGCTGTTTGTCATTAATTTGTGGGAACAGTTTATTTCGCAGACACTTAAGTAAGTGACAGAAAGCTCTCGCATAGCATTTAGCCCTATTAATGAAAACTAAACAAGTTTTTTTTTATCAGTAATTGAATATAAATTGAACCAACAGCAGCTGAAAATTAAAATTACAAGTGTTTGTAAATGTTAATTCTATCTTCCAGCAGCCCAGAGAGATATGAACTAAACCCAAATCCGGCCGTCCTCTTTCCCTCTGCCTTATTCCTCAATGGCAGGAATTTCTTCTCAGTTGAAAGCTGCAAGCTCAACAGGTGTTTTCCAGCCTTCAAACCTAAAATCGCACCATGCCAGTGAATACTTCTCGCAGTTATCTCTCAGACCTATGTCTTATCTGACGTCCCTCTGTTCCACAGGCCTAAGGTGAACTATCCAACCTGCAACCTACAGACTGTAAAAGACAACCAGAAGAGTGAGTGTGCGTCTGTGAGGCCATGTTTCCAGTTTGGTTGTTCCCCTCACTCAGGTATTTGTCGTGGTCTTAACATGCCGGGTCAGAATTCCCTGTCTGAGTGCAGGAGAGGAGAGCCTAACCTTCAACCTGTACAGGTGTTTATGACATTGATTTACTGGCAGCAAACACGTCATGTGAATGGATTGTCCCTCTTCAAACAGAGAGCGCTGGTTATTGTCTGTTGAGGGTACCTTGTTGGCTGCGGTCCATAACAGAGTGCGACAAGGGGTCACATGGAGAAAGGGAGTGTTCGCTGTTGCCTAGTTCGGTTGAGGTTTCTTGTTTCAACCATTTGCTCCAGTTTTTTTTTTCACTTTATTTTGAACCAGCTCACCTGATGAGGTGGAACAAAGTACCCAAGACTTTACTGCCAATCGATATTTCGTTAATGGATACCGTGCATGTATTGAGGAGATGTAAAATAGATGTATGTAAACGCTTTTCCACGTGTTTTTCTTCCCTTTCTCCTCCTTGCCTCCTGCCATACAGGCCAGCCCTATCCAGACCCGTTCGTCGGAGCATCTCGCTCTTTTATCAACAGGATATCCGAGCTGTCCTCTTTGGAGGCTGAGACGGTGAGACAAGAAAAGCTCAAGATTCTTAGGAAATCGAGAAAACCTCCATCCTGACAATCACCTTCCTCCCAGTCACACTGGTCAAGGATTAAAACAGTCGATACAGTGCCAACGACATCTGAAAGAAGTCAAACATCAGGGGCGCCGGGTTCATTTCAGTTCCTCGTTTTAGCTGCGTGTTTGTCCTCGGTGATATTAGTTTCCTGCATATCATGGCTGGTGTTCACGTTTTGGGAATCTTGACTGGAGCCTCATGGTTTCGGAAAACCATTTTTAGTATTTCATTGTCGCAGACTGAATATTTGCGAAAATCAATATTTTTCCATGCTGACTCAGCTATATTTAGCTCAGCACTCAACTGCTGTGTATTTATTCGACCTGTTAATGGCTTGTAATGGCTGTTATGTAACACTGCCATATTTCTGACTGGGTCATCAGTATGTTGTAGATGCTCGTCGGCCTTGGATCTCATTACAGTGTTTCAGACATTGCCGTTATGTACTCACTAAGCATCGTTAACTGATTGTGACATTTTCATATTATATAGTTCAGCAAAAATATTATTGTGCCTTGTAAAATGTCTTCCTGGAAATATACATTTATTTTTCATATCACAAGTGCTTTTTCTCCTTGGAGTCATGACTGCTCTTCTTACACCCTCTGTTGAACTCAGGCTTTTTGGCACATACGCTACATATCGACCAGTAAAGTAATGCAGATGCCAAAAAAAAAAACCCCTCATTTGAAACATAATCTGCATTCCATATCTACAAACCAGACACAAAACTCTGCCTTCAGATCCCAGAATGTGGTACTTTCCCACAGAATGCATTGTTTTGTTGCTGTATAGAGGTCGGTGAATAGTCTTGTCCATTGTGTCTGACAAAGACACCAGTCAGAGCAGTCGTCGTTTTGTTTATGGAGAAACGAGGACTTTGTTATGCGCTATTATCTGAAGATGTTGCAGCAAGCACTGACAAAGCCAGAGGCAGTGGCTCCTCAAACAGTGACACTGTAAGAACACCAGTAGATGTTGTTGACTTATAATAAGGAAAACACATTTAAGGATTTGTCCTTACATATATAATATTAATGTAAACAAAGTGGGGAGGGTGGTCAATAGCAACAATCATCATACATAGTCACATTCTGGATGACACTTTGACCTGTGACCTTTGTGTTTAATATGAGGAAGTTGATTCCTAACGTTTTTATGCAGTGCAATTGTGATGTTGTCAGAAGTCCGTGTCGGGCAGCGTTTGCATCCCCCTCCCTCTGTGTGGAGTGGCAGGTGTGCATTTCACGGACGCACAGTGACCTAGAAACATGGAGCCATCCCCTTGTTCATGCTAAGTGAAGGCCGTGTATTCATGCTCACACCGCAGCCTGCTCTCTCACAGGGATTTTTACCGTCCTTTTCTAGTGTACTGAAACAAAATGAGCCAGAACAAACAGTCAACAATGAGGTCTTTAATAAGAGCTGCACTGGGGCCTGCCCAGCAAGTGGTTTATTGTGTCACTGTAAGTCAACGTAACTGTTACCCAGTAGACTCAGCATACAGTACTTGTTTTAATCAGCTTTTTTTAAAAACATGATGGAACTGCAGTCCAATATGCAAATGTACTTTATCAATCACCATATTTCTAATTAAAGTTAATTGTTATATATATATTTTTTTTGCAAAGGCTCAGTTCCATCGTCAAATTGATTTAGAATTTTTTTTTATAAAGGCAAAAGGTATTTGCTTAACCAGTGCAACAGCCAGGTTGTGTTACCGTTTCACCTGATGTTGGTATTGTGCCAGTTGACTCCATCAGCAGGGATTAAAGAATGCAGCCTGTCTGCCAAATTATAATGTTGCCAACACCTCCAATTAAAATTGTCCTGAATATACTTGTGTCAGTATGACAGAAAAGGAGCCAACCTTGGTATTTTATTACCTTCAAATATTTGAGCGGATCACGTGTCCCTTCATCCATACGGCTTATTCTTTTATGGTCACGGGTGAATCATCATGTTCTAACTATGAAGAGGAATGAACATGAACGGCCTCCATCCAGCCAATAAAAATTCTTTGGTTATCAATGCCGTAACTCTGACCGATTCTCCCGCCTCTGTTGTGAAATCTTCAAAAAAAAAAAAAAAGATCCCTAAGGATCGTCACAAACAAATGATAGAGCATAAAGGCTGCATGAGTCAACAGGAACTCCCGGTCCTCTGGTAATCTCTGTGTGTGTGTGTGTGTATTCAAGTGGGGCACGCAGAGGTCAATTCTTTGTCTCTGCCATCACATAAACACAAAACCATGGCAAATCTGTGGCTTCAGTTGTGTAAAAAACAAACAAAAAAACAGTTTCTTTGCTTGTTCTCGGTCCACAATCTTGAGATGCTAAAAATAAGATTTGTTTTACCATGTCATGGTGTTTACCTACAGGTCTTTACAGCTGCCAGCCTCTAAGCTGTTTGCTACGGCCAGTTAGCAACAGGTGAGATTAACCGCGTTTACCATCAAAACAAGAAATTCTGCAAAATTAAGCTCAGTGCCGTGAGCATTTTATGATATTCAGAGCAAAGCACACAGAGATACACACAAGTCAAGTGCAGTGGACTGTAACATTTCACAATCTGATTTGTGAAACGCACAGTGACAGATGCACCCGCTCTCCCACTCGTTATCGTTACCTGAAGTTTTATCTCCTTCGGGGTTAGAGGTCAGCCCCACTACCCAGCCACACCTCTTTCTTCACCCTCCCGCCACTGAATCCACATCGATTTACATACATATGGAACGATGCATCAGGGTTGGGGAAAGGAAGAAAAAAAACATCTATCAACATAACTGTATATGTTGTCATTATATTGGCTCTGGTCCAAGGCCGGCCAGGCTGCAGAGCTGTTGCCACACTGTCATCAGTCCTCTTTGCTGCAATGGCCCTGGTGAAGTGTGTTATCACCCTGAAACCATCGAGCAGTAACGACCTGTAATGAATGGAACATCATTAGGGGGATGTACTAGGCGGCTAATCATCATAGATCCTCACGCGGGTGCGAAGTGAAGAGCAAGAGACTCGTTAAGTTAATAAAGTCCTCAGCTGCAGAGCAGGCGCTGCCACATACATGTACATGTGTGCTTTAAGGGATATCACAGTATTCTTCACCTGGATTCACCTGGTTTCCCAGCTTGGAAAATTGTCATGGAATGACACAAGGGAAGTCAAACATCCACCTTGTTAACTCTTTAAATAGTGACTCATGCAGCTGGGTGTGCACGTTGTGACCGGGAACATCACTGACGAGAAATAGAATAAAATAATAACACTCTTGGACATTATCAAAGACAACCACATGGGCAAATGGACAGACACTCATTTACACACACACACGCACGCACACACACCACCTCCCAATTGTTCCCATGCACTAGTAAGGGAGAGGAGGTCTACACAGCCGAGCTATTAATTTAAAGTCAAGTGGACAAAAGCCTCCATTCATAAGACAGAGGCGAGTGTTTTCATCAGGAGGAAACACACTCGGCATAATTAGTCTGACAAACCAACACTATATTTGGTTTAAGGTTAAATATTTTCAAGGTAGTGTAATATTTGATGTCTCATTTGTGGCTCAGGGGTTTTATTCTTTTGTATTTTATTACGACAGAGAATGAAATTGTATAAAGTAGAATACTATAGGAAAAAAATAAGAATCCGAGTTGAAGTGACCTCTGCCGTGTGGAATATGTTTGCATTGCCATTAGTTACTGTCAACCTATAGGGGCCTGTTGTGCGTTCAGGTATTTGCAGGCATGATTCTGTGTGTATGTGAAACAGTGAGGGTGTTGTCCTGGTCCGAGGTGACATCACCCGTGCGCCTTTATGGCACATGACAAGATTAAGAGGTTAATTCTAGCATTTGTTCACAAAGGTTTTGAAACTATAGCAACCCAGCTCAGGTGTTACCATGGGGACAGCCATCGTTTACATTCCCCATATAGGCGAGATGGAGCTGGAATCCACCCTGCAGTCTCCTTAACACACACTCTGACTCTTAACGCAATGTGTTCTGTCTCACTTTGTGGATCCTAATATCTCAGCTCTTGCATTTGATAACCCAACTATAGTGTGTGTTTGTGTGTATGCATGTAATTGTCATGACCTCAGTCTGTGACGTAGTAGTTTGAAGATCATAAACAGCGTCTTGACCGACATCAACATGGAAATAATCCTCTCTCTCCGTGGATGTGATGGTGGAGGAAAACTCCGAGCGGTGTGTTTGTGTGGGAAAAGGCTGATTGTCTTTGACAAGTGCACAGTAAGATCAGGAGGTGCAGGTTCAGCGGCCTGTCAGACGGAAAACACATACGCTTTGATGTGTGTTTCCAACGCGCTGAAGCCGCAGCAAACAGACGCGGCTGTGCATCTGACATCAGTGGACGGATCAGATCACTGAAACCGCACTTAATGTGTGTGTGTGTGTGTGTGTTAGACTCGGTCACATTTCACGTTGTCTCGCACAGAATAGGCTATTGCTGCGTTTGCGCGTACACAACGAGATACACACGAGTATTTATCCGTTTATAATGAGTCATGTTTGATAGCTGCAGATGAACACAAACACAGGTGAGCTTTACTCTTGAGGTCAACCTGTGCTCAGACACACTGTTGATGCTGTGGATGGTTATGGCGAAGATGAAGGCTATTACTGTCGCTTGACCTCTCGGCTGTGTAGGAATCACTCCACCCCCCACCCCCCACTCCCGGCCAGCTTGTTTTCCATAGAGACAGAGGGCCTGATTTACTAAGATTGCGCGTACAATCTTGTACACGCTATTGGTTTGCGTGTTGTGGGTGGGTCTAAGATTGCACGCGCAATTGCTTGCCGATGTAAACGTGGTGGAGCCCGCCCTATTTAAATGAGGTTTTCGCAGTGTGTTTCTCGTCCTCTGGTCGTGATTTTCTAAGTCGTGTGTGTAATATCGAGTGGCAACTTGATTGCGCGCACAACAACACACGTTGGAGCTGATCTACTAACCGGACACAACGAGGATTGTGTCCCTCAAACGGCCGAAGTAGCACGCGCTTGTTTGTCTTCATAAATATGCAAATGTGAACGTCTCCGCCAGAACACGTAAAATGTTGGGCGGAGTTGGTGCAAAAGATGAAGATAGCTCGCAAAAATCTGGTTTACTAAACCCGGAAACGCGCTGATTTTGCGTCTTCATTTTGCGTTTCTGAAAGGCATGTACAGGGCGTCCTCGAGTTACGACGGTCTCGAGATACGATGTTTTCGTGGTTACGACACATCTCCCATGAACTTCCTTGTTTCGGCTTAAGCGGTTTGCCCCGTAAATACGTACAGACTTCGCACGGGAACTAGTTGGTACCGGCTCTCCAACACCTCCACAGCACAGCTAGGCTACTCTGCCTTGTGTTTACTTATGTGAAATCGACGGCTGGCGGGGGACACAGATGCGTTCGGGATCGTGGCGATACCGTAGGTTTATTCACAACACAGGGTCTACACAGTTGATATCAGAAATCTAAAGGAAATGCTCATTACACTCGCGATATCAACCCCTACGGTGTGTCAAGAGGGACAAAAGGCAATTCACCACAGTAAACTCTTATTGTAGCGTGGTGTTATAGCGACATCTAGTGGCACAACTTAGTATCTACCTTACTTACATCGAAATTCGGTTACGACACGTTCTCAGGAACGGATCTCCGTCGTAACTCGAGGACCCCCTGTATTTGGTTTTAGTCATTAATAATGTTTTTATTTGGAGAAATTTATTTTAATATAATGAAGCACAATTTTAGTGTTATTCTTACGATTTGATATTTATATATAACATCACAATCATTTGTTTTTGGTTGTTTTGTCAAAGGAGAATCATCAGTGGTTCTTTCATCTGAGCAGCGGGAGAGGGAGGGCAGAGCGCAGGACAAGATGAACGCGTGTTCCTCAGAGTTTATTTTATACAGAATGCTATTTTGGCCGTGTGAGGGCTAAATATTACGTCATATCCGGTTAGTTTGCGCGCTAGATCCAGTGTTTGCACGTGCAAATCGTTAGTAAATCAGGCCCAAAGTGTCCAGATTAATACTAATATCTGCTCCTTCTGTAACAGCCTGCACTCATGCTCCCTGCAGAGGCGTCTGCAGCAAACAGCACTGGGAAATACTTTTTCCTGGTAGCCTGCAAAATTCTATCAACTTTTTACTTCATAATTTATATGCATGATTAATTCATGCATTATGTTCTGCAGTGATGTGGACTTTTCTTTTTGCACCATGTGAATCCTGCTGGTGAAGCAAGAAGCCTGTCTTTCTTTCTGTCTGTCTGTCTGTCTGTCTGTCTGTCTGTCTGTCTGTTGGTTAGCGTGTCTGTACATCAGTACACACAACAACAACCACTGACCTGGTCAGCTTCAAACTGATTCCTGATGGGAATAAAGGAATTAGTCTCACTAACTCCACCAGGAACAGGGCTCAGTTCATTTACAGTAAACGAACCGACTCTGTCTGGCTGCACTTCACCTGTGCTGTATGTCAGGAGTTGCACATTCAGGCCACACGGTGGTCTGCAAATAATGTTTTGGACTTGACTATTTCCTGACAAAGGGCAGTTACTTCCTGGAGGCTGAGGTGAGAAGCAGAGGGTTGGGTTCACAACACTCAGCGGGCCCCCTGGCACAACTGACTGGAGACCTGCCAACTGCTCACATTCCTCCCTTTCTTTCGGGACCGGGGGTCTGGGATGGGCGAGAGCGAGCGGGCAAGACTCGCACCGGGGTCACGGTAATCCTGCACGGGGATAGTGAGAAAGCAAAAGGTAAACAAGGACGGGACAGGTGAGGGGAGAGGGAGAAAGAGAGAGAGAGGGAGAAAGAGAGAACGGAAGCATGTGGGAAAACACTCAGGAGCTCCCCCCTCCCTTGTCCTCATTGTCTCTCCCCGTGTGTGATCGACTGGAGGGAGGTGCTCGGTTAGGAACACGGATAGAGAGAGAGAGGGAGAGGGAGAGGGAGAGGACACACACACACACACAACATGAGAGACACTGGACTCTGATCAGAGCTGGACTCGGGTGTTCTGTTCTGTAGGTTGCTCTGCAGACCTGTTTCAGGAGGGGGACTGAGGGGCTGGGCACAGGAGACAGACACTGGTATTCCAGGTCACCAGAATTCCTGTGGCACAGTATAGTCCTTGGCAGAGTGGGGCTGGGTTGGTATTCCAAACTCTGCCTCTCGCAGTCATGAGCATGACTGGAGAAGAGTAGGGCGATAGTGGGAATAAATATATAGTCGGTCTAATCACATATTAGGGAAACTAAAAGGATATTTTCTCGAGGGGTGGTCACCCCCTGGCCTGACCCCCATCATGATGGGATCCTGTGCGGAGTTTGCCTGTTTGCTGTTGGTGGTTTCTACACTTGGAAGGATCCACTTGGCGGCTGGTGGGTGTTCAGGAAAATGCTGCCGGGGCAGAGATTCGAGCTGTTCAACCACTGACTGGAGGATGGACCGCAGTTATGGGACATGCTACTGTGATGAAAGCTGCACCAGAACCAGGGACTGCTGCTTTGACTACGTCACAGAGTGTCCAGGTGAGGGATGAACGGAGGAGGCCGGTCTGAGTGTGAGTGAATCCCAAGAGGAGGCCCTGTTTTTTTTTTGTTTTGTTTTTTTTGAGCACACCTTCATTTTATGACACAATAGTGTGAGATAACCTGAGCTCTGATGAAAGACTGACTCTCATCTGAATCAGTTTATCAGACAGGAGATAAAGAGAGTTGGAGAAGAAAGATAAATTTTGGTTCCTGGTCGTTACTGGGCTGTCTCTGATGACATAACACCAGCAGGTGTATACGTGCTCACAGCTTTCCAAACACCTGAGATAGTTTGTGCGTATTCCTCTTTATAGTCCTCTGGCATGTGTGTGTGTTTTTTTTTCCAGTATTCCTCCCCTTTCTATCTTAACACAACAGCCAATGCATCACAAAAACAATGATCTGGGCATCGAACAGCCCGGGCAGCTTTGTGTCTAACCTCATTTCAGTGAACTCGGCCCACATAACATAATTAGTCCCAAAAAATGTGAGGAATGTGTTTCTGTCAATCAGTCGGAGTAATTGCGGCGAAATAAGCCGAGTGCACTGGTCGTCTGTATCTGCGCGGTTATACATGAAAGCTTGCTCATGATGCACGTAGAGCACAGGAAGTGGTGATGGGGGGGGGGGGGGGGGGGCCCTCTTCCTCCAGCGGGGGGGGGGGGGGGGGGGGGGGGGGGGGGGGGGGGGGGGGTGCTCTCTTGGCTTTGAAACAATTATTCTAACAAATTGCTTAAACGGTCCAGTTATTTTCTGGATGATCAGCTCAGTTACAGTGTTTCACAGGAATATGATCATGATGATAATGATGCTGCTTGTAAGTTAAGTTGGGGTCAACATCTCTGACTTTAACTGCAGTTTGATTGTTCACCCTGACAGAGGATATCCTGTAGTAACTTTGTCATCAATCTTATTGTGTGGGTGGTTAAATCCAGCTCAGGACTGTGTAGTTGGCGACTGGAGCTTTTGGAGTGGCTGTGCCAAACCCTGCCAGCCATCAGTGCGAGTCCGTGTCCGTCACATGGAGCAGCAGCCCGGTAACGGTGGCGAGGGCTGTCCCAGCCTCCAGCAGCGAGCCGGCTGCAGGGAGTACAGAGATCACCAGGGCAACCACTGTGGACGCAACTCAGGTACACAAACACACTGCCTGTACCAGTTTACTGCTTTATTTTACATGCATTTTCTTCCTGTTTCCTGTTGTCATGCCAACCGCTCTTTAAACTTGAACTCAGTCAGAGTCTGGATTTCCAACTCTTGTCAGGTCCTGCGTTTATCACCAGCATGGAGTTTGGCAAGGGAAGGCCTAAGCACGACAGCTATGGAAACCCCCTGGACCCCGGGTAGGTTTCATATCACGCTCACATGAAGCTTCCCTAAGTCCTCTGAAACTGCACCTGACCTCAGGTGACTTTAAATCCAGGAGTTGAAAAGTTCACGGTAGCTGCCAGGGGTTAATCTCATTTTCGCATAATGCTGTGTAACCAAAACCATTTGAGGAAAAAAGATAACAGCCCAACTTTTTTTTTTGTTTTTAAATCCATCTGCATCACCAACCAGTAGGTGTTTGCTCACCTGTGTGTGTCTGTCCACAGACTATTTAATATATCAGCGCTGAGACCCTTTGAAATGAAAGACTCGCACTCTCATGGGGATTGTAACATGAAAAGCAAACACACAAAAGGTTCGGCTGATGGAAGCTGAAGTATTGTGAGCAGACCGGTGTGTAGGCTGAGTAATTGTATATATCTTGTTTTGTTAAGTGTTCCCATGTTACGCAGAATCAAGGGTGTGGGGGTGGGGTGGGGGTGGTACTCGATCCATCCATGATGTGCACCAACAAAGCAAACAACTTGAATTATATTTAGCGATTTGTCTGTCTTGATTCACTGGTCTGAGAATCCAAGCTCTGATTGACCTTTGACCCTTCTCCCCTCAGTTTCTGTGTGGAATTCACTCTGGAATCCCGGACACCCCACTGTACTGTGGAAAACCGGCCCCACACACTCTGGATGCGCTACATAACAGAGGGCTATAGAGTGTGTGTGGCATGTGAACCTCCTGCCATGCGAAACAATAGTGGCAGCTGCCAAGGAGACGGCCAGGAATCACACAAGTATGAAGTTATGAACCTTCACATGGGTCTTCTTTTGGGAATGTCAAGCCTACAATTACACTTAACATTCCCCTGTGAATGGCGATCAATCAGTAAAATCATGTCAGCACATTGTATGGAAGATATGAATGTGTGTGAAAACCGTTAACATCTGGGGTTCTGTTGCAGAGATGCTTTGCTCCACTGGCAGGCAGTGGGAAACTCTCAGTGCCGTGGGACATGGAAGAAGATACAGAAAGCCCAACGGTGTAACTGTCCCCCACAGCACAGCTTCGTCTTCATCTGATCCAAACACAGTGGCATAGAACAGAGCTCTGATCTCATGTCCACAGCCAAGCTGACATAGATACTGCAGGCTTTTCTTACTTCTGAGAGGCTTCACACTTGATTTTGGTGCAACGCAGTTACTGGCATGACCCTAATAAGCTAAATATATCACACAATGTAAAAGCCTTCTAAAATCACTATGCACATTTTCATTGATTGTTTATTGTTATAGCACACTGTGTCAAGAGACACTGTAACACAGGATTTTCCTTTCACAACAATCATTATGCACTGGTTGACTTTGAACATTTTTATTTTAACAAGCCACAGTACAACATGTACGTGTTTTACATCAATTTTCCGTCAAAGCTATTTATCTAGATTTTGTAAAATAAAAAAGTTTTTACATTTGCGTTCTTAATGCGGAAAAAAAAGGTACTCAGCTCCCTGTCACTGAAGCAAAACCATAGCAGGTGCTCTGTGTTGAGTGCCCTCTGGTGGTATATTTTCTTGGTGCAAATAGCAAAACAAATAATTTTAAAAAAGAATCATTGGGCAAAAATGAGAGGAACATATAAGTCAATTGTTTTATTTACAAGGGTTTTTTTTGGGAGGAGTTTATCCTCGGTCTTCTTTGCTGACTTTATGTGCCTTCACTAAAACTCTCCAGCGGTCTTTCAGCATGGTTCCTGTGCGTCCTTCAAAGTCATTATCCAGTAAAATGCGCGACCACTTCCCCTCACCGTGGCGTTTCACACCAGCAATCAGGTGTTGGTCCAGCTGATACGTCCAATTCTAAAAAAAACAAAATGTGGCACTTGAATGATGCTGCCTTGTATACTTGATTTGGAATTCATTAACTGGGCTCTGTATTGAATGAACGCTGCAGCTCAAGTTACCTGCCGAGGTTTTCTTTTCCTTCGGATCTCCGAGATGTCCTGTGACTTCTCAGGTGTGACATCGGATAACTCTGTTGAAAGGGGGTTCAACATTCACTTTAGCATTTTGTTCATTCAATACACTTGTATTTCTTCATTTAATGGAGGATTTAAGTTATGTAACATCAGCTTATAACTAAATATGGATTAGACATAAATAAATAATAAATGCAGGGAGCAAATAAAAATGACCTTTTGTGGAGAGTTTTCTGATAGAGACGCAAGGCTTCTTGCAAGAATCAGGTTTCCATACATCATTGATTTTATTTGAAAGTAGTTTTCGTTTTTTTCTGTCAAAATTCAATAAGATGCAACAATAGTATTTATAATTATTCAATAATACATAGACAATAAAAGACAAAGAAAATTTGTGAAAAGATGCAGTGCTCATTTCTACCAACCTCAAGACAGCACTCTTCTTTATCCTGGTAGGACAAATATACATGAATGTTGGCCAAAACAAAAAAGAAATGGATCACAAATACATTTAAATCAGTACATGTGGTATTAAAGGTTATTTCTTACTTTGGGTCCTTCTCTATTGAATCGCTGGTCATTTCAGTTAAACAAATGTCCTGTGTCTCCTTGTTGTCTAAACTCGCACTGTTCTGTGATAACAGAACCACCTTAGTGACTTCCTAATAGATGGGAAAGTGGACCCATAAACACAGAAACATAAATTAGATTTCTATAAAATGTGTCACCATTTCATAATCTTCCAAAACAAATAACTTAAGTGAAAGTACTGCTATAATGTCCTGTACATTATAAAACAAATGGGGCCGGTCATAAATCCTCTCTCGCTATTCTATCTCTATTTCACCTTGGTCAATGGCCTGTATGCAAAGTATGTAAAGCTTGTCTTTCAGTTTTATGAACTAGGAATAAGGTCATCTACCTTTAGAAGGTTGTCAGAGGGACTTTTCTCCAAGTAAATGTCCAAAAAGGACTGGATTGTCTCCAGTAGCTGGCTAAAGCTTAAGTTTATGAGTAATGGGTGGTACGTTTCCCTCTGTGTCATGACTTCTGTCAGCTTGGCTCCCATGTTCTATTGGAAGAAAAGTTAATTATATATTAAACTCAGTTGTACTTGGCCAATGGATATTACAATACTGAACCGGTGTTGTAAAAAGAAAACAAACAACAGTGGACACACAGACCTGTGGGAACTCAAAGTTTTTCTCAAACCACTTGAGGGCACTGGAGGCAGATGACTCTTGGCCTTTCTCCAAGCACACAGCCACCGACTAGGAAACATGGCAAAACACATTAACAGTCTAATAATAATAATAATAACACAATACAAATGTAAAGAATTAAGGCTTTTAACATGGTTGTTTGAATAGTTTATCGCTTTCTGTTATAGCATTCAGGGGTTTGCTTTCACTAGGAATACAATTAAATCCTTCTGTAACAACAAGACACATAAAGAGTGTCCATGTCGGAATATTTCCTGGTCATAGCTTCCTGGAATACAGTAGATAAAAACAAAAAATAAAAAACGAATTACCTGGACAAACAGAAGAATATTTATGTTTTTAAACAACTGTTCATCTGCCACAGTGGATTCAAGTTTTGACCATATTTTGGCAGCAGACATCAGAGGCATTATGTTGTTGTCCTCCTCAAACTGGACATCTGGAGACAAACAGTGTGTAACACAGTAAAGACGGGGAGAGTCTGCATCAGTACTTAGAGTATTTTTAAATTTAGTATTTTTTACAGTTTATTTTCTAAATACAGCTTATAAACTCCTGGGTCATCAGGGTATATTAACAAAGGACCAAAATACACCTTCATTTTCAGGCTGTTACAACGTACCCAGCACTTTTCCATGCATGACTCTGGCGAGGAAGGCACATATCAACGTTTTCTCAATGTGGACCTCTCCTTTCAGAAATGAACTGTCAGAGAGGGCTGAAATAAACAAGGATTTGCTTAAAGCTTTAACCAAAAAAATGTATACATATATACACACACACACACACACACATATATATACATACACACACACACACACACACACACACATATATATATATATCTATATGTGTGTGTGTGTGTGTACATAAATATATATACACACACATATATTTATGTGTGTGTATATATATTTATATATACATAAATACACATGTATTTATAAATATATATATATACACACACACACACATATATATATATACGTTAACTTATTAGCAAAATTGTTAGCTTTGAACAACTCACCCTCGAAAACCGTAAGCATTTCATTGAATTCTTCGAATTTGCCTTCTTTGAAATGTCGACACAAACTCGCAAACATAAAGTCCATCATCCATTCCGTTGCGACTGCCGTAACTTGTCGAAAACTGACACTTTCATCAACATTATCTGCATCTCCAGCAGTGTTACCATGAGTTTCATTTTCCATGCTTCTGTTGCTGCTGTGAACTTCTTCTTCTTCGTTTGTTTAATTTGATTTCCGGAAGCTCGATTCCCGCCAGCTCTGGTAGTTCGTGCTGTGGGTTGGCGTCGCTTTCATAATTTACAGCGTCCTCTGGCGGCTAGGAGTAATTACAAAAACGATGTCAGATAGACATGACAAGATTCGGATAAATAAATAAATACAATGCATATAAAGAGCATGAGTGATCACAAAGTAGTGTCATATTTATCACGTATAAAGCTGTGTTACAGTGACAAATATGTCACGGTCTCCTTCAAACTTCTTATGTCATTTCTCATTTCTTGATAAAAAAATATGAATGCGTTTACAATGTACTAGATCAGAGTTGCTCTCACCCATCTATCATGTATTGAAATTCATTATGCAGTTATAACCCTCTAATAGAATGGATCTAATGAATAATATCATTATAGGTCCACGTGATACAGCAAGCATTTTTTAATACAAATTAAAAATAATCAGGGCTGGCTCAAACATATGGACCTGCTTCATGGACTTGTGAGTTGCTGTGTCTTCCAGCCAGTGGGTGGCAGTGACGGTTATCGTCTGTGTTGGACGGCCGCTGATACTTTCTAGTGTAGAGAAGAAGCGCATCAGGGCAGTCGGGAGTACCGTCATGGGCGAAATGACTAGCCCAAACGGTGTATTCTAATATGTTTGCAGGTGTGGGACGTGGTGGGTGCTCGGCATGGGCACATGGAGACTGATTTGTGTGTAGTTTTGGGATTGGGTGTTTTGGAGAAAGTTGCTTTTGACGGAAGTCTCTGGTCAGCCAGGTGGCTAACAGCTAAAGTGATAGCGGAGTTCCGCTGTTGAGTTTGTTTTTTGTTTTGTTGTCGCCCATGGGCCGATTTGTGGCGGTGATTGTCGCTCACGTCTGACATGTGTTTGTTTGCAGTTTGGTCAGTGTTTGGTTGTTCGGACCTGTTTGTGTTCATGATGCGTTCACTGAAGACATGAGTATTTGTTGGTTGAAATGAAAGTAACGTCAGGGACGACACGAATAGCGCAAACGATGTTTTCTAATTTGTCTGCAGGTTGTTTGCAGAAATAGAAGTATTGACACCTGAACTACACTTCTCCTCGTTCTGTGTGTGCAACACATGGGTTTCCTTTTCTTCTCTCTTTTCAAATCAAAGACGTTACATGTCAGAACTTCTGGTTTTGAGGTCTGGGAGTGCTGTTTGTGTGCAGTATCTCTGTTTGGCAGCGGTTCACTACTGAAAAATGGAGATACATTAATTGCATCTAATGCAATCGTTTATCATGTCATAATGCTGAGTCTGTACTTTTGAAATGAAAAAAAAAAAAACATGAAACCTTTCATACTTTCTTGCACCAATTGCAATATCAGTTTGAAGTCATGCAATATAGAGATGATTTATAAACGTATATATTCGCATCATATTTTATAATAATCCGTAATAAACAACAAAATGTATCCACTAGCATCAGCTTATTTTGGAGCCGACACGCACAGGAGTTATATACACATTTATTTGTTATTCTGCATATGCTAATAGATGTAATGGGGAACAATGCTTTACAGAAATGCTGACATACATGTACCATAACAAAGTGTTCTGTGGTCACATAATTGTTAGGACAACTACATGCATACAAAGATGTTGCTTTGTACAGAAACAGTCTGTAGCTCAGAATGTGTCTAATGATAATGTTCTCCAAAGCTGAACAGAAAACAAACAAAACAAATCCAACGTAAGAGGCAGAATACACAAAGACATCGGAAGAAACAATATAAGTTAACGCCTTTTGGGAGGAAGGTTTCATAAGCACGCATGAGTGACACACACAGTATCCATTCTCTCAGAGAAAATAAAGAGACAACTTTTCCACTCGGTACAGTATCACAGGTGATAATGCCCTTATAAGATAGTAAGACAGAGCACGATCCTCTTTCTGTCAGCTCACAGTATCCACACAAACGTCAGCAATCAATCTGAATCTGTGGTTTCTCTACCCTACCCTTGTCAACATGAAGGGTTTCTTGGGGATAACATGGAGACATGATAACCACAAAGAAAAAAATAAAATAAATGGACAGGTACAGTCTAGTACTGACCCCACAATTTGCTTTGGACTGTACCAAAGAGTATGAGTTTCCAATGAGGGATCCATTATTTCACAAAGATAACTTGATGAGCTCTCATATGAATCTCCGATAACTAACTTGAATGATGTTGGTCTGGGCAAACTGTACAAAGACAAAAGAGAACATGGACCACAGCAGATGTGACATAACCATTTGGGAGTGTTGGTTTTCTTCTCTTCACGTTCACAGTGATCCGTTATGTCGGCCAGCGTTTCGCCCTCTGATCACTGTGCCTGAGAGTTTACAAGGGTGTTAAAACTTGTGAAGCAGTTGGGAATGGAGCACACGGTTGTGTCAGCAGGGGAAATAATCAGAGGGGTAAATTAAGTGATAGCAGGGATCATCTTACAGCATGTTTGTAGTCAGTTCGACCCGCCACTCCTTCTGTCGGTGTCTCAGCTCTTAAAAGGCTGCAACTTTTTGTCCCTCTGCTCGTGCTCCTTCCTGCCTCACTGAAGACTGATGGGGGTGGATGCTGAAAGTGGTGCACAGATTACCCAGGAGGAGGGAGAAATATTGCCGTTCCTATCTCCGGGAGCGCAGACATCAATATGGATTTGACAACATCACCTTTCAAAAAAGTACAGAAGTAACTCGTTGAAGTTAGCTATTAAAGAAAAAAACAAAGAATCGATCCAATCGGAACATCAGAGAGTTATAGAAAACCTGAGAACTCAATAACATTACTTGTATCTATTACATAAAGACCTGATTTCTCCTATAAAATTAGAATTTTCTGTACAGTGCTATATGAACAAAGCAAAATGACTCGCTACCTTCTCATAAACAGCGGCGTTATGAAAAGGCACGCATCATTTCAACCACCATATGGCAGGAAATTGTGGTCGTGCTCCATTTTGGTTTAGAAAAAATAGAATCATTCTCAACGTTAATTCACAAAAAACATAAAATCCTTTGTGGATGGCCATTGAAGTTAGATTATCCTTATATCTCCCACAGACATGTTTCTAGATATATCCATAAATCCAACAGCAATATAAAAGGCCCAAAGAGGTCAATTTGGATCCCTACCTCCACGGATAATCAAATTTGAGGTCCATTGATACGTGGCATCAAGGTGCTCGACAGCATTATGCCATAAAATATGAAAAAGTAAAAGTCAAATTTTCATTTGCATTGTTTGTGAGATTCTGGTAGTTGTAATACTGTTTTGCCTCATATTAAAGACATAACATTTGAAAAATACAAGTAATTTCTGCCTGTACACTTACAAATTCCCATAGACAGAAAATAAAGTGCCACAATTCTTGGCCTGCATAGATTGCAGTTTGCGGTATTGCACATTCCACACCTCTCTGTGAGAAGAAAAACATGGTAACAATGTTAATAACAATAACAATAAGAAACAAATAAAGAAAACAGAAAAAACAAACAACACGAAATTCGCCCACTTCCTTTCAGTACCTTCCGGATTTGTGTGGCTTCCACAAACAAACTACTGATTCACTCAGCTAAGTGACATGCAGAAACAATAAACAAATAACCGAGCAATAAAATTGGAATCAAAGGCAACATACAAACAGATCATTTTCAGTCAGTGTAAAAAGCGAGACAGAAGATGAGCCAAAAAAAAGCAAAAACTCTTTGGGTTTGAGTTTGACTGAAAATAGTTTTGTTCACAATAAAACACAATAAGTTACAATCAAAGACATGATGGGTAGATTCATTTAAAAAAACAAGTCGCCTTAGACTTCAGTCAGCAGGATCAGATAAAATTGCAGTAGTATAGAATAAGTGTCAACAACAACATCAGGGCGCTGAGGATAGGACAATGAACACAATGCAAGGTAAACAAGCCATAAAAATAAATAGAACTACTTTTATAATATATGTTTTTACTCTATATGTAATGATGCAGCTGAGATAGATGAAAGCTTGCCAGTGTGCTTGATTTGGTCCATTGGTATCACAAGGAATATTGTTGCTTTATTGTGGTAGTTTATCCCTTTTGATGTATCGAAATAGATAATTGCAGTGTGAAGCATTTACTGTATGCGTATCACTGACCAGGTCTACTGTGCTGAATTAATAAATAGTCTTAACTCTGTCTTAAGGAGTCTAATTTACCTACTGTCGAGTTTCTCTACAACCAAACTAAAGCTACTTACTTCATGTTTACTTCTTAAAACTACTTTTAGGTGTATATATCTGATGTCTGAGTGAGTAAATAAGATTCATCGCTGTTCTTTTGGATGGAATATAAAGGCTGGACAAGGAGTAAAACGTCCCTGTCCTTACTGTCCTACATAGTGTCCATAATGGTAGTTAGCTCATGATTCCCATCCCCACTGGTTTCGGAGATAAGTTATTTGGCAACTACAGGTGTATGCGCCTGGGAGGAAACAAGGTGCTGTTGTCCTTCTCGCTCACGCGTATTAATTCAAAGACTTAATATGTCAGATGCTCAAACTTCAACGAAAGTACAACAAGTCATCAAGTCATCATGAAAACAAAAAGCAACAAAGTCAACGTTACAGTTTCGTACGCCATTTCTCACACGGAAAAAAGAACATTACAGGGTCGTCATGGGAACACTTTGCATTTCCACAAAAGGTAATGATATGTTGTTTTTTTTTTTTCTTATAGGTCGCTACGATGCAACGCCGGTCTGAGGGCCCTCGAATCGACCCCTCCCCTCTTCCCTTTTCACATTACAAATATTTGTACCTTCAGTGACAGTTTTGCTTTTCAATCCTGTGCATTGTCATTGCCTCGGATGTCCTAGTATTTACAGTGGAGCGCTTTCAGCAAACTAAGCACCGTAAAATATCTGTCTTTTTTTTTTTAAATGCATGCTTTTTACAGGATAAGTCCCTCTGTGCATTTCCTTCTTTTGCTAGAAAAAGGACACTGTCATTATGTACATTGGGAGGACTGGAAAGTCTGCATTGGTTGATGAAATCCCTCTGTTTGTAAAGAGCATCCTTTATGAGCCTGTTGTTAGTCCCGTGGTCATTCTTAAATCTGCACCAAATACTGCAGTTTCTTTTTCAGCAACACACAACAACACAAGTAAAAGGGACTTGTCATGCCATGCAAAAATATCTTTCACTACAACGGCACCTTTGTCTCTTCTTACTGCTCTCCCACACCCCGGGCTGAGGTTGTAGTGGATCTCTTGTCCCTAAAAGCTTTTCTTACAGTCACATGCTGGTTTCACAGGTCGGAGAAAGGCTGCCGTCCCCAGGTATCAGGTGTATATCCGATGTAAACATGTGGTTTTCGGCTTTGTGTCCACTTTGGTTGCTGTCAGCCTTGACCTCCTCACCCGCCCCAACCACACCTTGAGTGCAATTTTGTGCTGCTGTCTTCGGTGACAAAGGCTCAACTGCGGCGCCTGCCACCTCCATCAGATGCTTCTCCTCGTGGTTCTCCGTCGACTGATCTTCATCACCGGGTGGGGTGTCCACTATCAGCCTCTTAGGAGACAAGGTGCAGGTCTCCTCCTCTGAGATGGGGAGCAGTTCTTCTGAACTGGCGATGAGTGGAGACGTCTCTCCCTCTGGTGTCTCCAGGATGCTGGAGCTGATGTCCCCAGGAGAGGTCGTGCTGGGCGGTGTTAGCGGGCCCTCTGCAGAGGCTTTGGTGAAGTTGCCCTTTGACCCCTTTAATTTAAGAGGATTGTTCCCTCTTGGAGAGCTCTGGATGTTCTCCACAGCACTGTTAAAGCTCTCTGCTTCTTCTATATAGAGCTCTGATGTGTCACCCGGGTTGACGGATTCATAGAGACCATCTTTCCTTATTAGAATGGGAGAGCTTGTGTCATCGCTGGTCCTCAAGTGGCTAAGTTCAAGAAGTGGAGGTGCCCTGGGGTGTCTGACTTCACATGGCCCAGCGTCGTCCTCACCTGAGATGAAGCCCTGTTTTAAAAGGCCTATTGAACAACTGGTAAACTTACGTGGTGAGGAGGGTTGGACTTCCTTCATCTCCAGCTCCACCTCTACCTCCTCTTTTCCTGTGAATTCTGGGCTGTGAGGTTTCTTCGGAGAGACCGGGGCAGTCATGGTTGTGCTCAGAGTGCTCACAGAGCTTGTTGTGTTGAGGTTAGTGAAGGACTGTGACTTGGTCATCTGGTTGTACATCTCTTCCAGCTTCTGAACATTAAGGTGCTGTGGGGTCCTGTGTGTATGATGCGGACTGCCGGTGGTGGTGATGGTTATACGATGGGGCGAGCTTTGGGGTAGAGACTCTGGGTGCCTTCTATCGGGAGACTTTAGGTTGAATTCAGGGGTGGCGTGCCTGGTTGAGCTGCTCCAGCGGTTCGGGGACAGGTGGTTGTCAAGGGAGGTTTTGTCATCTCCTTTCTCAACCACCACATCCATCAGTTCCATGCTGCGCGCAAAGGCGTCTTTTAGATTCATTGACACAATGCTGCCATTCCTCTTGGCTCTCTCCAGCGCCTCCCTCCTCTTGATGGCCTTCTCCTGCCTCTTCTGCTCCTTGTAGAACTCAGAGAAGTTGTTGACAATGATAGGGATGGGTAGGGCAATTACCAGCACTCCTGCAATGCAGCAGAGCCCTCCCACGATCTTTCCAAGCAAAGTCTGTGGGTAAATGTCCCCGTAGCCCACTGTGGTCATTGTAATGGTTGCCCACCAGAATGAGGCAGGGATACTGGTGAATTTAGTGGCATCTTCATCCTTCTCAGCAAAGAACACCAAGCTGGAGAATATCATGATGCCCATGGCAAGAAACAAAATGAGCAAGCCCAGTTCGTTGTAGCTCCTTCTCAGTGTAAACCCCAGAGACTGGAGCCCTGTGGAGTGCCGGGCTAATTTCAGGATCCTCAATATTCTCATGATCCTGAATATCTGCACCACACGGCGCACATTCTGGAACTGTAGCACGCTTTTATTGGATTCCGTTAGGAAGATGGTGACGTAGTAGGGCAGAATGGCCAGCAAGTCAATGACATTCAGTGGGCCTTTAAAGAACTTCCACTTATTAGGCGAGGAGAGAAAGCGCAGCAGGTACTCCATGGTAAACCAGGCAATACAAACTGCTTCTACATGGGCTAGCTGGGGGTTGTCATTACCATTCCCGAACTCATCTGGAACCTGGAGCTCTGGTAAAGTGTTGAGAGACAGAGCAATGGTGGAGAGGACGATGAAGAGTATTGAGATTATGGCCAGAATCTGAAAAGAGACCACAGACACAATGAGATATTAGTAGAACGCCAAGAAAAATTTATATTATCATTTTGAGTACACAAAAAAAATAAATAGGGAAAATAACTAGGCCAGAAACCTGTAGAGGAATGTTTGCATGTGTTCTCTTCACTGGATAAAAGGATGAAAATAAGTTTGGCTCCCCCTGTTGGCTACACTATAAAATTACCTTGCACTGTCTGTAAATAGCACAAAAAGAACAGATAAAAAATCTGGTTGGATTTTGTGAAATTTACAAATGTTAACATATTAATTTTGTTATTGTTTCCTATGCACTCTGTTCAAAAGGGGGATGGGGAAGAACATCCTGCATAATCCCTGGAGGCCAGCACAGCATGAGGCTGCGTTTCACCTGAAGCTTTTTACCTTAACCAGGATTTATTGAACTCAGTGGATTAAATCTGTCTTTCGATGTTCTGACAATGCTCACACACACCAGCTCAATACAATGTCTCAGAGTAAAAAGCCATTGTCCGACTCACTGCATTAATGCAGAACAATGTCAACAATCAACTTATATCCAGTGTAGGAAAAAAAAATGCGCTCATCACTGTGACCTGAGCAACATAAAACCTATTACAATCTAATGGCAAAAGACTGAAGAGTCTCAGTCAAAACTGGAAAACAAGGCACCCGACTCACTTACTGTATCTCCACTGTGACTTTATTAAATTAGCAAATATCACATATAATCGGCAAGGGCTTTGCCAGTGTGCAGGGGTCAGCCATTTCCACACTGTATCCATTAGCCTGTAGCTTTTGCTCATCCAGTGACTAAAATAGACCAATGAAACTGAAAAATAGCAGCTGTAATACTCTATTATATTATCATGCGAGACAAAAAAACAAGGAGCGGAGAACCAATCGGAAACAATAGGAGGATCAAGTCTTATCAGTAAATGAAAGCTGGTGCTGATGAGTTTAAAGCGGCTAAGTGAGGCGACCTGGGCCGGGCCTGGCACTGGACTGGGAGACGGTGGCGTCTCAGTCAGGACGTACATTGCGTCCATACCCTTCAGCGTTTTCTTGGCAAGCTCATCCGAGGCTCATACCCTCAACGCAAAGTCACTTGAGGACTTGTGCTTGTGTTGCTCAACACCTTGGCACCGGGTCAACTCGAAAGGTAGAGGGGAGATTAGAGAATGAGCTGATGGTTCTGCGCTCGGTTTAGGGACTCGCTCGGGGTAAATCGCGCAGCTTACTGATCAGATCTTTTAGATACGCTGTAAGAGTAAGAATGACATTTAAGAAATAAAGACAAAGGGTAACTCATTCTTTGGAGGTCAACGACTCTTTATTTAGATTCACATTAGCTGCCTCAGAGGAGACAGTTAATCTTCCACTGTCCCACACTTTGCGGCGACAGAACCCTTTAAAACGGCACCATGAACAGCTGATTGAACGGACGTGTAGGCACGCATACCAACACTGTCGGGCAGGGAGCGAGGGGAAGAACGTGATTAATGTTTTCACTGATCCGCACCCATGCGATCTCACTTTCCCTTTGCTAACAGACAGCAGCAAATGGCGTTTCAGTGCGAGGATGAGAAATGCGAGGTGGCTTGCATTAACCTGCTGTAATTGAGTGGGAGTAGTTAAAAAGATCAATGACTCGGACTTAGGCTTCTTTGGCCCCCGATCTGCGTGTGCGATGGCACATCAAGGACGCCATCACATGCCGAAAGCGGTGGCTGAAGAAATAGAAATAGAAAGAAATAGAAAGTGAGGCCACGTGGCAGTCGACTTTGAAGAGACCCGAGAAAAGAAAGTGAATCGAGATATCTCACAGAAATAAACACTTGCTAATCGGTTGAACTATTCTGTGAACAAGGGATCAAAGAGTAACAAGAATGCCATTAAAATGTCACGAGCACTAAACTAATCGATGTTATGGCCAGACTAAGCTGTCTGCATAAACCTGCGAGCAACAATTTACTCCGATTTCGTTGTAATATTACTTATTGCTTTTGTCATTAAAAAGCAGTTTTAAAGAAAAATGCTCAGCACCTGATTAATTACAGGGGAGAAAAAAAGCAAAATTAAATACCAACCCATTGACCAAATGGAAGTATTCTCCAGATGAATCGGGTTTTGCTTAATACGACAACTTCTCTGCCTTTACTTCTCCCTCTCCCTGCCCCCGTGACCGGCTTGACCTCAGGGTGACACAGTCAGGTCACGGTCAGTCCAGTCATGACCTGATTGGCTTAGACGGTAGGCTAAAGACTGAAGGTTTAGCGCTTTAGCAGTTTAAGTGAATCTCTCTTGTGGATCGAGGGAACGACTGTGCTTTAGCCACACACACACACCCAACCACCCGCACACGTTAAGGGAAGTCTTAAATCCTCTGGCGGACCAGAACAGGAAGTTTGAAGTCGAACCCGGAGAAGAAAAGACGTGCGACCACTAAGTTAAGAGCTCTCTCGAGCCTCTCTTCACGTCTATCTTCAGCCGCCTGTCAACTCAACCACCACTCTTGAAATTGTGCGAGTGGCCTTTTCCCTTTCCTTTTTTTTCGGCTCCCGCAGGAAGCAGTCGCCGCAGGCATTGACTCCTCTCTAAATGTACTGTCATCAGTGCAAGCCCTGTGGTCGCATTGTGACACCACTTCGCTTCCTCTGCCCGCATCCCCATCACTCGTCACTCTGACGGAGGAAATATACAGTGGGAAAGAAAAATAACCTGCACCACACCATCGCCCATCTACCAGTGTAGGGGAGGCTATTGATTGTGTGAGCATTACATTATGGACACAGAGTCAGGCCCAGCGAGCCCCTATTGATCTTCCCTCATAGTGCTCTTATGGACCATGATCAACCTCAGAGGTCCCAACTGACGTCCACCTCCCCCTCCCTTGTGTCATCAATTTGTGTGCTGGACAAATTGAGCTATTCCTCAGGTATGGTCTTTTTTTTTTCCCCTGGAAAATCAATGCAAGCGATTATGGATATGGTAATGTAGACTGATCCCGGGACTTTTATGATTCCATCATCTGGGACTGGATCTCTTTAGAGTGGGACGACCTCATCAAAGCACCAGTACTGGGTGCCATATATAGTTACATATTTTTAAAAAATAATAATTTGTTTATTTAATGATTGTGTACATGGTGGCACAGTGGTGCACTCATGCATCATGGCAAGGACTTTATAGGTTTGAATCCCTGTTCAACCAAGTTCATTCTGTGTGGAGTTTATATGTTCTCCATGTGTCTGTGTGGGTTTTGTCCGAGATCCAAGACGTGCAGATTGGTTGTTAAATGGTTGTTTGTCTCTTGCTCAAAGTCGGCTGAGATTGGCTTCAGCCCCCCCCCCCCCCTGTACTGTCATCAGTGCAAGCCCTGTGGTCGCATTGTGACACCACTTCGCTTCCTCTGCCCGCATCCCCATCACTCGTCACTCTGACGGAGGAAATATACAGTGGGAAAGAAAAACAACCTGCACCACACCATCGCCCATCTACCAGTGTAGGGGAGGCTATTGATTGTGTGAGCATTACATTATGGACACAGAGTCAGGCCCAGCGAGCCCCTATTGATCTTCCCTCATAGTGCTCTTATGGACCATGATCAACCTCAGAGGTCCCAACTGACGTCCACCTCCCCCTCCCTTGTGTCATCAATTTGTGTGCTGGACAAATTGAGCTATTCCTCAGGTATGGTCTTTTTTTTTTTCTTCTGGAAAATCAATGCAAGCGATTATGGATATGGTAATGTGGACTGATCCCGGGACTTTTATGATTTCATCATGCGGGACTGGATCTCTTAGAGTGGGACGACCTCATCAAAGTACCAGTACTGGGTGCCATATATAGTTACATATTTTTAAAAAATAATTATTTGTTTATTTAATGATTGTGTACATGGTGGCACAGCGGTGCACTCATGCGTCATGGCAAGGACTTTATAGGTTTGAATCCCTGTTCAACCAAGTTCATATATGTTCTCCATGTGTCTGTGTGGGTTTTGTCCGAGATCCAAGACGTGCAGATTGGTTGTTAAATGGTTGTTTGTCTCTTGCCCAAAGTCGGCTGAGATTGGCTTCAGCTCCCCCCCGCAACCCTCAAGCGAAAAGCAGTAGATGTTGCGTAGCTGGATGGTCTTTGTATACGTTTACCTTCGGTGAATTTTTCTTTATTATCCAGTGCAGTGACTCCATGAGATGGGAATAGGTTTAGGACCCATATAAAAAGGGTCGACTCCCAAATGTGCACAAAATCTGTCAGCAAGCCATTAGCAGCAGTTTATATTGTCGTACAGTAAATATGGCAATATTGAGGAACCTGGCTCAAATACATTCAGAGAGATTTATAGGGCATTAATAGTGAGGGTACATGGTTACATGCACCCTGAGAGAGACTTAACATTAATCATCATAGGGGAGGAGACATCTTCCCTCCCACTCTATCAAGTGTCTATGGCGACGAGTGCCTTTTCTATGGCCACTTTCCAAAACCTTAAAAGTGATTGAGACATTTGGTGGCCGTCCACTGTTTTGCCCTGCATCTTTTGCAAGGTTGAGAGTTGTCTGGATGAACGCCACAGATATTATGACGCGCGCATCAATTCTAAAGACATTAGTCTGTGGACACAACGATTTGGTCCATAAAACATGGGGGGGGGGGGGGAGGGGGGGGGGGGGGGGGGGGGGGGGGGGGGTGACAACTCTGATTCAGCTGAAGTTTGAAACTGGTACAATATGTATTACAACTTTTTTCATTCATTTATTTATTATTTCTGCAGCAAAATCAGATAAAAGAAAAGAGTTTAGTATCCATCTGATTACTTATCTCTGGATAGTCCTTTAGTTTAGTGCGCTATAATGACAGCTTATTATATTGGGAAAAACTACTGCTTATATGCATTTGACAGCTCGCAGTGCAGTCAATAATTGCAGTGGGTGTAAACCATTTGTCTAAGCATAATCCAGCATTGCCACACTGCATCACTTACAGTTCTTTTGTCATCAGACAGTGACAGTATAATGTATCCCTCTGAGCCTCTGCCAGGAGGATCTGCATGATATTATTAAAGTTCAGGGTCAGTGTGTGAGACAAACTGCGAATCAGTAATATTTCTTACAGTTTTGTAATGTAATGCAATGTAACATAAATAGAAGAGAGAGACCCCTCTTTCTCTCTCACTTTCATTTAATCCTTGCTGTAGGCCAGCAACAGCAGGGGTCGTCAGGGTTTCAGCCGATGTGATGTACGCTGAGAGTGCGAGGTGGTTGAATGTGCATGAGCGACACTGTAATCTATCACCATATTCCTATTTATCCTAATGGTGCAGTCTATTCCCTGCAGAGCTACTACAGCGCTGTATTTTCTTTTATCTGTCTTCACCAAACTTCATTGTGTTCCCTGTTTTTCCGACACTTGTAAACAAATGTGCTTTTCATTCTCCCTGGCAAAGCTGTCGCTCTCCTTTCAGCACCTCTTTTTTTACTCTCTGTGTGTGTGTGTGTGTGTGTGGTATTTTTTATTTTTCTGTAAAACCAGGGATGAAACCGGGCTATGATGAAATATTAATAGAGTGTATTCAGCCGTCGGACTACTGGATGCACAAACACTCCTGAACAGAACAGGCAACGCGGCCATGTTTGTGTCAACATATGCCACAATTGATTACAGCATAAATAAGTCTGACTTCATTCGTGATGCGGGAGTTTACAGAGGAGACAAAATAACCTCAGGTGTTTTCAACAGAAGTGTTACATCATTTTAGATGCAAAAAAACAACCAGTATGGATAAGTGGAGAATTGTTGAAACTTTTGGTGAAAGCAGAGTTACACAGGACCAAACTCGATACAAACAAGAAGTCAAAAGTTCCGAGAAATCAATGATTTACACTGTTTATCCACCTTTGCTTTCTGCCCTGTCAGAAACAGGATGTGGTAAGTCCAGAAAACAGCGGTTGTCAACCAGTATCTAAGCATCGGGTCGTCAGTTGTGCAATGCCAGACAGAAAATAAATTAAAGTCGAGGTAAGGAAAAAAAAACACTTTCAGCAATGGGCGGGTATATGATGCATAACATCACTCACGTCGACTTAAACATTAATGAGGGAGCCGCTTAACTTCACATCACTGACTAACTGCTATTTCTGGACTCAACCTTGAGAGAAATTCAGCAACCCTCCTTCTCAATCAAGTGTATTGATGAATTTATTTAAAGATCAGAGAGGATCCTTGAGACTCAAATAGAAATCTAATCCTGTGTCCATCCTACTGGACATCCTGTAACCCAGCCCTCTGCGTGTCTTATCAGATTTCTACACCCAGTATCGTCTTTGGGACAGATATGATTGCAGTTTAACAATACATCGTCAGTCTATTGAAAAGTTATATATATATATATCCCACTGTGTGGTGATGCTATTTCTGTGGCCAACTCAGCAGTTCTGTGAATTAGGCGTTGGATGTATAAGTGGTTTCCCACTGAGACCAGGAGGAAGGGCACTGAGGAAAGTCAAGCACACTGCGTCACAATGCATTTAATGCAAAGAAAAAAACAACAACAATGTCTTGATTTGTCGCATGATATCAACACTTTTAACTCTTTTTACTCCTGTCAAACATCTAATCGCGCCCATCATCTTATCTGGCCCTCGCTGCCCTTCCTCTGTAATCTGCCCATCACTATCTCCATCTTCGCCACCTTGCAGCCAATCAGAGCGCGCGACTTTCACAACACAAATGTCAGGGATAAAACCGAGAGAAGGCGAATTACAGGCACTGGTGCAGAGGAGGGCAGGTTGTACTAAATCTCCTAGGCAGACGCAGAGCTGTACTTTCTAATACACTGTCAGATTTCTAAAGATCTAAGAGCAAAACTAATTTCTCTAAAAATGAAAAAAAAAATGTATGAAGTTTAAAAATCCGCTGTAATAAACAAAAAGACACAACTCAAAGTGGGAGAAAATCCAATAAAACTAATTCTTGTGCAGCGATTGAGAACTTGCCACGAGCTATGAGACAGCAAGAGCTGGAGTTTATTGAGTTTATTGTCTTCTGTTAACATAACTTTGTTGTGAAACTGCTTTGGCAGTGTCCTGGCACAACAATACATCTTTTCTGGAGATCTTTTCTACAATATAGAAAACAAAGCGGTACTTTTGCTAGGAGGAGTGATCTATTGATCAGCCAACATTAGCCTGTCACTGATATGTCAATACAGGGGGTCCTCGAGTTACGTCGGAGATCCGTTCCTGAGAATGTGTCGTAACCGAATTTCGACGTAAGTCGGACCATACATTCATTGTGCCATTGTGCATACATTGTGCCACCAGATGTCGCTATAACACCACGCTAAAATAAGAGTTTATTATGGTGAATTGCCTTTTTTGTCCCTCTTGACACACCGTAGGGGTTGAGATCACGAGTGTAATGAGCATTTCCTTTAGATTTCTGATATCAACCGTGTAGACCCTGTGTTGTGAATAAACCTACGGTATCGCCACAATCCAGAACGCATCTGTGTCCGTGTGCATCTCCTTACCGGCTGCCCCCCCCCTCCCCCTGCCGGCCGGACGGCCGGCTATTTCACATAAGTAAACACAGCTGTGGAGGTGTTGGAGAGCGGCAGGCGCGCTGAGAGATAGAGAGAGCGCTCACCAACTAGTTCCCGTGTGAAGTCTGTATGTATTTACGGGGCAAACCGCTTAAACCGAAACAAGGAAGTTCACGGGAGATGTGTCGTAACCACAAAAACAACGTAATTCGCGACCGACGTAACTCGAGGACCCCCTGTGCTGGTATTATGATGTCCAACATCCATTAGTAGTAAGAGATTTTTCAGAACATGATGCAGAAGGACATGATCGGGGTGATTAATGTTTCATATTAATCTATAATTATCTGAACTTTTGTAAACTCTCCATAATTGTATATTTACATCTAAAACCAACGCCCTTCTTCCATGTCCTTTCACTGGTGGCGAAAATGGACATGTGCATATGTTTCTGTGTGTTATGCTGTGTGTATATTGCCGTATTTGTGTGTGTGAGTTTCTGGAGAGAACAAGCCTTGGGCCCTCATGACGTGACAACATTATTAACCTATATGCCTTTGACATCCCCCCCTGAGAGAAGAGGACAGCAGGCAGGCCAGAGATACAGCCAGTACCCTCCAAATCATTCACACACTAATGCACATGTACACACACATGAGGTTTTTTTTTCCTGTATGCGTATAGATGTGCAAATTATACACCTACACACATGCTCCTGACATTAAAGCTCCATTTGACAAAGATGCATCGTATTAAACAGGAGAAAAGCAATAAGACTGAAGTAAACCTATGTAACAGGAGCAGATACTCATGTTTTCTGCACGCCCACAGGGGGGCGTCTTCATGCGTGACAGAGCGGGCTGGCGAGAGGAGTCAACAGGGGTAAGTGTAATTACTGCTAAGTGTGCTAGCCACTGTGTTAATCACCCGGCCAAGGCCCCATAATCAACACTTCCCCCAAGCCACACACCAGAGGAAAGAGAAACCAACACGCAACCATGTTGCAGTTAATATTCACAAAGCGCTGCGCTACATGTAACTGCAGAGGCTCCAGAGACCCTCTGTACATACGCAGATAATAACACGGGAAGCATCTCTTACAAGCTCAATGTGCCCCTTTACCCCTGGGTCCCACTGATAACATCATGCACCTCCGCCTGGAGGCTGACACAGAGTTGGATGGCGGTGTGGGTGGGGTGGGGATGTGTGTGCATATGTGTATTGTGCTTTCCAGAAATGTACCCAGAATTAAAATTTGCCTCCCGTCTCACCTCTCCTGGGCACCTTCCCTTCACAGAGAAGACCAGGGAAACCTCACGGGAAAAAAAACCCCCCTCGCTCTTCCCTTCACCTCCCACACACATATGCACACAGAATGCATGCACACAATCACACAACAATATATACAGTATGAATGCTTGTAAAACCCCCCCCCCCCCCCCCACCTTTTCCACATATTCTTTCACAGTCCTTTTTCTATCTTTTCAAAACACACATTGTCACATTCAGCTGCACTCAGCAGGCTCCTATAGCATCTTGGCACAACAGGCGTGCATGAAAAAAACACCCCCTCTCCCCCAAAACGCCGCTCACGTCTTCTCACACTTCCTCCTCCCCGCCGCAATCGTACCTCTATCTGTTCTCCTCAATGACTACCCATCACCTTGCTGTCTGAGTCAAACAGTGTAACCATGGCGATGTCTCCCGGCACTACTAACGCACGTCAGGCAGAAAACACCTCAGTGACTAAAACTTTGTTGTTGTTTTTTTCTCTCCTGTGATGCAGAGGTTTTACCATTCAGCTGAGCCGCCTGCAGGAGCCCTCTGAGCAGCGTCATGACGGAGACAGATCTCAGGGTAACGAGAGGTTACTCAGTGCATCAGCAGAGACTGTCAGCCTCGATGAGTGCTACCGTGAATTTCAACAACACGAGATAACGTTTGTCAGCTCGGGGAAGGTATTTTTTTGAAAAGTGGTTTACAGGGCGGCACCTCGTGAACAGTTCAGGATAACACGAGCAAAAAAGAGGCCAAGCATGACTCACTCACTTTGTTGTAAACGGATGCATTCAAGGGCCAGTGCTTAGGAGAGTCAAGAATGCAAGTGTCCAGAAGAGGGAGCATCGCCACCTTCTCAACCTGGAGGTCGAGAAAAAACTCTGGTTTCAAGCTCAGGTTCTGATGCTCAGGAGCAGAGTTTGGAGAATCCCTTGGCTATTCCCTATATCTTTTATGGAGAAAAAGAAACACAACATCTTTCTTTTGCTGTCTGCCTAGCAGCTAACCCTTAACAAGCCCAACGAATAAAATGTAGGCGTCCAACCCCAAATCCTGACCGACAGTCTCTGTTATTTATATTTCCCGCAACTTGAACATCCTGTATCCAGCCCAGCACCATCGCTCCAAAGTGTGAACGGCTGGCTCCAGATCTGCACATTGTGTCAGTCTCAGTTGTTCCTCTTACAAGGTCTCTTTCAAGTTATGTGCTGGCAGTGCAGAACTCTCAATTGTGGCTTGGCTGATATATGGTTATTCAACTTCACTTCCAAGGACCAGCCTGTACTTTCATCACTGCCTGCCTTTTACCCATCACTCCCCATACAAACTCAAGATCTCTCTCTCTCCCTGAATCACTTTCTCGTTCCTCCCAGGATCCCGGGATAATTATGAACCACGCGCTGTTTACCAAGAGAAACAAACAGTTGACAACATGGTTCCCTCTCTAATGAGATTCGCCCTGATGATGTTTGCATGACAGTATTAATGAGTGAGGAGGAACGACGCCGGGGCAGGAACAAGACAGCGGAGTAAATGAAAAGTCCAACGACAGGAAATGAAGAAACGCGACGAGGCACAAAACCACAACTTTTGATGACTCTGTGTCATCTTTGTTTGATGCGAAGCGATAACTCAGAGCCTCAGCGGCTGCGCCTGCGTTTCACCTTGCACCAACCTGTCATCATGAATCATCATGGTCGTATTTTATACCAATTTACGTTTAGTTCTCTTGATCCCAATAACTAAACAACACCTCGTACGTGCTGTGTGTTGCTGGGGTGAGGGAAAAGCTTAGCGGCCGCGGTGTCAATAACATATTGAACCTTTCCTCTGTAACCATAGAAACTTGTGAAGGGAATCCCCGGTCTTCATGTCTGAGCGGCAGCCTCCATTACAGAAAAGACTGTAACATCAGAGGAGAGGCGCTTGTGTGCAGAAACACACTGCACCTAGGTGTTTTAATAAATGCATGTCGCAGCTGAGTGATTCCCGCAATTATCTCAGCCGGGGCAACCCCTTACACAGAGCGAGACATGCGCCTCTCTCCCTCGCAGTGTTGCCATGATGTTTACTTTAGTAATGACTCATGCTGGATCATCGTCTGTGGTCGTCAGCAACAAAAGAACAGCCGACACACCACAATAGATATTTGACTTTGAAAAAAAGAAACAAAAAAAACAAAAGTGGTATGAATGACTGAGCAATTGAGCTGAGTGCTGCTTCACAGCAGAGGCAGGCAGGGAGCACTGATAAGGAAGATGCAATAACAGGCCAAATTTCATAGGCTTTGTTCCACAGCAGATGAGTGTGATGATCTCCAGGCTTGGGAGTGGTGCTGGGTGGCTGTTTCCATGGCATTAGAATGAGGTCTGGCTATATGCATGTATGTGGACATCTGGGTGGGTGGTGGTGTTGTGCGCAAGTTGGGGTGGAGGCTGGGGCTTTATCGATAAGTTGTTTGTCCTTGACAAACCCCCACTCTTCACGGGAGATTTCCTTTAATTAATCCAAATGAGTGTGCTCTTGCAGTTCACACACACACACACACACACACACACACACACACACACACATTGTAAAATTGCATTGACTTCCAGTCGACTGCAAAACCTCACTCATTAGGTGCTGGCTTCAGTTTCCATGACAACATGGCTAACTCACAAGTAAACAGAAAACAGTTTTAACAAGTCCTTGTTTTTATTTTGCAGTTTTGCATGCTGGGATTAATAATCTGTTGGGTGAAGTCAACAGGGTCTGGCTGCTGGAAACCATGAATGTCAGCATCATGTAGTGTCAGCACAACCCAGTCAATGGTTGCAGATAACAGAGCTGTTTGTGATGAATGGCTGTCTTTTGCCTTGACTGATTAGATTACTTTTAAATGGAGTGATTTTTCTGATTTGAATATTTCATTTTCGAAATGGCTCCGTGTTTGTGTGTTTGTGTACTGGTCTGGGAGATGTGTGTCAGTGTGGCCATCCGGCTTATAGTCCGTTCAGATCAGGTAATCAGCACAGCAGCGTCGGAGCAGGTACAGGATTAACAAATCTGGTGTGTGTAAGACGATAAGCTCCCATAACATTTCCGCAAACCCCACCAGTGTTTCCATGCAGGTGGGGGGGACGTGGCTGAAAATATAAGCCGTGGCGTGCTGTCAGATTATATGTCTGTAACCCCCCGTGTGAGGGAACGAGTGAGTAACTGCTAACAACCCTCTTTACATCCTTGCTAAAGATAGACTTCGAATCCTATTACAATTATCCTGAATCAACCTCAGACTGTAGAGTGTGACTGTGCCAACACACCCAAAACAGAGCCATGCACAAGGCGAATTCTCACACTCGAGATGTTTCGTTTTGGTTGTGTTCACTGCAGTGCAGCTATTGCAGTCGAACGTGTGGCCTGAGGGTGGGAGATGAGAGAAGTGGAGGGCTGCACGTACACGAGCAGAGACACCAAAAGAGAAAAAAAATTACAGCTGTACATTTGCTGATGGTAATATAGTCGGAATGCCTCCAGGCTAATGCGCTTGTGGATGCACGAATAAAAACGCATGAAATATTCGCACTCCTTGCAGACAACCAAGCTTAACTGTTAGCAAACATCTTTACTCTTATGCACACAAAATCCCTTCCACCTCTAGCTATGACAGTGACCTTTGAACTTCCTGTGCAGGGAGGTACTCTCACTATTAGTACAAATGGTATATTTTATCTCCAAAATGCGGTGTAGTCATAAAAAATCCACAAAATCATGAAATCCAATAGTAGGCAAAAAATGAACAAATATTTCCACCACATTTTCTGAATTCAATCAATCAATCAATCAATCAATCAATCAATCAATCAATCAATCAATCAATCAATCAATCAATCAATCAAATTGCTACAATATTATGATTCTCTCTCACTGAGATGCAAATGTAATTTATTTTATTTCGAGATAAGACACTGCAGGGAGTATTGTGAAGTGGATCAGACAACAGTTATATTACGTTAGGAAATATAATTAGCCGCACTGCTCTGTCAGTGACTCAAGACCACTCTCAATAGACAAGACAGATTTACAGAGACGAGAGGAGCCGGCTAGATATAATCACGCTAATGCTAATACTGCATACTCTCAGGAAACTTAGATTAACAGACATCAGTATGAGTGACCCGAAATGAATTTTAAGTAAGATGCTAAGTGTCTGCTACTTTCGGTTATGCTGTCAGGTCTCTGAAAAACTCTTTCAAGTTTAAATCAGTGTTATATGTGAGACATTTTGTTGTTTTTTTATCGTTCACAGTGTTGTGATGCAATGATAAGCAAGCACAAATCATTTATCAGTCAGATGATAATATGTATTGTTGATTAACGTTGCACTGTCAGGGTCTTTAGTATCTATTAATCAGTTTTATCACTCAGACTAATAAAAAGCAAGTACCACCACCTTGCGGGGAACTGTTTTGTTTTTAAAAGTCTAATAATTTCTGTGGACCACAAAGAAAATAACACCATAAAATGGGCTAATGTGGAATTTGGGTTAAATTATATCGTGATGAAGAAGGGAGTTCTTCTCCTCCCCCTGTTAAGGGTTGTAAAACAGAGACCTTCTTCTGGGACCTAATCTTCCCTTTAAGCATCTTAGAAAACAGTCTCTTGCAAATGGCAATATAAGTTATTCCAAATCGAAAAGAGACCAGTAAAACGAGGTTGATGTAAACAGTGCACAAAGTAAATTGATTTTTCAATTAGTTTTTTCTTAACTCGCATCATAAACAAGCTATGCTTCTGATTATGAGTTTGTTTATTCTAAAAGTGTATGTCCATACACACACACACACACACACACACACACACACAAAGAAAATAACATAAACATAATACACTTTGAAAACACCAAAGAGGGTCGTTCCTTTAAAAGGAATACATTTTTGTATTTGCAAAGTTTAATGATTATATGAAACATGTATAATTTACAATGGTGGTTGCAACCGAGAGTAAGTTGAAAATTATTCACAGGAGTTTTTTTTTTTTTTTTTTTTTTTACTGCTTTTTGAACTGAAGAGCTAATGAGCCCCAACCTGAAAACAGCTGAACAACCCTCACTATGACGCTGCCTTCACTGGGTGTAATGCGAGGTCAGAATAATTGGCCACGTCTCTTGGTGTTGATCTTGTTGTTTTTCCACTATATCGCCTTAGCTGTATTATGGCACGCAAACAATTCATTATGGCTGCCCCCTTTAGCAGCAAGGGAGCTCTTCCTCTTCATAATTCAAGCCAAAATACACGAACAAGCCCCCTCAGTCTCGCCCTGCTAGTGATGCATATCGAGCTAACACCTCACAAGTGATTCTTTGCTGCACAAACAACACAAACAAGCGCAACCACTCCCCACGGCATTTACCCTAACACAACTGATATGCTTGGGGCAAGTATTAGGAAACAGCAGTCCCCATCACTATCAATGTCTTTCACACACACACATGCACAAAACCCGAATAATGCAGAATATAATGAGAGGAGCCCTCCGCTCCTTGCTTACGAAGCTCAACATATTCGTGTTATTATAAGAAATAGTTTTGTCAAAATCCCAAATTTTGGGAGCTACGATAGCATCATGAATACAATTCAATAATCTAATAGCTTTTTATTATTAACGTCTCTATTCACAAGATAAGCTCATTATATTTGTGCGATCATTGTCTCCTTGAGAGGATACAGTTATGTATGTATGTATACAATTGTGAAGCAGTATTCGTTTGACTGACAAACCCTGCTATAAATCACCGAGCTCTCAGTGACCTGTCCATTAACAACCAATAATAATGAGCAGCATTAGAAACCTCTTGCTTCCTGTTTTGACCTCGCTGCTCACCTTCTGTTAAAATGCAAAATGTATGCTACTGGAATGGCCCATTGAGGCACACCATGCTCTCAGAAAATCCCACAATCAATGTCAAATATTGATTCTTATTCATTAAACCCAGTCACAAGTCCTCCCAGTGTGCTGCTTCTGCTCCGAAAAAAAAACCCACTTGAAATTTGGATCACAATTAACGATTGGATTGTAGAGAAATGTGGTCAGACAGAAAGTGTTCTAAGTTTCTAATACTGTACCGGAGCTCAGGTGGCGACGAGTACAATTTCTTTTCATTCAGCAAATCACAATTTAACCCCTCAATATGATGACCATCTTGCAGAGCAAGACAAAATACACACACACACACACACACACACACACACACACACACACATAGTTTCTCTACAGTTTGTGTCTACGTTTCCTTTTTCTCCATTACTGGAGGAACACAGAATGGTATTATATGACACCCGTGTAACACAAATAACATCGACTGCACTTGTGAAGATGATATTCCTGTAGGGATCCTGAATGCCTGTGTAGTGGTGTGTGTGCGTGTGTGTGTGTGTGTGCATGTCTTTGGTTTAAAAGCTTTCCTGTGCAGCTGAGTGATGATGTCACTGCTGGCATCAGTGGTTCCTGCTTGACAAACAGGAACAGTGGATCCCACGGCTGCCAGTGCTCACGGCTAAATCAGGCTTGGGGACAGCAGACCACAATCTGATGTCACTGGGGGTCTAAAGAACAGTTGCCGCATGAACAACAGCGGCTTTAACCTTGGCACCCGGCGTACATTGTATTCATCGCGGCATTCTCCAAGAACTGTCCCCTCACTTTCCCTGTCTCGTTCAGCCCATGCTACAACCTCTGTGATAAAACACTGCTGCACTCCTCTCCTTCTCCCTCTTTCCCTCCACTGTGGCGCTCTCTGTGTTTTGACACCATCTTGGAACAAACCCGAAGATTACCATGTTTCCTCCACCAGAATATTCCATTCCGTATCAGTGCTGCTTTCTAGGAAGTCCTAGGCCACATGTATTAAAGACAAATTGAAACTGAAACCCACAGATATTAAAAACCTTCACCCATGACCCCTTGAAATCCTGTTTTGAATCCATCAAATGCGCTTTGCCTTTTCCCTAATGCCAATTTCGTAACAGTGATCACTTTCTAGAGTATCTGCAAAGGGCACCCGCATGATATGGTTACATCTTGGAAAAGATTGTGTTTATAGTAAATTAAAGGAGACTAATGTTAGATTTGACCAGCTTTACGCAATGATGGTTGAAAAAGACCGTTAATTCCGACATTTGATATCTGAGACAGGAGGTAAGCCTGCGAGTCCGACACCCATTGTGAGGTGTGGAATGAGATATGGATGCAATTCAAAGTGTACTGGTCCAGAAATGAAGAGATGTGGCTCTGCAAGCTTCTTGGTGAACTGAACTACCAGCAAACTTTCTATAAATAAGCAAAGATGGCTGCTGAGTGACAAGATTTGCCTATAAGGATTTCAGCTTTATATAGTAGTGCAGTATGTATTATGTTGTGGGTGCCACCTAAAGTAACGGTTGCCTTTTTTAGCCTCTCCCTCTTCTCCTCCCTATTTTTCCCGCTGATTGATACCCTCGTTTTGCGGCAGTGTCTTGCGTCCAGCTGACACACCGTCACTTATGAGTAACTGCATGAAGAAGCAACACGGCGTGATACAGTGTTTGCTTTCTCTGACGTCTGTGTTCAGGACAAGAAAAGAGACAAGTTGCACAAACCATCTGATGGTGGGATTGAGGGGGATCCTGTCTGACAAGCGAACCCCCCGTTATGATTCTGTGTGGCACGCTCAAGTTCGTTAATGCCAACAAGGCAGATATTGATGACAGTGCATGGCGCTGCTCATATGCTGCGTTGTGCCAGAGCATGTGGCTTTACTGTAGGCTGCTGGATAAACAAACAATATTATTTTTTTTTAATGTCCGTGTGATGATGTGTGAGGGCACACTGGGAAATGAGAACATGGAACACGTGGATGCCTTTGGGGACGCACTTGAATGCCTATATACTGCATGTTGGTGCAAAAACAGACACGCACGCATGCGGGACACGCTAATATAAACATGCTGAATCATTCATTTCCTCCGTCCTGTTCTTTCTCATTAACTAGTTTACTCCATTCCCTCTTTCGTATAATGATCGTGACGTGAACCCTGTGGACCTTTAGAGCAGCAGACACTGACTGTCAGGGACAAATGACCAATTAAAATAGAATGTATTACACAGATTGGTAAAGCATTCTTTACCGAATAATCAATCTCCCTCAATTATTAATTTGAGAAGAAACAGATGCAGCTTTCTCTCTGTGTATCCCAAGTGTACCATTACTTTAGCCTTAATGGATACAGAGACATATAATGCTGATCCCACTGTATGGAAATGTTAGACGTACCCTTGACTGGCTTTATTTTTATTTGGAGCCCCTTCAGGGTCAGCACTTTGGGCAGGTAGACTATTTGAACGGGTGTAAAATTTTGAAGACTGGAGATGGAGCATGTGGATTTTTTGGGAAAACGAATAAAGAGTCAAACAATTTACAGTTCATAAGAAGCATATTTAAAAAAAAAAAAGAATGGATGTGAATGTGCATTTGATTTATTTCTGCAATAAGTGGTTTTAAGTGAGTGCTTCATGCACTCACATGCACGGTTGTGTGTGTGTGTGTGTGATGGGGAGTCACGCATTACAACAAAATGCCGCAGAAGGGAGTACATGTGGGAGGACAACGGAATCTCCCCATGTGTCTGTGCCGCATCCACGCCATATTTGGTGCTTTGGACAACTGATGTCAGTCAAGCCAAGTTTCAGTGTGTACATCTGGTGGGCTCTGGAAAAAAGCCTTACCAAATCATTTCTCCTGTTTGTTTTACTCTGCTTGCACTGCCTGTGTATCAGCTCTCTTCTTATGTGCCAGTTGTTGCTTGCGGAAAAGTACAATTAATTCACTTCCAAACTACTTTCAAGGGTTTGGCTGTACTTTATGCAACTCATGCTGCTTGCTCGGTGGCTGTCTGATAAATCCAACCCATTTGGCATCAACAATACAAGAAAGTCTTCTCAAACAAAACCATCTAAACCCTTATGTGACATAAATCCACCCTCAGCAGTGCATCAGGGGCCCGTTTGGACGGAGTGAAAGAGCCACTCTGCTCCCGGCTGCTATAAGTATGCACCAGGCATCTTGGAGTCTGTCTTATGATCCCTGACCAGCAACAACCTAAGACCCTGGTATCTGCTTTATGGTCCACACTCCCTAAAACACACACTGTCCCTCTCACACACTGCTCCTCTCTGGAGCAATAGTGTGTGGGAGAGCGAGTTAGTATCTGTGTGTGTGTGTGTGTGTGTGTGTATACACACTGCAGCTACTCCTGCCTGCTGCTCTCTCCACTGATCCGCAGCAGCGTTGGTGGTTTCGCCTACACACCCTCCTCATCATCGGTTACATCCTGACTCCTCCGAAGTAGCACGTCCTGCGAGTGAGCCCATTACCGATGCCAACATGTAGCCACCGCGAGCCTTCGCCGCGCACGCCGTGAGGGTCGAAAGCAACGACATCAGGGGGACGGTTCCATTTTTACACACTTGCATAGTCACAGGTCATTGCTGCTCCTCGGGGTGTGCTGAGTGAACTCTCCTCTCTCATAGGGATGCACCTACATGGATTGGAACTGAAACAGGAAATGCAGACTGGTTCTGCACAGCAGCGATGAAAACAGTGGGTTAGAGAAGTCTGTTAGATGGAAAACGTGGAGTGAAGCAAGACTCGTGCAACAGCAGGAGGAGGAGGACAGATCCTAACTTAGATACATTGACTCCAGTGATGCATGGAGCAGTAAGGCCTCCTCTTAACTCCCCTCAACCTTCAGCACAGACAAAAAGAGATCCCTTCCAGATGACCCTGCCACTGTTACCCTCCCACCCTCTCCTCCTCCTCCTCATCGCTCCTTTGAAGAGGGCCACCTTTAACCCAGCGACGGGGAGAGGATCCATTGTTTTCCTTCCTCTTCCCCCACACCTGTCACTGTTGGCGCTTACAAAAAAGGTCCCGGTGATGGGGAGATTGCTGCCTTTCATTTGTCTAGCCCACTGCACAGCTTACTGTGAAGCTGTAATTAGTGTCAAGAACAAATTTGTTGGTGCTAATAAGGCTGCAAGCTGTGGTGCTAGGAAGCACAACGTGGCTACACACAGAGTGGAGGGACCAGATGTAGATACTGCTGGCTGATGGATGGGTAGGCTGGGAGCCGCTGTGCAGTTTTTAGCCCTGGGAGTAGGGTTCCTCTAAGGATGGCAATGCAAGTCCAGAACAAAATTACTCCGCTATTTGATGGGTGGGCATGGCATTGCCGTAATATTACCATGCTGACAGCAGCGTTTAGCTGAAAGAACCTCTGTGCTGGAATACAGTCTGACAGCTAGCACTGAGGCAGAAAAACACATTTATTCTTATCATGAGAAATCCTTCATTCTCATACGAAGAGACACTAACTCTGCAGCAGCCTCCGTTAGTGACAGCAGTTTTACAGGGGTCTTATCATAACACGCATGTGGTGCTGAAGTACAGTGATCTGGATGTATGCAACATATTACATCACTATAATACATAAACTATAATATATATATATATATATATATATATATATATATATATATAGAGAGAGAGAGAGAGAGAGAGTTTATGTATTATATAAACTATATATACAGGGGGTCCTCGAGTTACGACGGTCGCGAGTTACGTCGTTTTCGTGGTTACGACACATCTCCCGTGAACTTCCTGGTTTCGGCTTAAGCGGTTTGCCCCGTAAATACGTACAGACTTCGCACGGGAACTAGTTGGTGAGCACTCTCTCTGTCTCTCAGCGCGCCTGCCGGCTCTCCAACACCTCCACAGCACAGCTAGGCTATTGCCACAGCTACAGCTACGGTTGATATCAGAAATCTAAAGGAAATTCTCCTTAAACTCGTGATCTCAACCCCTATGGTGTGTCAAGAGGGACAAAAAAGGCAATTCACCATAATAAACTCTTATTTTAGCGTGGTGTTATAGCGACATCTAGTGGCACAATGTATGGACAATGGCACAATGAATGTATTTTCCGACTAACGTCGAAATTCGGTTACGACACATTCTCAGGAACGGATCTCCGTCATAACTCGAGGACCCGCTGTATGTGTATATATACAGGGAGTCCTCGAGTTACGTCGGAGATCCGTTCCTGAGAATGTGTCGTAAGCGAATTTCGACGTAATTCGGAACATACGTTCATAGGGAAGATAGTTACAAAGTTGTCCCACCAGATGTCGCCATAACACCACCGTACAATAAGAGTTTACTGTGGTGAATTGCCTTTTGCCTTTTTTTTATTACAATGCAAACAGTAATAAACAAAGATAGAACAATTACATAGCATTACTATATTATATTATTCTACCTGTATAATTAATAATTATAAGTCATGTTGTTAATGTGTTGTGTACATGTGGCATCCATTGCACTTCTGTCCATTCCTGGGAGTGGGATCCCTCAAATGAGTCTCTCCTGGAGGTTTCTGTTTTTTTCCTCTGTTAAAAGGGGTTATTTGGCAGTTTTTTCTCAACCTTGTTGAGGGTGTTGGTCAGAGGTCAGAGGATGTCATACCCTGTACTCTTTGTTAAAGCCCTATGAGGGCTTTAACAAAGCTTTCCTTTTCCTCAAAGCAGCAGAGTCTGCCTTTCGCTTGGGAGCCATAATGAAGGGAGATGGATCTCCGTCATAACTCGAGGACCCCCTGTATGTGTATATATATATATATATATATATATATATATACATTATATATCTATATATCTATATCTATCTATCTATCTATCTATCTATCTATCTATCTATCTATCTATATATCTATATATATATATATATATATATACATACATTATATATATTCTTATAGAAGCAAACAAGAACAGGAAATAATTGTGGTGCGAATTAAGTATGTAAACAGCCTATATGGCTGATTTCCGCCATTTAAGATTATATAGTAACACAGAAAGGAAAGCCTTGATGAAAAGATTTATGTACACTGAGATTTCCTCTAATCCATACTCTAATCCTAAATGAGAATGTAGTGCATAGGCAGGCTGAAACCAGATAATGTCATTGGAGACCCTAACGGGACATTTTTCCACGAGTCTGGGGCAGAGAAAAAAATATTTTTAAAAAATCCTATTTCCTTTTAGATATAATAGCCAAATCAATCATCTCAATTTGCAGTTCATAAGAAGTGCAGGTTGAATCTATCACTCTTAAAAACCAGTCTTGAGACTTTTCAGTATGTTCACCATGAAAACAGATCTATGAACATGTGCCGGCAGAGGCAATAGCACTGGCACACCACGGCCACCTCACAGAGGCACGTTATCAAAGGGGTATTACTCCAGTGTACTCAGAAAGCGATAATCCATACACTGAGAGCTCTCTGCAGATACACGCCTTATGAAAAGCCATTCCATACACCTATTGAAATTTTATTGCTTATGAAAGCAGGACTGAAATCCATCACGGTCGACAGGGGGGAGAACTGGGAAAGCTCCCGCGTGCTTGATTGATCAAAAGAAACAGTGTTCACGCAGGTCTACTCACCTTGTTATTCGCAGGATGAGCGTAATTTATGACTATCAACTGGGATGTGTCGAGCGACTCTTTAAAAACGGAACCCAGCTTATCGGTTGAAATAACGCTATAGCTATAACCCACAGCTCCCTATATGCTCCCTGAATATTAGGTTTGATGGCCGCATACATTTGCCTCCTGTCCTCCCTCCATCCCTGTCTCATATCCCTGTCAGCAATGTCCACCTGATGTAAAGTTTGCCTGTTTATCACACAGTGAGTGTGTCAGTGCTGAATAAAGCTGTACGGAACAATTCCTATTCTCTTAGAAACACAAATTGAGGGGTAGATTACACCCCCACATGCCTAAGAGGAAGCACCACTGCTGTTAGTTAAATTATACCGCACAGTGGAATATAATGAGGATAGGAGTTTCCCACGTGGACGCGCGGCGCGGCTAATCATCCAGTATTCATCAGTGCGTGTACAGTTTTAGTTTCCCGTTGCTGATTAAAGTATGAGGCGGTCTCAGACTTTGGCGAGGTGAGTCAGTGGACCCTGTTCCTTTGTCCACGCTCTCATTTTAATTTGAAAGCTGAGTACACCTGATGGTCTCCAGGTTACAGAGAAGGAGGTTGAATGGGGAGACCTGTACTTGTCATACAGTCTTATGGTTTGACTGTCTTACTGAACTGGAGTTCAGTGTGTGGTTATGTTTAGTTTCGATATCCAATCAACACCAACATCATGCACTGTCAACATGTTCTTTGAGAACCTTAAAGTAATCATCAATCTTTAATTATGCTTTACTTGCATTTAGGTGCTTATTGTAAAACGAAGGCAAGGTGGCTTCATGCATATAATTACATTATACGTCATTACATTTAATGTTGTGTGACTATAATGACTATACAATTTGTGTTTGTATAAAATTACAATTCCTCTTACCCAAGAACACTTGCACTCATACTTTACTGATTTATTGTATTGCCCAGCTCTGTTTAGATAAGATAGTTAAGAACATTACGTAACATAATTGTTTGACTCATTTCGTGATCAGTGGTCAACAGACTCCGAGCAGTAGTGACATCACTGGTGGGTTATTTGTATTCTGCAGAACCCAGATGGTGTTTGTGTGGATAGAAGGAAAAAAAAAGCAACAGAAGAAAAGACTTAGACAAGGTGGTTGGAAGGGCAGAGAAGATTATGTGGAGGGTATGTAACAACGCTGAGGCAGCAGTGAAGTTCCGATCCCTTTTTCCACTCTTTATTCCCCCATGTCTATTTATTCGCTGACCTGTGCCCCGCTGTCGTCGATCTAACATCTGCCCACAGGGGAGCTCAAGCAGATTAATTGAAAGATTCGGATTTCCCTTCATTTAGCTCGGCTGACTCCGAGACTTTCTCCCCCTTCTGCTCGCAAATCGCTCGACCTGTTCGCGCACAGCCCCCTCAGCCTCCTGCAGCTACACATACGACCGCTCAGAGCGAGATTGTTTATAGCAGCATATACATCCAGCCACAGATTCGGAAGCTCTCCTCTGCCTCGCACCCGGAGTTGAGAATTATGTTTATCTTTTATAAAGGAGATAAAAACACGCTGGGTCTGTGTGCCTGAACTTAAGAACTTAAAACAAGTGTATCGACAAGCACTGCCGCTATCATTATTGTAAATCAGTGTCTTTACACTGGACAGACAAAGAAACCTGTACGATGTCCTCATTTGTCCTGCAGAAACACTTCCTTATTTATAATCCGTTTAAAGCTCGAGTGCAATTTTGTACAGTTTGTCAACTTAATACTTCACGATTTCTAATATGCGCTAAACCACATTCAGAGATAGAGTACTTCTAATATAGTCTGATACAGGTTGTATTACAGTGGGATCAGAGCTTCAGCTGTGAATTACATACATGCTTCTGTTTTTCTGGCATGTGGGCCCAGGCAGTTTAATGCCGCTGCACCAAAGCGGTGCAGACCGGCTGCAGTCCCCCTCCAGGACACCACACAGAGCCTCCTCGGAGATATGGTGGGATCGTTACAGGGGGAAGAAAGGGATATGGGAAATAAGAAAAATGGTAACCTGAGGTCTTCACCCATTTCCCCCATATCCTCCCACCGCTCATCCACCTCCCACTCCTTACACCTTCTTATCTTCCCACTCCCCACATCCCTTCCCCCTAACTGCCCTGTACCCCTCCCACCCTCCTTTCACTCCCACCTGACCTGAATCACCCCTTCTCTCCCTGTTCATGAGTATATAATGTGTATATAAGGTACTTATTGCAAATAATGTAAATTATACCAAAATGTACATAATGTTGCACATAAAAGATACTTGATGATTAAAATATTGGTGATGCTGGTAAATACACTGCAGTTCAATTCTACTTTGTGTCGTTGCTTATGTGCTTATGGGATTTTTTTCCCCCGTGGGGACCCGGGGTAGAATAGGTCCCTAGCACCCCCTTGCTGATCGTATGAGGCGACGAATGGGGCAAAGTGATGTCATTTGATGTGTTGTGATGTAGTACACATGGCGATAATTGCTAAAGCTTCACTGATTCTCTGACAGAGTGATACTGAGGCTGCAAAAACAGTGATCCTATTTATATCGCCAATATTTGGCTCCAGCATTTCACACATACTCGACGTGCAGCGAGACTGAAGGGCACAATCGTTGTGGAGCACTTACTGCTATATGGCTGTGATATTCCGAGATGGTAAGGTTGCAGGATAGGCATGACAAACAAGAGAGAAATACTGGGGGGGGGGGGGGGGGGGGGGGACTTACACGCATGCACGCCCACACGGTCACACACACACAAAAACAAAATCTCGCCAGCCCACAAGCCTTACGCTTTCCCTGAAAAGGTCATGTTGCTTGCTACCTTTTCGAAGACATTTCTAAAGTTGATTGTCATTTATTCACCATCGGGGGTGGGGGTGGGGTGGGGGGCTTTGGCTAAAATGTGCTGATAATTTGAAGACCGGTCTCAAAGAATGTCAAATGTTAGTGACATTTTGCTCGAATCAAACCCCAATTTCATACTTTATTAACAGCAATGAATGTCAATTTCTGCTCAGTCTTTTTTTTTTTTTTTTTCCCTAGAAAAGGAACATCTTGCAAAAGCTACACGCGTCCATTGGTGCAATATTGAGACGGGCTGATGCAGTGCATTGATCAAGGGGTTGGAAGCTGCAGAGGGTCCTTAGGGAGCGTGGCATCACAAAAGAAAACATCACAGCTTATCAGCTGGGGCTAAACACAAGGTGACCTTTATTTTATTGTCTCATGGTCCTGCCTGTTACAATTAGTTGCGTGGCTGCAGAGATAAGTGTTTGTGTCCCAGGATATCTTTGTGTGCACATAGTCTACTTTTGCATGCATGTGAATGTCAGCCGCACAACTAGAACTTGAAGAACAGCAACAAACAGTTGATCGGTGCATCATCTTCTTGCTGTTGCAGGAAGGGCAGAATATTTTCCTTCCTTCCTAGTCTTTTGTCCTTTCCAATGACTATATGGCTTATGAATGCAATCTGAATGTATCACTCCTGCAAAGCAATCATGTTCCTCTGAAATGCTGTGAGGTACGGGGTCAGTGTGGAACAAGATGTTTCCTCTTTTTTCGACCAGTGACGTTTTATTCAAACTGCTGCTGTGTGTGTCACTGCAAATAAATTCAATGTCAGGTACCAGAGAAGCCAAGAAAACAGAATGAGAGATCAAAATAAATATAGTTCTCCCTGTGATGAATCTTTGCATTTGCATCAGGAAACAAGATTTTGTACAGTTGCTATATATTTCTTAAAATGTTAAATGATATTGTGGTTAAATCACGGGTTTCACCACTTACTTCATCTGCATTTTTAAACAACTTGTGCTGTAAAGTTTTCCATTTCTTCCTTTACCCAGAGGCGATGATCAAACTTTAATTAAACCTAGCAGTGATGGGAAATATAGGAACGTCTTCACCTTAAATCCATCTTGTTTTTTGAAATCCACTAAATTATTTATTGTAAAGAAGGGCCAGAGCTTTACATAGCTTATTTTCTTTAAAAACTCTCAACAAACATTGGAGTTAACCTTTGGCATAATAATATATTTAATGGTATATAATTTGCCTGCTGGCTTTTTTTGTAACCTGTCTAGGGGTAAACGATGGTATATTTTGGACGAACACTTTTCAAGAGCCTGGTCCTCCAGAGTCCTCCCTGCCAAAAACCAACTGTGTGCCCTGATCGATTCTGCCACAGCTATTCCAGGAACTGAGAAAAAGTGGGCATATTGAATTTCCCACATTTTGGTCCCAGATAATTGGAGAAAAACCCTAAGTGTTTCCAAAGAACATCCTCACCACCCTTTCTTTTGATATCGCTTTGAAATAGCAAAGCTCCAGTGGGACATCACTAGCTCTCCAAGCTCATTTCTAATAACAGCAAATTGCAACTGGTGCACAAGTATCATACATTTGTTCAAGGATACTGAGTTACTAGTCAGAATATCCCTGACCCTGAGTCCCACAACGTGACATAGCACTGACATCACCACTTTCGACAACTATTTCAACTGACTTAAATTAAGGCACATTTTATATTGCGGCAGTCATTTATGTGCTTGTCAGTGTGTTGCTGTACACACTTGAGTATGTGCGAGTGTGTGGTATTCTGCAGCTCTCTGAGGCCGATCTTCCTCTCTCTTCCTCTGCTCTTTTAATGAGGTGACCATGGTTACAGAGTTTTCCAGTCTGCAGTGCGAGAGGATGGATAAAGGTGTCAACAGTGCAGCAGTATAATCTATCGTACCTTGTGAACTGGTCTCTATAGTTGGACATTACAGCCTGCAAGCATGAACGCGCACTTGGAATATGGGCTACAACAGTTACATTTTTTATATATGCTCAACTTCCTTTTCCCTTTCCCTATATCATGCTGCAGGCAGTGTATCTGGCACTGTGAGGTCATTTTTTTTCTTATAAAAAGCTGTAAGGCTGGGTGCTTTCTTGCATCTTTCCATCTCAACAGAATAGAGCAGAAGTAAAATATGACAACTGTGGTTTGAGGTGTCTTTTGGCCGTGTGGGCTGATCCATTTGCTGGGTTACTCGGGTGTACAGCATGGGGAGCTGGCCCATTGGGCTTTATTTCCAACACATATCAAAACTTAACTCGAGTCCACAAGCTACTGCTACAGAACTGCATTTTGGGCAATGCAATATCCAAGTTTTTTTTGTGGAATTCTTTTGGAAGTTCCTTGTTGCCTTCCTGGTTGCCTTTTAATTGGACAGTAGAAACTGTAAAAAGGCAACATGGTCTGATCAGATCATCATGACACAGTTCCACTGGTATGAATATTACTGGTAGCAGGGTTTTAAATCTTCAAAGCTGTGCCAAGCGTTTCTTAATATCGAGAGTCATAAAGATTACACAGACTCCCAGGTATAAGGCTAATGCACTCCATCTGCTCAGGTGATGTTCAACAAGTTTATATGGGCTGCTGCCTTGAGCTTTATAGGAGCTGGCATTGACTTGGTTTGTTGGTTTTTACAGGTAGACATTTTATTCAATGTTAATGCAGCTTTAAATACCGAAGCACATTGCCAAAATGCATCATTCTCCCAGGTTTTGTTAATATCAGAGCAGATGGACAGACACCTTAAATCTCACCACCCAGCACCGGAACACTGTAATATTATAACTGGCGTGATAACAGTCGTAAACACAGATTTGTAGCATCACCGGTAGTTACTTCCAGGATAGTGTTTTTATCTCCTGTCTTCTGGATCAGTGTGTGTTGTGTTGTGTGTGTGGCTCTGCAAAAAAAAAAAAAGATAAACGCTGTTGCATGTGAAAGCCCAGTTTGTAACATTTGTATAGAGATAAGGAGACGCAAGGAAAAGAGATGGCGGAGGAGCAGCTTAGAGATGAAATCAGCCCTCAGGGAAGTGACAACGTAGGAGGTTGGGGCAGGTCAGGCTGTCAAGGACAGGACTGCAGGATAGTGATTAAGGAGATAGAGTCAGCAGTATGAAAATAAGGGAAGGATTGGGATGTTTGAACTGTTTTTTTTAGGGGGGGCGGGGGGGTAAGTCCAGAGGGAGGAAAACATTGCAGAGGGGATAATTAAAAGTGAATATTTTAGGAAGGAGAGGAAAGAGTTTTGGTTGAGGAAATGTTTCTGGTAGCATTTGTACCACGGGCAAATACCAGATGAACACTTTGTTAAAATGAATATTTTAATCAGATGAATATTGAACAATAACCTAAATAATGTTTTTCTTATTCGACTTCTGATCGTTGCAGGACGTTTCTCTGTGAAAACACTGTGTCGGATCTTTACATCACTCTCCATTCCCTGCAGTCAGTAGAGACATACTGTGTCATGATGCCATCTGTAAATCCAAGCACTAGCAGGTGAACAAGTGTAGCAGGTGCCCTCCCTGAGCCTGTTTTTAATTTCTCAGTGTTTGGCCTTTATTTCCCTCTGGCACTGTGTCCTTTGGACTGGACATGATTTCATTTATTAAAGAGTTATTGATGAGGGGGAACGTCGGCTATAATTGTGCTGTAAATAGAATTTAAAACGAAAGGCCTTAGCCTAAAGTTTGACTTTCCCTGTAACCTAATATGTTAATTTAAGGTTACAGTGCATCAACACCGAGCACCTGACCATAACATCCCATAATCTGTTGTGACACCAGACATACACCTTCTGCCAAAACATGGCCTTTTCTCTGTTACATTACAGCCTCTCATGTATGTAATTAAATTAAGAGAATGCAGCTACTGTCACTGCAGCTTTGTGCTTTCTCATCTTCCATGCAGCACCCCCATTAGACTTTAATCAAACAGCCGGCGGGTGACTAGCTGAATACATTAACTCCCTGTGCATACCGAAAGTTAAAACACACATCTTCCTTTGCGAGGAAGCGACAGTCGGATTGTGGTGACTAAACACATTTTCGAACTGATGTTTCCGAAATCTGAAAATAGTTTTGTTCATCTGTCAGTGCACGAGGAAGATAAGAAAAAAAAAAAACACTCTTCACGCGTCTTCGAACTTCCCCCAGGGTTGACACACTATTAAACTGAAAGACAAATAATTATATTGATTAGGAGCCAATCAGTCAGTTTAAAAGTTGGCAGAGGCAAGTTCCCTTTGCTTTTCATTCGGTACTCATAAAGATATAAATACACACACACACACACACGTGCGCGCTTCCAGACCAGAATTAATGAGGTAAGATTGCCAGTGTTAGACTTGCCTGGGATAAATCCATGTATAAATGGAGTGCAGCTAAGGAAATTCAATGTGTTGCCCTAACCTTTGCCATAAAGACTAACACAGTGGCTTTGTACTCCTCCTCTTTCCATTTGCGATCACTCTTCATTAGACATTAGAGGGTTTAACCTATAGAGCTAACATCCCTCAACTCCACTCACATTACCAAGGTAGAGCAACCAACCAAAAACGACACAAACCCTAATCCGAATCTCTTTACACTGGTTTGCTAAAGCTTACACTATAAACAACTCTACATCATCTGTCAAATGGAAATACTAGTAATTTAGCTACAAAAGGATGCGTTGCCATAGAAACTAAGGGATAGAGGAAGTAAATACAGGAAGGGAAAAAAACGTCCTAGTGTTTATACTCAAGACAACAGCTTAAGTACACTTCAGGTCCCTTTAAAAGCAAGGCCTTATGTAAGACCCATGTGGTCAGAAATCAACAGTGAGGAGCTGAGGAAGTTAAGAACAGAGAAGTGAATGGTACAGACACAAAACGAACAAAAAAAAAAAAACTAAGCAACCCAAATAAATATTCAAGGGAGCATATTTCACTCTGAAACTGAAATCAGCTGCATCATGAGTTTCAATTTAAAACGCCATATACCTTAGCTGCGTTTCCCCATCACTGAACCATAGCAACAGATGAATAAAAGTAAATTAAAACCGCGTGGGTCAAACAAGACGTATAAGTCTATAAGAAGCTTAAGGTATTGTTGAATTGTTGACAAGGGAGAGCTTTCTTTTCCGGGAAGCTGTCCACAAACATCTGCCCACAACAGGCCAGCAGGAACAAACAAGCCGCTGCATTGACACAACAAGAGCGCAGGTACACGAACAAACACACTGCATGAACAATCCATAACCACTCATAAATCTTTTGCCACATCCTATGTTTTTATTTCCATTTCCATTTCATGCCTTCGTACTCCACTAGGGACCCCTTTGACTCAGCGACACTCCAACCACAGCTGATAAACAATGGCTCTTTCATGGTTCCATGCACGTCTGTGGAAACAGACTGTATCTCCCAACCAACGGAAATCAATGATCCCCTGGGTTCATTTCACCAATCACCTTCTTTTCACCCTCCTAACCACTGCGTCTCCCCACTGCTGAAAAACATTAAAATAAGAAAAAAAAAAAAGCCTGTGTCACCAAGCGTATCTATGGATATGTATGCATGGCAACAGTTGCCCGGAGCTACCAAAGCTAAGAATAACTCGATTTTGGAGCAAGGGCTAGAGAAAAATCATTCACAAGAAACCTTTGCAGTGCCAGTTAATGAGACTTTGCTCCCATGCTGACGGTTGATTTTAATGAAATGCAGGTCTTTCAATTTGCATAATGATTCCCACACAACAAAATTAATAACAATGATGCAGAGAATCAATCACCCCTGATCATGATATCAGAAAGTAATCCGACTCCTTATCCTAATGTAGATTTTCTTATTTATGTAGGAGGTAGCCCTGAGGCACAGAGCATCATGGCAAAATGGAATATTCGTTTATGAAAAGAAACAATTTTAAAATGCCTGAAAACAGTTTCAAACACATTGTGTGAGGCACATTAAGCATTGAACACTAGGGATACATAAGCACACGCAAGCACAACCCTGGCCACACACACCCATGCACACAGCTGTCAAGAACTCACTGTGGCCTGCAGTTGGTAAATATGGTGCACAACTTGGCACCGGCTAAATGCCACAGCACAAATGGAGCACATTTTACCCACTGGGAACTCACACCACTAGTCCCACTAAATGTCAAAAGAATAATCAAATGATGTATTGCATACAGCCAGGGAAATAAAGCAAACATTACTGTCCTTTTTTAAGCCGTCTTTAGCAAATATTGATGATGTGATATAATCGATATGAAAGGTCTCGTCCTGTGACGCCAACAGTTGCTGCACGTCTGCAGGTTTAAGTGAAGGATGGTTGTTGGAAAAAAAGCATCTCTGTAGGCATTTAAAGACTGCGGCAACAGTTATTGTTAGCTGATAGCTTATTAAAACCATTATTCCATTAGCATTGTTGCGTTTGCAACATCTGTCCATTTTTCAGTCCCAGTTTCCTGTTCCTATGTCCCCTTTTTCCACTGCAACCTCATATGGCCGAGTTATATACTGGAACAGTCAGTGAAAGTCCATGTCCTCCCTCGTCTCTCATCCACCAGTGTGAAGAGATGGACTGTCTAGACTAGGGCTCTCCTTGTGTTTCCATACTGCTAACATTCATGCTTTGATTTGAGACCTGATCCGAGTTTCCTCCCTCTTGTCCACTGTCCTCTCCCGTTCCCTTGTCATTCACTCACCAACCTGGAAGCGACAATTAAGGCATTAAACTGGTGTGCCAAACCACCTGTCTCCATGACCTCCCCCATAGGGGAGCGGTTGGTGGGTGAGTGTGGAGAGAACAGAGGGAGGAGAGCTGAAAAACTGCCAACGCACAGCTGTAGCCCTTCCTCAAAGGCTGTGACCTCTAAAAAACCCCACTATGGTTCACTAGGGAGACGTCGGGCTTATATATATAGAGAGAGCAAGTTGAATGACACTGTCCATTTGTCCGAGTATAAAAACAATAGGGCAGGTAAAACAAGAGGCCCCAGTCTGTCTGACCTGGCCTGTCTGTGAGTACACCTACTGCAGAAAACCAGACCACAGCCCAACCCTTCAGATTCTGTGTTTTTATCTTGTTTTATTTATTTGTTTTTAAAAGAAGAAAAAAAAACACAATTGCCTTATTAAAAAGCAGACTGCTTTTTAATAAGGTATAAAACAACAGGGGGGGGGGGGGGGGGGGGGGAATCTTAAAACAATAAAAAAGCAAATACAGCAAATCTCATAATTACTTTTATTTAATTAAGAAACAATTTAGGCCACTTTAGCAGACAAGTGTAACAAAAACTACCTTCACTTCCTCTTTTTGCTTTTCTTGTTTTGTTTTTTTTTTTACCCAAAGACTAACATTTCAATGAAAATTGATATCGTCCATTTTCAAAGGCTAAAACCAGGAAATGTCTGCTTGATAAATGACATCAACAATTGCTCGTAATTGCTTAAACTATCAATCACCTAATTTTCTTCTTTGTTATGACCATGACACTACAGGTTGAACTTGAATCTCTCTAATTAAAAGACAAATGTCTCTATTGGTGGATTGCCATAGTATGTCTTTAGCTCGAGAAGTTATTTTAGTAAATGTATACATAACTCTTCATCTCCCAATATTATGCTAATCAAGCTTATGCTTACTCATGGACAATATTAAGTCATAGTCATACATGTGAATACATGTGACTGAACTCCCCCATATCTTTCCTGAGCTGTGATGCACATGTAGTCATATACATAAACATGAGCACATCCCAGGCCATGTGCAGGCATACAGTACACCCCCCCCTCCCCCCACCCCGCCTCCTGCCTCACAGATTTCGCACAAATTGCCTATTTAGGCAATAGTCTTTAATTCTTTCGTTTTTTTTGTGGAACACTGTGACGGCAAAGACACTCGGACACAAATCAGCATATAGGAGAAATCATAGGCCAAAGAAACTTAACAACTAGACTGCAAAAAAAAAAGAAGAGAGAAGAGGAGACGATTCATTTTTTATTAATCCAGAGAGGCAGAGCCATAGACAATACATCGACTGAGACAATGTACACAAAATCAATAACAAGAAGCAGAGTCATTGAAGGCAATATCATAATTCCTTGCAACAACAGCAGGAGGGTCATTGAAAGCCTCGTAAAAAGCCAATGGCTGCATAAAACGCAAAAACATAAAGACCCACGAGTCAAAAGTGCCAATGTAAACAATACACAAAATAGCAGCGTGATTATTTACGGCATACAATTAATGAAAAACCATTTGCAACCACACTAGTCATTAAAGAGCGTCATTGCCACGGGAACAAAAGACATCCTAAACATTTCAGTGGAGCGTTTTAGGATGTTGTTTATGAAGGTAAACTTAGCCTGGGACGGTGCTCCCGAGATAGAACTGGGAACAGGGCGAGAGAGGACAAGAGAGAGGGAGAGGAGAGTCGAGGGAAGAGTAAGAGAGTGAAAGTGTAGGTACAGTAAAAGCTCTCTTCTGCGCTGGCATGCTGCCAGCTCCTGGACAGAGATGCAGCTCGCTGCTCTCTGCCTACTGACCGCCTCCTCATCTACACGCTCACTCTGCATTAAGGCCCCCAATCAAATATTCATTCTCCAAAACCAGCACTTATATAAGCAATACAATGAGTGTGTCTCCATGCTGACCTGACTGAAAAGAACAATGTGTTACACCAAGAGAGGGGCAAATAACCATATGCGCAGCAAGCGGAGGGTCAGCATCGCTGGCCCACTCAGAATATTTGATATTCTTGCACAGCAGCTAACGAGCGCTGCCTCTGGAGCGCTGTGTTGCTGCTAATTAATGAATAAATCACTTCAAAGGAGAAGTAGGAGGCTTAGTTCATGAAACCGAGAAACGCGCGAACTGAGAGATGTTTTAGGAAGGAGTCAAGCGGCCCAAATAACCAAAGAGGAAACAGAGAGGGGAGAGTTGTGTTCTTCCTACAGGTGAAATGAATGCGTGTCCTGTTACGGAACAACTCACAGTTGAGGTTTTTAAAGTAGTGATGCGCTACGGGAATGCGGTGCATGTATCCTCAAGGATACATCAAATTACGTGACATGATGTATTGGTTACGTCCATGACTGCTCGGGTAACGGTGGTCGAAAGATGCATTGCATTGCTGTGCGTTTGTGTTCATGCATGCGTTGCTGTATATCTCAGATGTGCAAGTGATGCTAAAAAAATGGACTGCACAGTGGGTTTGTTTTAAGGTGTTGCTGCGAGGGTAATCGTTATTTGCAATTAGCATTTAGCATTTTAAGGACTACATTTTAAAGTAAAGCACGTCTTCACCATGCACTGAACAACAATTTTGCTCAAAGAGCAAATACATAACCAAAAGTTTCACCCTTTTACATCCTCCCTTTAAATTAACCTTTAATTTTATCATGTTAGCAAAGGTACATTTCAAACACATTTATTAAAAAAAAAAAAAAATCAAACACAGACCAGCAAGTTACTTTTCCAACTTGTGGCCTGTAGGTTTAGTTTATGTCTTTAAAATGTCAGACAATACATTTGTTTGTTCAACCTTGTCCCTTTAACAACATAGTGCAGCCACAGATTTAATCTTATCACCACACCAGTCATTACAACAACGGTAGGACTCATCAAGTATTCAGCTGGTGGCATCTCAGGGGCCAATGCATTTTGTCGCTATGGCGACTAGCCTTATCAGCGGACACCATTGACAGCCTCTTTGCCCTCAGTTCTGCTCGAGGATTTGACTTGCGTAGTGACATCATCACATCAGGAAGGGGGTAATCCAGGGTGAAAAACACTGTCGGACACAGCAGCATGCAATGCACCAAACTCTTCCAAAGACATTTACTCTGCAGATCATTCCTGCTGATGGAAAATCAGTAGCTCGTTGAAAGGGATATAAAGTCAAGTTACTTTTACTGTCCTCAGCACAAATCTGTCAGTGTCAGAACAGAGAGAGTTTTGTGCTGTCAGTGGTAAGGTGGTTTACATAATTCCTTTCTCATTCCTCTATTGTCTTAGTGCGCTTGACATGTGTCTCAGTAATTTGTGGGTTCCAGTCATCAAGGTATTAAGGCTGAACTGACCGACAGATGCCACATAATAAAATCCACCACTATCCTTAAACCATTAATCAACCGCAAGCAGCAGCTCTAATGCTTTCTGAGAACTCTGTTCAAAGTCGTTTAATTCTGAATATATCAAATATATTGAATATATCAAATCCTTATGAATTTTTCCTGCGGTCCTAAATTTTATGTTACATCAGAGAGCTTCCAGTTCCCATGAAGCCTCTAAAGCACTTTGGAGGCTTCATGTGGATTTCTTAGTTTTCTGGCTCCAACTTCTGTCTCCAGGAAGTGGATGAAATAAAGTGCCTACCATCTAGACTTCCATAAACTAGATGCATCTGTGTGAGTGTGTGCGTCTCCACTGTTAAGTGGTCGGTAATGGCAAAGTAATTCAATCCGAGTTGGTCTCTCTCGATCCACTCAAAACTTCCGGTACGATGCCTCCTTGTTATGCGGGTGGGCAGCTTTCCGGAAAACACAACAAGATGTTTTGGTAGCTCTGCCAACAAGCCAGTGATGCAATGGCAATTAGAACGCAATTGTTCCTTAATTGAATTGGGTTTTTGGGCTTAGAGGGATGTGACAACAATGCATAGATGCCACATCTTCTTCATGAGACATAATGTGCGTGCCGCTGCCTGCTGAGGCAAGACAGTGACGAGACAGAGGCGAGGTTTAAAAACAGTCTGTGTTTTGGGCTAATCCCCATCGGAACACAAGATTAGGGTTGTGTAGGATGAGCTCCAATGCATGTGGGAGGAGAAGAAGGACAGGCAAACAATGAGAAAAACCTTTTCGTTAAAGAGAGAAACAAAGACCTTTTTTTATAGACTGAACAGTTCTGCCCTCATGCTTATTATTTTTGTTCCTGCGTAAATCATGGCTCTCACAAATCACCTCTGCATCCACAAGTGATTGTTTCTCTGCCTATGTAAATGAAGTCTTTCGCAATGTCTTTCTGTCTTTTTTACACACTATCTCAAAATAACTTCCACTTCTTATGTTTACAATATCTTTTGATTTATGGAAGTGTTCATGCTGGTGTATTGTAATCTTCCATTTATAGGTATAAAAACCTCCACTGCATGTTAACACGAGTTGTATATAACCCATCTGTTTGGAACAGAGAACCACAAAGACGTATTGAGTGTTAAACAGAGGCGGTTGTCACAGATCTTTTGGCTTGTTATAGTTCATAGGTCATTGGGTGTAATAAGAGAAGGTTTATTGGGTGACAGAATGTCCCAGCATCACTGACGCTTAGAGTTCAGAGAGCTGAAGCATTCTGCAAATCTAGAAGAAGTGGTAGGATATCAAAGGCAGTGCCAAGGAGTGGTATTGCCAGATACCGACAATGACTAGCGGCCACTGCTGAGGTCTGAGGGTCATCTGAGCTCAGTCCCCAACACTGGTGTTCAGCTTCCATAATTGGAGACGGTCTCATCAGAGGTGTTGTTCCACAAAAGAGGGGTGACAGCCGTTTTTTTAATAGACAACATTTCTTCTAATGGACCGAATAGGTTTCTTTAATGTGACAGCAGCTAATTACACACTTCATGGAGTTTTTGTCCATTCTAGACGGCTGTTGAAGCAAACAAAAGGCGAAATTTAAGTGTGACTATTCCTCGTGAAAGTGACTCAGCTTAGAAAAGATCATGTTTATTTCATCCTCCCCCACTGCATCAAAACACACTTAGATATCCATCTCCTGTTTGTGCATGTTCAATACTCATAAACAAAGTTCTGGGTTCGATGCAGAAGCACCTGCGACACACCACGCATACACATACAATACAGCACACAGTGTGACACAATCACATTTGACTCGATTAACCTCACTCAAACTCTTAGTAAACATGCAACACTAACTCAGAGGGACCGTTCTCCACCTCTGACCATGCCGCCTGTTAAACACGACCCACCTCTTCCTGTTGCGCACACGTGTAGAAAGACAAATAAAAGAGAGCATCCCCCTGTACATGGGAAATGATGTTATGAATTATGGATGTCCTGCACCACTTCCTGTAGTGAGAGCAATTCAATGCAGTGCCCACCGATGTGTACATATTTATACTATGTTTTGACATTTTCCTATATCTCTATCTGCTTAGTATATACTTGTATTGTTAGTTGTTTGCATACTTTGATAAAAGTGAGTGAGTTAAATACTAATAGGTAAAAGGTTGAGTTGACTTTGTCACATTGTGTGTTTATGTTTCTGTTAAGCCTCTGAAAGTGACAGGTAGGCCTGATGCCAACAGCCATTGTCCTACTAAGCATCACTGTTGTCTTTTCCAGGAGGGCACTCTGACAGTACACATAAAGGACTTGATGAACTTGGCGACGCCACGCATTACTGCCCGAGCCTCCTCTGTTGAGTCTGAGGATCTTCTGCTCATGTAAAAAGTATGTCATGACACTTTTCTCTATCCATTTGCTTTATCCACCTATTTTTGATGGAAAGAAAATGAATGTTTGGTGGGTGCAGTCATGGCATCATGTTTGTGCTCTTGTAACTCGCATCACACATACGAAAAATCTGTAAGGGCTCCTACATCTAGGCAATGGTGTCTACTTATCTTTTGAGTTGAACGAAAGAATCCGGTTGGTCGAGAGAAGTGAAACATCTTCAAGAAACTCAAGCTCAAGCCTGGTACGACTTCTAAAGAGTTTTTTTTCTGCTTTAAATTATTAACAAGTTGTTATTGACATAATGATCCCAAGTTTTAAATCATAAATCAGCCACATCACTTCTGCCCTGAATGAATTCCTCTTAAATATAAAGCTGTTGGCTTCTGAGTACTGCATCTCTTCCAGCAAGTCTATTTAGCTTTTTCACTCAGTCGTATGAGTGAAGAGGGCCATGCCTTGTGGGAAAGCTTTCTCCCTGTGATGGCAGCGATCTCTAAGAGCTTTTACAATCTTTATTTCCCTGAACAGACTAAAGGGAGGCTCCGATATCAAAACAATTAGCAGCTTTCTCAAAGGGATACCAGAGTGTATCATTAATGTCCACGAAAACATTTTGCCAGCCATTGCATATTACCTGATGCTAATGTACATTTTTGAAATGTCCTAAAATGACACCGCATCCTGATACAAACCCTGAAAGCACAGCTGCCTTTGTTTTTCTAACTTTTCCTTTTTTTTTAACATTTTACAACTGTTCATAAAGTATTGAAATACCGAATTTGATAAGCCACAAAAAACACACTATCGCCGCTGCCAGTATACAGGAAAACATTACGCATGCTTCAGTTGTCTGTTGTACTTCTACCATAAAGTCCTTGACGACTGTAAAAAATAATTTTTCCCTATAGACCATCACACGCATCCATGCTCAGTGTCCGTCAAGTCCTGATAGGCATCGTCAGTGATAATGGCCTTGTTAATGAAGTGAAACATGCTTGAGAGCAGCGGCTGATGCAGCTGATGGTTTCCAGTGGGTGGAGCCATCGTTGGTGCAGTAATAAAGTCAATATTCCCTGGGACGTGCTGTATGAGCCCTGATACGCATACCTCCACATTATCTTTGCAATCGCTAGCTTGATATGTGGTTTGGATTTTGTGTGTCTCTATGTAATGTGATAATTCTGTATGATAGTGACCTTCCTGGTGCATGTGCCACATGTGTATCCATGTGAATCTATAAAAAGCCTTCAAACCGTGATGCAGTGCAACAGATCCCTCACTGCTTCCTGCAATCAGCCGGAAAGCATCCTTCAGCTGCTCCTGTTAATGACGGCTTTCATGCCGAGTACAGCAAATTACAACATTCAATAGTAATAGGAGATCACAGCAGCCTCTTGACCACTGGTAAGCCTGCCAAACACAGATCGCACATATTTAACTGCTGTCATTGAGAAACAATCACACAGAGGATGCTACCTCTCTCAACAGCGAGCATTTTGATGGAGCTCATGGTTTGGGGAATGTTCTGTAATGTGCTGTTATCTCCGGCTCCACATTGAACCTTTTAGAATCTCTCCACTTTTTGCTCACTGACATTATGGTAACAGTACCGGGCCTCAGAAAGTGTAGGGGCGTTTGTCACAGAGGAGTCAGCGCTTTCATTAAAACCAAAGTTTCACTCCCGTCCTTGTATCTGACGATGAAACCCTTCAGGTGTGTCACTGTGTCCTATAATCAGCTCGCGTTAAATTAGTCCGAGGCTAATGTCACCCCAATCTCAACAGGGTGGCTAATTACTGTCAACCTGTATACGCTCATCCCCCAGAGGTGTGAGGTCACAGGTGAGGCAGGGTCCGACGGGTAAGAGGGAGTCAATGTTAAGAGAAGGTCATTTTACGACACAACAAAGTAAATATCTATCTATCTATCTATCTATCTATCTATCTATCTATCTATCTATCTATCTATCTATCTATCTATCTATCTATCTATCTATCTATCTATCTATCTATGCTCATTGAAGTGACTGACAGCCATCTGCTCACACCCACTTCTCATTTGTATCAATCACAAAGTCTTCGAGCATTATGTCCGCTACGTGTCATTCCGAAAGGATGGAAAGACACATCATTCACCAAATGCTCTGCTGCTGCTGCCATACAAAGCAAGCGCAGAGGGAGGAGGTATGGAAATGCTGGAGAGGAGAGAGATGAAAGAAGTCAGGGATCTTGGGGGTGGGGGGGGTGGTGGTGCGGTGTGCACACCCACATAAAACCCCCATTAATCACAGGGCTGTCCAGCACGCCTCATGTGACAAATGAAACAGAATAATGGTTTCTGCGAGGAGGAAAATATGGGATAGAGCAGCTCCTCACGCTGTAATGACTCCCTCGTCCTTCTTTTATATCCGGATATCAAATTAATACCTGCGACAGGAGTCTGCAGGACCCTTTGCCACATGGGTCTTAGTTAAAGCGTAAGACAACTGCATCGCCAGTGACAGAATCGTTATTAACTAACTTACCAATCTTCTCCTGCATTTTGATCCCAAGCACAAGTTAATTGTTCAGCGTACTAATTATCACAGATCACTTAAACCCATGCACCTGGCGTTACCACACTGGGCTGTGACATACCAAACTATTACAGCAAAGAGGCAGGTTGCACTTCATTTCATTGCAATTCACCGAGTTGAGAGAGGTCCCAGTGGATAACGCAGTGGATCTCAGCATTAATGCTGTTATGTCCTGAGGCAAGAAACAAAAACGAAATGGTTGCTTTCAAATCCTGGAAGTGTAAAACCCAGGAGAACATAACAGGAAGTAAAGACCAGCCAGCTGATAACAAATCAAAACTTTCTGTTAGTTGTATTTTAGGTAGGAGGATGACTACAGGAATTTCTACTTCTATCATATTCCGGTGTTGAGCACCACACCGAACCCCTGCATTTGTCCACAATTGATGTTCTGCAGTGTTTTGGGACGAGAAGAGAGCGATATATTACCATCTGATTGTTTGGTTAAAACATAAGGATGCAGGAGTTTTAGAATAAAGTGTGTGATTTGATTAGATGAGGACATGTGTTACTTTACCTTAGGTTATGAACATGACAGAGAAATGTGACAATATGGTGATATGATGATGGTGATATGATGATGGTTCTCTGTGGAGCATGTTGTAAGAGCTTGCATGTGGTTCTACAAATAAATACATCTCAGTGTCATCCACTTAATATTAATGAACATAGCTCTAACTTTTAATTATGTAGCAGACACATGTAAACCAAAGGTACCATGGAGGCTACCAGTCATAACAAACTTCCTCCAGCTCAGTTAGCTTAGAGATGCTAACTCGCGATCATGCTAACGGGTGAAAACGAACGTTTGTTTGACGTATGTTTGACACCCCTGTTCTACATGGAGGTGTGGGTGTACTACAGTGAAGACGATCTTTGTGAAGGTCTGTTGGAGAGATCTTTCGATGATCAGGTTAATACTCTCAGTCAGATTGAGCACAAAGGAAAAACATCCCACTATACTGTTTTACCTTCTGTGTCATTGCCTTTGTGTTCTGTGGACAGACTCACTCAGAAAAAACCCAATAATGAGCTGTAATGATGTTGCAAATGTCACAAAGTAAACACCGTGCACATCTACGCAGCTTCCCTCAGAGTGCTTCCTCACACTCCCACTGAAGCCCATTAGCTTGTCATTCACTTTCTTTGCTGTAATTCAGCTTTTGCACATGGCCCGTGGCAGCGTGGAGCCGCTTGCTTCACATGAATGACAACATCTGATTATTCAGACATATTCAGAAGCTGAAGTGACTCAGCTGTCTCCACTGTAGTCTTTCTTTCTTTCTTTCTTTCTTGTATATTTATTATATTTATCTATTGATATTTATACTACTCTATTGATTTTGCTGGTCATGGTTCATGGTGTTTGTTACTACACCATCACACTCTGCTTTTGTGTGTGTGTGTGTACAGTTGCTTATAGATGCAGAAAAGCTAACTTTGCCATCGGCCATGTCGGCCTGCTGTTGTGGGTGCAGGATCGCAGAAGGTTGAGGGGGAGCCCGTCACATTCATAGGACAGGTAAAGTCAGTCCTGCTGCTGGGACATTAAAATAAAGCCTGGGACAGAGCGTCCACTGGGACCGCTGTGTCTTTTCCCACTTAACCTCCAACTAAAAATACTTAGACCAAACAGGCTTTGTCATTTCTCTCCTTCTGATATTTCTGCTTTATATTATACAGAGAGGGAAAATAGAATTCGGTTTAGGAGCTGACTGCTATAAGAATTATGACAATAAATAATATTTAAAAAAACGGACGTTTCATGAAAATCTGAAAACTGTAACTTTTTAAAGTGTGATTAGAAAAGTGAATATTCTCAGTGCAACCAAAAGAGTCACGGCAAATCAGCACGAGCCGAGCGAGGCAGTCCAGAAATACAACTGGAAATGTATGAAATGCCAGCCCCATATCCTGACTCGCATGCATAATCGCTGGATTCATTTCCATAAACTGACAGGGCAAACAGTAAGGCAGCCCCGCAGTCATGGTTTTCCAGCGCTAGCGCTCTTTGATAAGGTAATAAGCTTCCCAAAGAGCCGTCTGCGTCAGCCCGTTTCAGATCTGGGCAAAGTGCACCTGAACAATAAAGGTGAGCCTCTCTCCAGGGCCAAACCAACGCGACATCAAACGGGTTTATGTCCTTTTCTTTGCCTTTCGTTGCCACTCTCTCTCCCTCCTTTTATCACTCCTTCACTTTCTATTGTCTAAGACGTGACTTCTCACCCACTTTCATACTCCCTTTCCCTTGATCAACCATTTATTTTTATTGATAAAACAACAACTTCCAATTTCTGTCCAATACTGTTAATAGGACATTGTATGTAAAATGCAAGGACGGTTATCCCCCTACCGTTTTATTGTATACCCACCCACCCTCCATTTCCCCCATACTGCCCACTCTCCCATGAGCCCCCTTTAACTTGCAGTGTCTTTCATCTCACCTTCTATAGCGCAGAAGACCTGGCAACTTGAAAGATATAGCTTTAATTGTGGTGATGGAGTGCCGCCCTGTGATGATAAGGGTCACAGGAATCAGTCCTGCAGTAGGGTAACTTTTATCAAATGTGGGGAGATGCATGGTACCGATTCAGGATCAGGAGTCAGGATGTGAGGATGCGCTAATTAATAGAGGTATGATAACACAGCTCGAACAAATTGTGTTCCAGTTATTTGTCTCGGGCCTCTTTGTGCTAATTACCCTGCTTATTGGAGAAAAGGGACGAGATTAAACCAGCGAGGACAATTGAGATTACCAGAATCTCAATTTACCAGAATGTCCCTCTGTTTCCTTCAAATACACTAATTACCGCTTTGCCAAAACAAACACAAAAGGCATAACATATCAGTCCGTTGTTCCCGCCGTCTCTGCCACAAAAAACGACAGCGACACAAACGCGAGGATTAAGACCAGTCCACAGATATCAAGTGTCATGCATGAACAAGCGCTTCACGAGAATATTTCATTGTAGGCTATTTAAGGCAAATTAGAAATATGATATACAGGACGTGTGCTGGCTGCTGCTGCGGTGGATAGTTGCGTTTACTCTAACAGAGACCTATGTTCAGTGCCATTCAGTCATTTATGGAACACGACCAGCTGGTGGAAATCGGTAGCCATACAGTTCCTTTGGAAAAACCCATCAATAATGGAAAAGGCCAGAGAGATGAGACAAGTCGACAACATAGGTCTGCTGCATTAACCATGAGGAGGTCTCCCTTCTTTGTTTTCCCTTGCTTGTTTTTTTAATAGGATATTTGAACAGAGCAGATGGAACTCAATTTGGTTAAGAACAGGCAGCAGGTGCTCCGGCTTCGTAGCGCGACCAGGGATTGATTTGCGGAAATGGAGAAGAGACCATGGGCACAAACCGAAGCCCGGGCCAGAGGCCAGGAAGAATGCAGCTGCAGTCACCAAAGGCCTGGCTCGGGCTGTGGTGAGGTCGCCTCCATCTTATGCTCCGCGGGACTAACGCGCTTTATCTGCCAAGTGCTTTTTTTAATTAACTACTCCATACAGCGGCGTAATTACTCCTCTAACCTGCTCTAATCACTCGCTCACCAGTGCATCACGTATTTTTCTACTCTTGTTTGTTGTTCATTACCTGACCGTGGCTCCTCCTAATGCAAAGTCACGAGTCAGCGCCAACTGTTGTGGACGTGCGGACTGCAGGCTCAGCGAATGCCAACCATAGCTCAGATGGCAAAATCAATGCACGAGCAGATCTGAGACTGAGAGACATATTTTACAACATTTTTATTGTCTAAATATCTTACAAGATTATTTGATTGTCTAAAAGGTGTTTTTGTATGTCCCACACTTTTGTTATTCACCAGCTTGTCCATGTTGTGCCTCTATAATCAGGCAGCTGTATCCCAGTACTGAGAGAGAGACATAATTGTATGCTTTCGTTTCCATTCAGCCCAATCCAGTGTGAAGTGTGAAAGTGTCCACTGTTGTCTTGGTTACATCTTCCTTCTTGTATTTTCTGCCTCTATAAATAACACTGATGGTACTGAACTCAGAGGAAGCCCCCGTCGGCATGAGTCAACAGTCAGAACACAGTGGGAAGCATTAAGTAGCAAAAACGAATAGCAAGATGTAAAAAAAGGACAAAAAGACATTTGAAAGCAGGTTTGACCGACTCATTCACGTGCACGACATCGATCTAGTTCAACAACGCAGTCTGTCGCCTTCTCCGTAACGAGGCCTGTTTAACGATCCTCAACAAACAGTGCGTCACACTACAAACACACAAGGCAACATGACAGAATGGCATGTGATTCCCATACTTGTGGTGGCATGACCTTCTCTTAAGCCAGCGCCTGAGCAATCCGACACTGGACCAGAGCCGATGCAGATTCCTGTGTGTTGCTGTTGATCCGAGCTAGCAGGTAGGATTTAGCTCAGAATTTTAACTGCATTTTCGTGTTCCGCCGGTTCTGCTTTTAGTGCCGGTGTTTATGGCTGGATGTCTTGTACAGAAAAGCCACACCTGTTTTCCCCGAATCAAACGCGAAGACACTGATTCAGCACTTACAGGTTACGCTGTGTGTTGATGCAAACACAGTGACGCGACACCCATAACTGAAACATCTTCACAGCTCACTGAATTAAATCAATTATTATTATTGCATTGTCATAAACCTAGCAGTACCACCTCAGTCTCATTTCAAACATATACTCACTCAATATGTATATTTATGTACATATACATTATATACTGTATATATATATATATATATATATATATGAGTGCATGAAGGTAAATGTGCACACATATTCGCCATAAACCTGCATTTCATGCATTTAAATAGTCAAATATCCAGACGCGGCTGCATGTTTCGCTGCAGACTAAACTACACCAGCATGCTGACGAATGAAAACACGCTGATGGGGGCGCTCCGCTGTAGTGTACCATTTATTTTTGTCGTGGCGTTACTCGGACATTGTCTGTGTGCCGTGAAAGCATAAAGCAAATGAGCTTTATGCGCGTTGTCCTGCCGAGTGTCATGTGTAAAACATGCAAAGCAGCAGTAAACATGACTAAACCACAGCGGTTGCCGCATCCTGCAGATAGGCTCCTCCCATCCGCGGCTGTTCCCTCCGAGAGTTGTAACTGCCTGTCTGGGATGAGTGGGTGATGTCACTGATGCTTTCCGGTGCGCCGCTCCTGTAATGGAGTCAATTTAGCTCCACGCTGAGCCATTTCTGTCCAGCCTCACCCCATGAAGGACACATTAGTCCCCCCCTCCCCACCCTTCATCTCACCATCTCTTGTTTCCTTCTCTCATCTTTCTCTCTCTCTCTCTCTCTCCACACCTCCCCACCTCTGTATCTTCCATCCTCACATTTGCATTCTGGTTTCTGCGCTACACTTCATCAGTCGTTCTCCATATCAACCCCCCACCACCCAACCCCACCACCGCGCCACCTTTTCTCTTCTGCGATAAATATGCTCCCCGAGTCAATGGCACAGCCCCGCAGAGCATATAAACATATTTATTTTAAAGTCGAATGAAAACCGCTGCCAAAAGTCATGATTAACTGCTTATCTGCAAACTGTGAGTAGTGATAGCGTTTAGAGAAATGTGCACACCGCACTCACACACTCACGCAGACAGAAACTGACACACACATATCCCCCACAGCCCGAGACAGTATTTTGGAAGAAAGTAAACATCACTTTTACTGGGTTGCACGGCTTCTTGGAAGCAGTTGTGTGGGAGTTGTGTTGTGTTTAAAGACAGCGCTATCTGAGGCGAGCACTGCCGCAGCCTCTTTTCCAAGCTGCCTCAACTTTGACCCGGGATTTTTCCCATTCCCTCTGAAGAGTCGTGAAAAAGCCCTCTGTTTTAATCAAAAGCATAAAACACAATTTGCCCTCAGTCACCATCAGAACCCATCAGTCACTCTCTCTTCATTATCTTCCACATATCTCCAGGAGTGCAAAGGTACTTTCCTTCTGCTCTGCGCCAGTCAGCTTCACGAGCTTATTAATACACACTCACAGCCATCTATACTCAGCCCCTCCACCTCCGTCACTCGCATGACTACACAAAGCAGGGATTAAGTTATCAAGATGCTAAAGTGATATCCATGCACTTCTGTGGCTGTGCTAAATTTGACACGTCACAGGGGAAACTCTGTTGTTTATGCCAGATTAGTATGCAGCTCACTCGCTAATTTGCCTAAATTGTCTTACGTGTAAGGGGCAACTGCGGCTAATGAGGTCGAGCCGAGTTGTCCACTCACCAGAAGGTCAGGGGTTCAATAGTGTGTAAAAGTGTGCCTGTCGAGAAGTGGTGAACGTGAATGCGTAGATGGAAGTGTCAAGCCCTTTGAGTGGTCTTCCAAGACGTCTGTATATATATAAATACAGGCCATCAACAACAAATTCAGGTGTCCAAACATGTCCCATAAGATTTCATGAAATATTCATCAAGTACAAACGTGGTACTTGGGGTAGTAAAAGGTCACGTGTGTTTGTGAGATTTTGGTGCCGGATGGAGGAGCAGAGGAGAGTAGGTGGATGCGTGGGTGGAGCAAGAAGAAGGGATTGACATCAGGGGCAGAAGAAGAGGACAAACGGAGGTGAAGTAGCAGAGTAGATGGAGATGAAGAATGTGAATGAATGAGAATAACTGAGGCATGTACGGTGTGCAATTCATTTTTTGATTTGATTGATATGTTTATTTATTTATCCATTTCAATATGGAGAGGGGGTCCATCGTGGTACACTAGACTGAACACATACAGTCATTAAACATTTAACTCAATCTGCAGTGGCCACAGAGCGAGGAGGGGGGGAAATACAACATTACTCCAGATGACAGCGATATTAATGAAACCCTCGGATTGAAACACGCAGCCAATAAATAGAGTTGGGAAATTATTTAGGAACTATTGATTCCGCCCCGGCCGGGTGTTTTCCCTCCATGTTGTGTCTTTTATGTGGCCGAGCAGCAAACAGCGCTCGAGGCAGTCGAGGCTGCAGTTGCAAAGCAGGAAGAGGCCACCAGTAAAATGTTGTGGATAGGAGCCACCTCCCAGTACTGGTCACAAAGTTAAAGCCTAAACCATGGAGCCATTCTCGTAACGCCGTGTCTTCATAATAGGTTTTTATCCCTCCGACTGCTGCAGTCTGTTACTGACTGACCTGACACACTGTTCCCTCCCCATCTCAAATCTCCCCATTTCGGTCTGCAACCACTTTGTCAAGTAAAAGTCCACGCTATCAATATTTCATATTGAAGTATCTCCCCTACTAACACCGCCCTTTAGAAAAGCCCCCTCATTGGCGCTGGCGGCTATGAATGAGCGCCTTGTCAGACGACAGAGCAGGTACCCGCAGCAGATACGATTGGAGATTTCATTATCATAAAGAAATAACGGGAGCCCGTTCAGAGCTCGTGATGAATTTAAAACCCAATGAAGTCAAGTGAAGTTTGTCTGACGTTTACCATTGAGAGGCTGTTTGATATATTCTTGTGAATGAAACTCTAGTCTTGCTGCAGAGCAATCAGAACACACAATGCACTTTGCATGATGCTGTCCATGCAATGTTCTACATGGCTGCCTGCAGTGTGCTGCATTGGCAGTCTTACACAATCATGCACAAACATACACGCTATGCACACATGCATGCAGTGTGCACTAATGTGATCTGCAGGCCGTGCGCACTGCGTTTTTCAGTGCAAAGCCCTGTGGGTACAAATGCGCTGGCTCCTCTATACAATGTCCGTTTCTGCAGAAATACAGGCAAACATTAGCACTGTTGTAATTTGGAAATGTTTTGTTTTGTTTTGGATGACTTGTTTGAAATAGTTGAGAATTCACTCCACCGGCTCTCGTGGGAAACATCTGGCTTTTACCTGCCGAATCTTAGACCGGGTTCACCGGGTGTAATTGCGTAATCTGTCTCCGCTGTTCGGCACAGAGTGGGGTTTTCATTAAAAACGGCTTCTTGTTGAGGCGGAACAACGAAGTGAAACAGAACACCAGCCTTGGGCCACGGAACCGAAACAATGACCTGAAGGATGCTTAAAAAAGCGCGTCTTGTTTTTTTTACACCAGAGCAGCTTTTAGTAAGTCTTTTTTTTTAATGTCCACGTCTACCTGTACCCACCCCTCCTTTCCTTACTGCTGTTCAGTCTGGAGACAGAGAGTCCAAAAGCTCCAGATTAGGCTGTGAACCTCAACAATCCACAGTATCCCTTAGTAACTCTAACCCTCCCCCATTAAGCCTCTCCCTGACAACCGTTTTAATGAGCCTTCCCTTTGGCACTCTTTAGTCTTAATCTGATATATGCCAGCAATGCTAATTGATTCACCATCATCATGGGCGTGTGATTACAGTGTTGACAGGCAGGCAGGATGTCACAGTTGATCAGGGCCTGTTAGATAGTGTCACCCACTATGTAACAGGCCTGTTAATTTCTGGCCTTAGACTCTGCAGTGGCATCAGATGGGATTAGGGAAGCAGCACATTGGGTTGGGGGGGTGTGTCTGCCCGTCAGTCCGTCAGACAGGAGGCAGGGTTTAGACGTCTTTATGGCAGTGTTAATCTTCCCAGGAACACCATCTCGGACTTTTAACAAGGAAAGAGTCATTTGTGGAATTATTTGTGTTTCACGAGACAAATTGCTCATCGGAGATCAAGTCTCCAACACGTCAAAACATTTCCAAATGAATATTTATTACATTTTTCATCAACTATAAAACATAAACTGCATTCCCGTGTCACCCGGCTTTCCGCGGCCAAAGTGTGTGCTGCTTCTCCAGACACATTCCTCCGAGGAGCAAAGGAATGGGAATGAAATGAGACAGAAAAGGTTTTAATGTCAAATAAACGGCTGCGTCAGACAAAATGGAAAAGATTTTTTAAAAATGCCTGTTGGGGTGATTTTTTTTGTCATCTGTTGAATGTTAACGTTATCTATGTTATGTCTTTCATCTGCCTTTGATGGCTAATCCCCAGTCTGTGTGTACATGACCTCCTGCATGCTCGAGACCCGTGCACATACAATACATTCACATACATACAGAGGCGCTCAGCCACAAAGGTCACCCTGCAAGTGCATCGCCTCTGCGTCGTCCCGGCTGAATTTCACAAAGATTAAACGCCAAACGTTTCATCAGCTCTGACATGTGAAGAAAGGGAATAAATACATATTAAAGTAATAACTGAGGAGATGAATCATGCATCCAAGGGTGGAAGAGTCACGGCCTTAACCGATTTAATGCCTCACGTTATAATCCGCATTAGCCTTTACCCATTTACAATGCAGCTGTATGTTACCTCTTAATCTCACGCCGTTTTCTTCAACGCGGGCCGGGGAAGAGAAAATCTCGATTTTTATGGTTTAATTCTCTGCCTGATTACTCACTGTTGTTTACGCTCACTTAATGTGTTCTAACATTGTGGCACTCTCTTCCTTATGAGTAGTTTTAGAGGTGAAGCGTCCTTTAAGTGCTGCAGTTCCTCAGTATATTTAATACTAAGCTTTGTGGCGATCTGTTGGCGACATTAGACAACGTTAATGCAGTTTTAAAGTAGTATTAATGCGACTTCACGGAAACGCGGCGACTGTGGAGGAAAGCGGCCGCTCAAAGTGGTGAGAACAGCAAAGCTGGAAATGTGACAAAGGTCGGTGCCTTTTGTCTACATTAGTATTGTTCTTCGCTTTCAGACACGTTATTTATTATGCAGGCAAATGGGGGCAAAACTGGAGTTGCTTAGTAGCACTAGGTGGCATTTAGATACTGTCATGCTACTTAAGGGGGATTTATTGCAAAACAAGTATACTCTAAAAATCTTTAGATGGGATAGCGCCAGGAACAGACGTCAGCATGGCGAAGTTTGGTCGCAGGGCAGGACTCACACTGGCATTTTTTTTTTTTTTGGGCGTAAATCAAATGAAGTCCCATAAATACATATGTTACTTAGAGAAAAGTAAAACAGTTGATTTGGGTAGAAGGGTGAACGCCGAAGGACGGAGAAGACGAGTTGAACAAGCAGATTTCACACGAGAGAAGTGGATAATCAAACACGGGTATAAAGAGAATCAACTTAAGAGCGAGTCACTGAAGGTGAATCACAAACAAGCATAAAGGAAAGAGCCGAGGAGCTGTAAAAGAACCATTGCAAGAAATAAATACAAGAATCCAGACGTAAACACACTATACGCGCTGCAGCTCGGGGAGTGGAACAGCAAATATCAGCGATATACGACACTGTAAAAACCAGTGCAGCTTCAACCTGTTTGGCCACGGGTGTTTGAGACTTGCACAGCATATACTACACAGCTCGTAGTTTGCAATAAAATGAGACAGGTGGGCCTTTCAGCACACAGTAATATTGGAGAGTCATCCTATCGATTGGCGGGGCCTCAATGAAATGTCAACACCAGACCGACCCAAATATTCTCTGATCCTGCGGTGATGGACGACAGGCGACTCCCGTGGGGGCAGAGACACATAAAAGCACAGCAAAAAAAAAAAAAAACAACAAAAAAAACGTGTGCCGTGATGAGTGCGACAAAAATTCAGAAGTTGACAAGAGCCACCATTATTTTCTTTAACTTTCAAAAACTCACACTGACAGGTATTTAAAATATGTGGCCACCAGATCTGCCGGGAAATAGGCAGGAGTCAGTGTTATCATTCAGGTGTGCTCGGCATACTGTGTGTTAGGCTCTACATTAGCATAAAAAAATACATTCATGAATTATTTATTCATTTGCTGATAAAATAATAATTTTTTAAAAAGGCCATTACTATACTGCACATATTTACCTATTTTATCACAACCGGGATCTAGGTCTGGTGGGTGTACCTTTATTTCCTTAATGCAGGAAAAACAATCTGGCTATATCTTTAAACATTTTCAGTCTGTTGATTTATATTTGTTTGGACAAAATTACTAGCACGGCATTTGTCAAAGGACCAGCCCGTGGTTGAACTCCGGACCAGTCAGGCACCACAAAACAAATGGGAACAAGACAGATGTCTTAAAACCCAAAGCAGCCGTTTTCATTGTAACGGTTGTAAACAGTGGGCCATATAATGGTACACTAATCAACGTCATTTCCCACAATCAGTCGCCTCCTTAAGGGATATAATGTTATTAAATATTATATTTAATTAGCTTCAGAAGCTTTAAAGCAGTTTGAGACCATTAAATACTTAATCTGCTTATTAAAAAGTTTGGGAATCTGGTTTTTATGATACTTGATGTCATTACAATGCATCCCCTGATAAATATTCTACTTAAAACTCAAATAATTATATTGTGCACAAATAGACAGTAAACTTTTTGTTTTGTTTTGTTTTTACCGGAAATGCATGCAAACTGAATTTCAAGGTGCATTAAGTCACTGTGGTCAGCAACGAGGAAGTCCCGTGGCTCCGCAGAGGAAGCATGAAGCCCACACACAGCAAAGCGCGGGAGATATAATAATTATTTTCTGTCACTTCCTGGGGTGTTGGGAGACAGCAAACAGCTGGCAGCACAGCCCACTGTGCCACCAACAGCACATGATGGAAGACAGTGAATGAAAATGGAAGAGGTCCAGCAGAAGAGCTACAGGAGAAAAAAAAGGGAAGACGAGTGAGGAGGAGAGGAAGGAGGAAGGTGGTGGGGATGCGAGGGACATGCAACAGCCTGATCACATCACGTCAGGATCCACAAGGCGATGGCTAACTCGATGCTTCCACCTCATTCAACGTCCTACTGACCTACTCCATCCATCTCTTTTCCCTCACACGTCCTCAGAGGCTCCTTCATAGAGCAGAGGTTTTAATTAAGATCCAACAAACCAACATCACTGGAGACTCAGACCAGACCGGCGACCCGAGCCTCGAGGACGACAGAGGTGTCACTCCTCTTTTTCCCAAACCCAACTCGCCTGTTCTCCTCCTCTTTCAGTCAGTCTCTAACACAGTGGGACGGATTACGACATTTTGGTGCGGTTAAAGTTAGAGGTGTTTTTTTTATGCTCATCATATCACAGCAGCCACTCTGCTGCATAAGAGCGTGTGAACTCGTTGTATACACCTGGCTGCACATTATGTGGTTATCTCATTGAAGTATTTAAGCATTTGGTATAGTTACAAAAGACATAAAAAAAAAATAAAAAAAACGATCTCAGTGTGAAATCATCTAATCTGAGGAACAGGCTGAAGACAGCGAGACCTGAAGCGTGGTGATAAGGTGGAGCGCGGTTGTTTCCCCTTCACATTTGCATTAGGGGCTGGTTGTGGGGGCTGAGGTACCAGCTGCTCTGCCTCTCACACAGCCTGTATAGAGATGAATTGCTCCCTGGGTGTCAATAAGTCACCATGGTGCACTGTGGTCACCATGGCAACTATGCAAACACAGAATTTCAGAGGAAACAAGTAAAAATGTAGTTAATTACACGTTCCACTTCTTGTTTCCAGAGTCCCTGAGAGGGGTTTTCTCGGTCAAAGAAGGCTGCCAGAAATCTGCTTTCACAGGATTTCCCTTTCTATTTATGGAGATTTTTGAAATTCAAAAATCTCCAGTCTGTCTGTCTGTGTGGTTTTTTTTTTTTTTTAAGATTTCTATATTGTTTGTGAATTTAAAGCTATACATGTAATAGCAAGTTCTGGTAGTACACAGGAAGCAGAGACACCAACCACTGTTGCTAGATCCCAAATATGACTGATCAAGTGCCAAATGTAAAACTACTGCAACGCATACCAATGCACATGCTTGTCAGCGCTGCGAGGATGGAAGGGTGAGCGGGATCACAATTCAGCTTTTACCCTGGAAGGAAATAGAGAGAGAGAGAGATGTGGTGGTGGTGGGGGTAAACAGAGCAGTGAGATGGAAGTGGACAGGAAGTTGAAGTTGAAGGAGGAAATGGAGGATTGTGTGGTTGTGGCGATAAACAAAAAAAGGAAAAAAGAAGCAGCCGTGGAGGAGAAGAAGGAATAAAGGATATCAGGAAAAACAAGTTTGGTTTGGAGAAAGTGAAACAACATTGTGGCACTGACTGTGTTGTGCCACCCACAGAAACAGCTGGCTCAGCTGTACTGGGAGGTTTGTAGTTAGGTGTGTGCGTGCTTGTCCAATATAAGCAATCCTGCTTGTGTGCTGTACTCATTTAGTGCATAGTGTGTGTATTATTGTATTTATGTGCAGAGTTGTGGACTACTGGGTGTGAGCTGTGTGTGTGTGTGTGCATGTGTGTGTAAATACACACACACACACAGATATATTTATATATCTGTGTAAGTGTGTGTGTGTAGGGATCACTGAGGCACGTAATAGAGACCTGGTGTTTGCAGTGTTTAGAATGATGACTCTCTGCCAGCCTCTGTCCTCTCTCCATCTGCCTCTATTTTCTGATGCCTTCTGGGACGAGAAAAAAAAAAAAAGAAAGAAAGAAAACACGGCAAAGGACAGGTTGAGCAAACCTTACAAGCGGCAGCAGTGGGGCCAACGAGGCAGCACAGGGACAGGGACAGGGACAGGGACAGGGAGGACACGAGGGAAGTAGGAGGAGGAAGGAACGCATTAGCCGTTTACTCACTTACTTGAGTGTCACTGAAGCGGCAGCAGTGCCAGCCAGCGCTGCCGCTCGCCGCTGGTCCACAGCCACTCCCACAATTCAACAGGATTTATGTTTTGCTTTGACGGCGTTCGGGACCACGGGCATTTTGCCAGTTTTACATCTTCTGGGGTTTTGTAGGCTGAACATGCATGGTGTGTGGATATAGTAGGAAGTGTGGAAGAGGCCATGTTCTGATTTGGTTTCAGTGTTACACTGATGGTTGGAGGGGAAAAAAAAGACGTTGTCATTATTTGAGAAAGTCATTGGTCGATTATTCACAGATGGACAGAAGAAAGGGTGTATTCCGAGGATGACTGTAGATTTACTAATGAGACTCTGGCCATCGGACTTATCACACCATCTGGCCGCTCATTAGCTTCGGCCTGTGTCGGCAATGTTGTTTATACTAGACTTGGTGCGGGAGTGAGTTTTTCCTCCGACTATGCAAACACTGAAGGAAACAAGTAAAAATGCAGTTGATTACACATTCCTTTTCTTCCTTCCGGGGTCCCTGAGAGGGGATTTCTAGGTCAAAGAAGGCTGCTAGAAATCTGCTTTCAAAGATTTCCCTTTCTATTTATGGAGATTTTTGAAATCAAAAAATTCAAAAATCTCCGTAAATAGAAACTGTAACTGTGCAGATAGAGCGCTGTGCTGCTTTGCTTTGCTGTGTTTCATGAGCAATGCTAGACGATGTCTTTCATTCATGATACAGTATGCGCGTGGTTAAGTGCAACAAGCTGACAGGACCAGTGGGAGTTGCCATTCATTTGCACCCAGACGTCCATTCCTCCACATGCAAGTCGCAGCATTTGGTTATTTGTGATCAGCAAAAAAAAAAAAAAAAAAAAAAGAAGAAGAGAGTGGATTAGTACTTTGCAATTATGTCACAGCGATCGATGAATATTTCTGAAATCATTAAAAATGCACAACTGCATGATTTCAGCTGATCAATTTTAATAGTCAGGAGCATCAATAGCTTTTCTTCCTTTGTCTTCAACAGCTTCCTCTGTCTCGGTTCAGATGTGGCCTTTCACCCCTGCGGGTGGAACTCGCATGATGCAACACTTTAGTTAGATCATTAAAGATCTGCAGCGTCCTAACTTCAAACCTCATTTCAAATATGTCCCTGGGACACCTCTGCTGTGAAGCCCAGATGAGGTCTAGTCAGCCATTTAACAATGGGAGATAATCATACAAGTGCAATTTTCACAGCAATAAAAATTAAGAATAGCTTCTCGGTGCGTATTGTTTACCACGTGTATACGTCTATCAACACCATCAGCAGAAATCGAGTGCAGACACTGCACAAGTGTAAACTCACTGAATGTAATGTAAACAGGTCTGACACTACTGCAAAATCCCCATATCAACCATATGAGACGCCTTAACCTGGTATGAACAGGCATTGTCGCTGTTTTGCGAGTTGAAATTTACTGCTTGGTAACACAACAATAAATGCCAGCAACGCAAACTCAACTGTGCAGGCTGGAAAACGCTCCAGGAAAACGCTCCCACTGCTGGACCAGTTTGTTGTCCATATGAGGAAATCTGTGTTTAGAGTAAGTCAACAGCAGCACAAACTAGTGTACACAACACAATGGCTACTCCACATGTTAATAATAAGAGTAAGAGAACGCATGGTTACAAACACATGAATAAAGTGACGTATATTAGGCAGTATTGGTGATAGCTCCTGTTTGTGGATGTAATGTAATGTCAGTGTGCATTTGGAATCATCTGTGCCTTTCATCATCAATTATCCAGAGTCTTATAATAACCATTTCTGATCTTAACCAAATCTCTGTGAAAGCGATTGTGACCGGAGATAATCCTGATGTCGCAGGTGACTAATAGAGGAAATGGAAACTGAGACAGGGTACACATGTGTACACATGGGCGTCTGCCCATGGAGACACTATAAGGCCTATAATCTAGGAGGTTCTCTCTTATCTGATTATGATTGTGGGGTAAAGAGGATTTAGGTGCTGGTGCCTAAATGCTAGGCTGTACTGATTAGAGGTCTGGCGGAAGGCTTATGTAACTGTGAGGAGACTGCAGCAGGGGAGAAGGTGTGCTCTTTCATGAGGAACTACACTCCAATCATGCATCCTGTTAACTTGCTAAAGGTCAAATAAGATATTGTAGTACAACAATAACTCCTCCATGTTGGCCGTATTATTAAGCACTCGTTGTACTGAAGAGACAGTGAATATTATTGTTCATAATTAATGAAGATAAAAAAAAACCCCAGCAGAATCTGATTTCACTGATGCAAGGTGAGCATCCAGCGGGCGGCCTTTTTACAGAATGAGCAAAAAGTAACAAAAATCCATTTGCCCAAAATGTCAATGCCCATTGATTTAACATCGCGAAGGCCGACCACAATTCAGGCAGAGACGAGAGGATGATAATGAAACGCGAGGTTGTGGACCTGCTGCCTTCATTTCCCCCAAATGCACCATACTGTAGAGGTCTTTTGACGAAGTGCTGACTAAGGACCTCTCACTCATGTCCCCCATCCATCCCCACCTCCCTCCATCGCCGACTCCCCCTGCAGTGACGCGAGACAACAGGCGGCTCCAAGTGGTACAGAGTTACTGCAAAGCGGAGTGTGAAGTGAACTCTTCTCACACTAGAAGCCGCACACTGCTGCTGCTGCTGCTGCCCCCCCCCCCCCCCCCCCCCCCCCCCGCTTCTGTAAATTAGGCAACAAAACAAAATCAGCTCGAGTGCACTGTGCACTGGCGGCCGCGGCGCATTAAGACGGATGATTATGACACCGCCGACGTTCACAACGACTGACATTAGAGGTGTCTGTTACAGTATATTATTATGCTACAGCTTCCTCACATTCTGTCATCATCATCATCAGCAGCAGTGTGTGTGTGTGTGTGTGTGTGTGTGTGTGTGTGTGTGGACTGACTTTGGCTGCTTCCAAGCGTGGGAGGACCAAACAGCACCCGTCTGCAACCATGTAGGCCCGATGCTTAGCATTTCCACCACCTAGACCAGCTTATTAGATAAAGGGGAGAGTAATGGCGTGCGTCCACATTAAGGCCGAGCACAGGGATTGACATGGCTGATGCAGGGAAGATGGACGGAGGGAGGGAGATAGAAAACCCGCCTTGAAATGTCTGGCGAATAGAGACATTGATCTCTTTAAAATGCTCCAAATACACTGCCATTATTTCCAGAGGCTGCCCAGACTCACTGGACGATGAAGTGAGGAAACCTGGACAATTTCTGCCTCAGAGTGATTGGTGTATTACTATTTAAATATTTCATAATACATTGTGAATATTCCGAAATGCTTATCTCGGAGCGTTGCATTAACACAAATCAAAATAGTAAGATGCTGCTTTTGCAAACGGTGCCATACATATATTAAAGCCGATCGCTATGGCCAGCCATAGAAGGACTAATAGCATTAATTTATGATACCAGGAAGACAGCCTGACTCATACACTAATGCTGAAGCTCTCACTAAATCAGTGATGTGTAGTAACACTTGGTGAGGTCCTGATATTTATCGCACTGTTTTTTTTTTGTTTAGTTTTTTTGCATACTGATCTGTTTATGGGAACACAGAGATAATGCAAAGCACATTCCCCATGTTGCAAAAAAAAAAAACACCCCTCCACAGGAAAAACATAACCGGGTTACAACCTGCGTTTAAAAGCTACACCCATCAAGATTGAATACCACGGCGATGATGATTGGTTATGGTAATCCATTTACACAGGAAATCATAAAAAGCAGAAGTCACTTTAATTCAGGCTCCTTAAAGCAATGCAGTCGTTTGGACAGAGCTTCCCTGTACGAGCCTGTGCTAAGTGTATTGGCTGCACAACTACAACCATGACTCACTGTAAACAAAAGAGGGTCAGGGCGGCACAAATCCTTCTGGCTCGATATCAAGGATGACATGTTGCTCTGGATTAACAGAAATTATAGCCTGCAGTAAGGAAACAATAAGAACATCCATCCAAGTGTCTTTCTGAACACGACTGACACTCAATTTAGCAGCACGTTACGACCTTTCACTACTGGTTATAAGATGTGTGGATACTCGAACGGACTGGAAACATAACACTTCCTGCTTTTTATATGACCTCTCCAGAAGGCGTTCGAAAATCATGACCGTCATCCACTTCCTCGCTTTCCCCAAACACGTGCATGAGCGTCCTTCTCCCTCAACCTGGAGTCCCAGAGTAACGCAGAGAGGCCACTGCATTAGCCCGTGCCCTCTTTGTTTTGACCATCCCATTCATTATTAATTGGGAAAGGTTTGCAAAGATCCTGCTCAGCATCCGCAGGCGTAACTTACTTACATGAGTGCACCTCTTACATCACTCTGTCTCTCAGGGCTTTCCTCTGTGACTATCTTTACCTCTCCTCCCGCACTTGTGGGTCGCACCGAGCGCCTCTCCGCTATGTCCGACAAACGTTGGTGCAATGTCAGCTTCTTCTCATATAAATATATATATTTTTTTTTCTGTCAGCAGATGGGCCTCCACTCCCGAAGCATGTGCCGCTGTTCTCAGCTAATGAATATAATCCTAGCTCGATTGACCCCGTTGAAAAGGTCAGTTCTCTCATGCTTAACCTTTGTTTAAGGGCAGAGATGGCCACAAGTGCCATAAAGACACTGGGCTCTAATGTCTATATTGTGAGAGAGTATACACACATACAAATAACCGCTTTTAATAATATTGTGGCTGATCAGTGTGTAGTATTTGGCATTTTGCAAGGCATCGACAAAACAAAACAATGCACCGACAAGCAACATTAGAACCACTCACCTGTTTTAATGTGGCTGATCGGTGTATATACACTAAATAAATCTGTGATTGCATTTGACAATGGGCTCAGGTTGCTTCGTCTATAAGCTCGGGATTATGAAGTAGCTCGGTAATGGCATTTCCTTGGTCAAGGGCTTTCAAGGGTTCTCACTGCAAAGTGCGTGCCCCGTAAAAGGCTTCCCCGACCTCAGGGAGCTGCCATCTGACAGCCGAGCAGACCCTGCAGTCTATTTCCAAATGCACTGTTTTGCTGCAGACAACTGTAGTGCAGTCACACAGCAGAACCATTACAGTCACTTTCAAGTTCTCCTCCAAGAGCACTCAGCAGAATGTCAATGCAATTTGAATTAGAGAGGGATTTCCCTTTAAGGTGTTACCGGCTTCCCCCACACCACAGTGAACAGGTCAGCAGTACGCGGATGTGTCTGGAGAGCGGGGCGACCATAACGAGAAGCTAAATCATTTTGAATATCACACAGCGTATCGAATTACCCCCCTGCCATCACCTGATTTGCCTTAGATTAGATATTGGCAGCCTCTTTACAATTTATTCATGTGAGACCGAAAACAATTATTAAGCCGAGACGGGATCCTTGTCAATCGCACAGCAGTAGTTTACTCAGGCAAAACAAGTCGTGCAGGAATAGTGCGGGGATGCGGTGCAAACACAGCCCTATAAAAGGCTGTGGAGATTCAGTTTCATCCGTTTATTTTTTGCCATTTTACAGCTTAATACTGGACTATAAATAAAGCACGAGGCGGCAAGGAGCTGAAACTAAATCCGCCGTGATTTCTAAAATGTCCCTGCCAATGGGAAACATTGTTCGCTTCAAGGGGAAAGGAAGAACCACCCTGCGCATGCATCTCTCACACAGAGGGGATGATGTTGCTTTAGTCTCACACGCACACGCACACACACACACACGCACGTAGAGGTCCCTGTGTTTACGATCCTCTGACATGGAATATAATCCTGCCCTGCACTGGCCGATGATGAGATCAGGATACTGGAGACCCGATGTAAATTACGAGGGATTGGATTTCATCAAGGTTGACCTACCTAATTGAGGCCTGAGTCAGAGCAGGAATGGGATGGTGGAGGAGGAGGTGCGAGAGATGTCATCGTTTTAGAAGGGGGGTGGGGGGCGGCCTTGACATTGCTACACAGTTGTTTGATTTCTATAGGATTCGTCATGTGCGAAAGGAAACTGGACTCAACGTGACTGAGGCAGCAGTCTCCTAAGCATGTGGTACGTGGGAAGGGAAAAGCACTCATGACTACACCCCAGCTCCCAATCAGCTGAGCAAATCTGGCTAAAGTAAATACAGTAAACAGCTGAGGAAACTGGTTTCGTGCAACGAACTTCCGACGTCATCCCGTCATTTCGCTGACTCGCCGAGTGAGTGACATGTCACAGTGCTGCAGCAAAGACTTGTAACCAGGCGATGTGTCATGTCACAAGCCATAAACAGAATCAATTATTTTCTTTTTTTTCTTTAAAAAAAAAGAAAAGAATTATCTATCAATTATTTTGTCAATGCTTGGGAGTTAAATTTATGATTTAGCTACTATCACTGTACATTTGACTGTACCATGATGTTTGCATGCATGCTCCATTAGATCCTCATGAATTGTTCTGTATTTAATTCATTACTGACAAATGTTTCTTTTTTAACAGTGATGGGAAACAACCAGACTGCACAGGACAGAACCTGGTGGGAGTACACGACTTGGCTGTCCACTCAAACCAATATAATAACTTGTGATTCTTTTTTACAGGTGGGAGCATGTCTCTAATTAGTGTGCCTGTGGTGTGTTATGATCCAGACAGCGGCGTGCTCGGCTCTGACTGTGAACAGAAAATGAGATGGGGGCGGTGCAATCACACTTCAAGTTTCGGTTCCCTACCTTGGCAGCCACCGAGGAGCTGGGCTTCTCCAGGAGATCCCACAGCTTCTTCCTCTTGTCGGGGCAGCAGGTGTTGTCAAACTCTCCCTCTCCTTCCCGCTCCCTCATTGTCTCGGCCTCTCTCCGCAGCTCCTCATTCATCTGTTCTTTCTTCTGGTGGTAACGGGCCTGGCAGCAGGACTCCAGGTAGATCTCGTCGATCCCCCAGTAGTCCAACTCCTGACCGAACGAGAGGGCGCACATCTCCTCCATCATGTGTAACTTGCCTGTGCGGTAAAAGTTCAGAATCGACGTGAACGCCCCCGGGTGCCGGTCAAAGAAATATTCATTTTCGCTCAGGCTGTAATCATCACAGACTTCCATCAGGGACTCGTGGGAGTTGCAGTCTCGAAGCTTGCCGAGCCGGGTCCTGGGTAGTCGGTCCAGGGTCCTCCACAACACCTCATGGTTCAGACCTCCGACGTTAAGGCGGACTCTGCGTGAGCGGGCTTTGGTGCGGATGATGTCGATGGGCTCGGGGGGCAGTGAGGGACTGGTTCGGATAGCGGTGGGCTTGAGCCCTGCTGGTTCAAGCTTCTCGGCCATGGTATTGAAAAAGGAGACTTATCTAGGAGGATGCTACAATTGCACAAAAAAAAAAGGAAACTTGGGGGGAAAAAAGGCTAAAATTTGGATTTATGTTGGGTCCTCTTTAGGCAAGTCCCTCCATGGCTGCGAAAACAAAAAGGACAGCTCGTGAGATGACAAAGTGACCGATGGCACATTAGTCAATTCCACACTATCAATACATATTACAGTCTATTACAACATAATGCGACTGCACATTTCCGAAATAGAACCATAAATCAGGGCTCTTTAACGGTCGCCTGTTACCTAGTACTGTCAGTCAAAGACAGGAGCATCGGCACAGTGCGATTGACCCTTTCATCACGTTTCTATCAAGGTGTTAGGCGGAATCAATGACTTTGTTTTAACAGTCAATATGGCTGCTTTGCTCTGCACTCCACTCCAGCTCTGTTATGGCCGTGGCGAGGCGATGAACTCCTGCTGGAGCAATGCTTTCAGTGCAGCCCATCGGTCAAAATGGGACTCAGGGGTAGGTCAGGAAACAAATGAAACCAAAGGAGCCTTGACATTCACTTCTCTGTTATTGCTTTGTACGGGAGTCTTATCTAACCCATTATTACCTTATATATTATTTTACCTTGTCAGGTTTAATCACAGCAGCCACATGTGGTGGAAAATATTAAGTCTCTAAGGAAAACACTTTGACACTTGGAATGTAAAGGGTGGGAAAAAACAAGTTAGAATTTTTAGATGGACTAAAAGCTGCAATTTCCGTGCTGAGTGGCAACGTGTAAGACTGTTCCTGAATGCAACAGTTTACAACTGGCACTGTCTGATCACTTTGGCCCAGCGTAATGTGCCATATTCTCACTCTCGCAGTGCAGCTGTGGACAGATGTGGATGAAGGAGCGGACGCGAAGACGCATTCACAGACGTGTCACATTCTGGTACCTGTTACGCGAGCGGCGTGTTTTGGTTCTCCGCGGGGTTTTGGTGCCTTCATGATCCCGCCACCTCCGGCGCAAATCACACCGTGCGATTTATATCTTTTCCTTTCCACTCAAAAAAAAAAAAAGTAAAGACGACACCGCAGATAGAGAGTTGGTCTCACCTTGCCGAGATAAACCACCTTTTGCATGCAAACTCCCCGTGTTCCTCCGGGAGCCGCGGATGGAAAGGGAGCCGGGATCCCCCTTCAGTCGAGCGGCCACCACAGGCGAGAGCAGTCCGCGGACGCTGCGCAGAGGAGCGCGTCCCACATCTTGTTGAAAACGAGTCGTGTGGGTGGGGGGGTGGTAGAAGAAAAAAAAAATGGATGCAATACCTTCCTTATGTATAAGAAAATATATATTCAGAATATATTCGCCATGGAAACACTGTAAAAAAAAGAGAAAGAGAGAGAGAGTCTTGGTTCATCCAAACGCGGAGAGAGCGTGTGCGGAGGAGACGGGCGCCACTGAATCACTGTGGCTGCAGACGTCGTGCGCGTAAACGGCAGCGGGACGGAACGGGATAAGCGAACTGCAGAGAGAGGGTGTCCCGCTGTATACTCGTTAAGGAGGAGCAGAGGCAGAGGCCACTCAGGCTGCACCACATCCCAGAGGTGAAAGCCTTTACGCAAGTGGGCAGCAGCTTAGCCCATATGCCCAAACGCAGCTTTCATTATTACTATTACTATTATTATTGTTGTTGTTGTTGTTGTTTTTGCATGCAGAATGCATTGGTGCAAAAATATATTATTAATGCACACTTTTGCTGAAATGACCAGGAAGTGTTGAGTTGCCACTGATTGTGAATGCATTAACAGAAATGTCTGATAATAATATTTTTTTTCCTTTTTAGGATACAGTCACAACAACAACAACAACAACCCCCTCACCCCCCTTTACTCGCACCCCTCGCTCATTTATGGTGCAAAACCTCAAAGGTGACAACTAAACCAACCATTGGAGATGCTGCATTATTCCCCGCACTGAGCAACCTGAGACGCAGCAGACACGAACATGACCTGACCCCTCTCCACTGGAAGTCAGTGATAAACCCAGGCAGATGCACCTCATGCCTCCTCCAAGTAATCAAACCCCATCTTCCCTATATTAGCTATCAATATATAATGATCTCCCCTCTCCCTGGTTTTAAATGAATAAATAGAGATATTAAATTATGTATCGCTTATTATCCATCAGATCGTTACGCTACTGGTGTGTCCTCTCTCCTCCTTCCTCTTCCCCACTCCCTCAGTCCATATGAAAAGTGTTCAATACGGCAATGATATTTCCCTGTAGAGCTTATGTGTCGGTTGAACATTTCCCCTTAGCCAAGCTCTTTTCCAGAAATTTGATTATACACTGCATACGTGTAATTGATTTCCTTGCCATGTTCCTTCCTTCCAGTGACAAGTGATCAATAGCGCCGCATTGACTAAACGGGGCCTTTGTGTGCATGTTTGCAATGTCTTAACTACGCGGAGCCAGTGTTATTTGAAGGTCAAAGGCTTTGGCACTGTCTCGGTGTCACATGTAGATTTGCAACGAGATGTACATGTCCACCGAGGCAGCCCATTGACATTCCTATAGGAATGTCAATCCTATAGGCATACACCATACTGTATTCCTGGCAATCACATATTGATCTCATAAATTATGTGAATGTGACTTCACCACTCTGGTTGATGGCAGCACATGCTCTGCCTCTTACTCTCTATTTGCTCTGAAAATGTGATTTGACCCCCAAAAATTATCTAAGGTGCAAAAATTCAAGATAAACACATTGTTTATCACTGAGATAAAGACCTGGTTTGCAATTGTAATTTTTTTTTGTTTTGCATATACCCTTCACTATGGGATAACTTTAAATAGACAGTGCTCAAGTCTAGTGTTGTGAAGCTTCTTCTTGACCCCAAGTTGACTGGTCCAAATGATTCCCTTGATGACAGCAAAACTGCTGACGCTGCAGTTGGTAACTATAGGCGTCAGAGAAAGGATTGATATCAGCTGACTGCCCGCTCCCCTGTAATTAATGATTATCAAACTGTAAGTCAGTCATCTATTATCCCATGAGTCAGGATGTGTGAGGAAGCAGTAATGTTGATACAAAACAATGAGCAGAGGATTGAGCAAGTGTTGTTTGTAATTTAATACTTTGTGCAGTACATGCTTCCAGCGTTATACTCAAACCACCTGCATGCATGGGAACACTGGGGAGTTGAAGCTAACCCGCATCCAACCATGTGGGCGGAATATTCCTTGTTACCAGCTTGATATCTGTAATTACTTACCTACGCTATAGAAATGTGTTGATGCACTGCGGGTTATGAAGACTGAAAAAAAAAATGTTTTTCCCCCCCTAGAGGTGTTCACAGAGATGAGGTTGTGCATGTTTTTTTTTTAAATTCCTGTGTACAATGTGGGCATGTGTGCTCGTGTGGGCTGTTGCCATAACAACTCAAATTGTAGCATCATGCTGTGGAAAAACTCCCTGGGCCAGGGAGCCGGATAGGCTTGCGAGCTAGCGCGGCTGCTCTTTATGGGAGTGATTCAATCAACTGTGTGGACAATTAACCTTTGGTGTCTGAATTTACAGACATGGTGGAAATGGGATGTGATAATGGCGACTGAATGCTGTATGCAGACTTTTATGCAAAGGGGAATTATGTATTCAAAGGTGAGGACCAGCAAGAGGCAATGTGCAGACCATTCTGAACTTTCACAATGCTCATCTGAATGCATTAGCTTAGATTTTATATGCCGCATTAGGCTCCTCAAGTATTGTAGTGCGCAATAAAGGTTTGTGTTCTTCTCTTACAAAAGCAAGTCTTGGCTGTAAAGTGGGTCTGTGTGTGTGTGCGTGTGTGTGTGTGTGTGTGTGTGGTGGAGGAGATACAGGGAAGGGAGAATGAGATGTGGATGGCTATAATTTACTGCACTCTCCTGCAGGAAAAGTCACATTCACTTAAATTACAATAATAAGCATTCAATCAGCGCACACTTTTCTATTCATAGAATGCTCCAACTGATTTGAATGCGAGTAAAGGAAAACATGCTACTAACATGCTGTATCCATGGTTTCTTTCCCACTCGTTCCTTGCTACCTGCTCCCAGTGCATGTTATTTTTATGGCTTGGACATCATTTCCAAATGTGGCATTTCTTACTCAGTGTAATTCAGGCCCATGATTGTGTTGTTGTGACGCCACTGACTGCGACAGGTTCATTTTTACGTACATTATGCACAAAAGTGTTTGCCGCTGCGTCTGTCCGTGCACGTTTGTGGTTTTGTCAATAAGAGGGAGGAAACACATCATGGCAGCAGCCTGTTTATTCTCTTTGGCTATTTTTAGCTGCTGGCCATGTCAAGGTCCACACAAGCACCCACCCACAGTGGGCAGCAGTGGCCTTCGGTATAATGGTCTGCCGCAGACCGGAGTCATTAATCTTTGTCATCTTTTCATTCATCCCTTTAAACACACCTGTTCAAGTCTGCGGCTGCCAACGGCACCAAACGTGTCCGAAATACACACTGAGCACAATGAGCGAAAACACGCGTCGGTATTTGGTTGTGCAAACGAGAACATAAAAGGAGAGGGGCAGAGACTTATGAGTCTAAGTCTGTAACATGTAACCTTACAGCTACTAAATCCTGGACCTCAGCAATATGCTGCCATGTTACACCCCCCTCCCCCCGACTCTACTGTCTTATGATATTTATTGTTGTCACTCCCGACTCCCAACTCCCATACATCAATCAGAGTATATATAGTTTTGTTATTTTGTTGTTTTCAGGGTAAAGAATGCTCCATCCTTTATGGCGCAGCAACAGTGTGTACTTACAGATTTTGTGCCGCAATCATCAGCATTCATCAGTGTGAACAAAGCGGCGTTGCGGGGTGGACGAGACCCCCGGTGCTGTGCCTCAGTCCAAAGTGCTTGTGGCTGCGCGGTAATGTGACTATGATGCACTTGGCCTAATTGGTGCGAAAACAGCCAGGCTGGCAATTCGACCTGCTATAGTGTCAAGAGTCGTCTTGTGAATGAAAGCATTTATGTAATCAGGGCAGGTGTGGCACCTCAAGCATGGCCCAGTACTGTGTGAGGAACAATGGAGTGAAAGACACGGAGGACAGACCGTTGTATGAATAGCAATGAAGTCACTTGTGGTGTCGCTGGCAGATTAGCTGGGCCTTGACTTCGGCCTGCACCTGCACTGCTTCAGTTTAAAAGCTGATGGTGCCGTTTCCCATGACCCAGTGACACGTTTGCGTCGTCCTCCCTCCGCGACTGTTAGTAATCCAGATCCTTACTGTAAACCACCTGTGCTGATTTGACACAGAGGTTACCACCATGTTTGTGTTTCCATAAGGCAGAGAGTTGCATTGATAACCGCTGTCAGTTGTGTAATTGGTTCCACAGGTCGTGTTACGGTGTTATGAGTCCCTCTGCAAAATAATGTGAAAGATTAATCATTTGGACAGGAAACCAAAATTTGCCCACTCTTGGGAGGAATATTCTGACGGGGGAAAATCTTTTTTTTTTCTGTCATCGAAGAAATCAAAAGTCGGAGTCCTGTGTAAACACGCGTTAATGCATATCGTCAGTATAATTACAAAGAGCAAAGTTACAAGATTTATAAAGTAGCATGCACCTTAACATTAAAATTTAATGCAAGTTCTGTTTGAACATCCTATTCCAGTTTTATTTTGTCCAGTTTGCATATTTGCGTGTCTTGTTGTGGAAAGACCAGGAGGTGACAAATGTTTACAAATAGGGCTAACGATAGGCATGTGCTGACATACATTATCTGTGAGTCAAGGTCAGACCGGATCAGGTGATGTTGCCGTATCTTGTTTCCTTGTTCGGACTGTTGTTCACCTGCTGACGTGAGAGCGCGGTCACGTTGAGGAGATTGGGCAACAGAGAGCCGTTTCAGGGCTTTAAGTATGGGAGATGGCATTGCGCTGACATCCAATCCTCTATCCCCTCAGCCAGCTGGACTTTATGTGGTGTGTGTGTGTGTTTGTTTGTGTGTGTTTGTGTGGGTTGGGGTGCTTGAGTGAGTGATAACCTTGGATATTTGCATTAACCAATTTATCAAGTCACTAGATGCGCAGCAATCCAATGTACACAATTGATATGTTGTATCACTATCAGCGTCAACTGGTGCTGTGGTATCGTTTCATCTGGCTCATGTCCTTCAAGGTTACACATATTGGACTTTAAAGATAATGCAAACTGCCAGCGATGTCCAGGCTCTTGATATACTCCTGATGGAAGTGCCTTCTAATTTAAAGCCGTCTATTAAAGAGGTCACTGGTGCTGATCTCGATTCCTGTCCTTGACGTAGGTGATCCCCTGGAGTGGGGCCCCTGAGTGATTGACCCAGACCGCCATCATGGTATGGGAAGATGGAACATGTGAGAGTGAGGAGCAAGTAATGGATCGTCAGGCTGGAGCTGATACACTTTATACATCATCTCCAGCCTTCATCTGAGAAGTTTTAAAACTTATATGTTAGATAATACTTAAGAGCTTTCAAAATGATGATCCCACAGTAAATCTGTAGAGTGTATTTATTTATTTATTTATTATTTATTTATTAAAAACAGGAACCGGGGATTAAGAGGAGCCCAGCAGTTCACGTTTGCCTTAGGGGCTTGTTGTGAGCTAATGCAGCCTGGAATATACTAATATTTAAAATATATATATTTTGGGTATTGCTCCAGATGAGTTAACTGTAAGAGAAATGATTTCTGCCATTGTTCGATTTCCTCTTATTCACGGTTTGCATGATGCCTTGTATCCTGGGTACATGGACTCTCATCCAGCAAAAGGCACAGCACAAGGAATCCCTTTGCCTTCTTCCATTATAGAGACAAATTGCTTCCAAATCACAAAATACACACAAAGATGCTTTTAAATTCAGTCTGTTCACCCAAAATGTTTCCAGGGACCACTGTTGGGACTCCGACTAAATGGAAGGCGTTGCCAGCAGTCAGTAAGTTAAGCATGAAATATCACTAAAGACTTGAAGACTTGAAGGTAGAGGTGTACCGCTAGTTCATATGTAGTTGAGTATGTACCATGTGTTAAAGGTTGAGTCCTTACTGCAGAGTCACAGTGGGGACTCACCCTCATCCCATCTTTTTTCCTTTTGTCAAAATAAGGGAAGAAAAATGTCTTTAGCAGGCTGTGTTTTTTTTTTTAGAACACTTTTATTTATTGTAATCGTGTCCAGAAAGAGAATTTGTTTTTTCACACTCTTGACGGCCGACATGACCACAGGCTTCTTCCTGTTTGATGTACAACTCCACAACGTGATGGCAGCCACTGGCCCGGGGTCGTGTACGGTAAAGCTGCCCAGAAAAAGTCCGGTGTCGTTTGTTCTCACCACACTGTTTACTCTTACTGGTGGAGGTATAGAAGGCTGATCCCATGAAGTCATCTTTGACGCTGTGGATGTGTCTGAGTAAAAATAGATCCCAACAGCCGCACTTACATCTGCGAATGTGCGACGCCAACACACACCCTTTTGTCATACAACTGCACGCGTGCACGTGCTGTGAGGCTGACAGGTGCATTTGTCTTTGAGGCTGGTTTATCACGATGGTTCACTTGTCCTGGGTTTTACACGCCGTTCTTTATGGCCTTTTAATTCAATAGGCTCAGAGGAAGTCAATAAGGACTTCCCCATTACTGTAAATGTAAGACGGGACCTTTAAGTGTTTCCTCTTTACTTATTTCGTCCAGCTTTCTCTGAAATTGAAGCTTTTAATGCAATCAATGTTTTTCACGTACCATAACCTACACGAACCAGAGGTACCCCGACAGACTTCTGAGAAAACCCTGTTGTATAGATTCCTTTCAGAGGGTGAGAGGCAAATCAATCTTTTCTTTTTGTTCCCGTGAAGTGGTGATGGCCAAACATGCAGTGTCAGTAGTTCGAAGGTGAAGAATGGAGTCGTGTTTCTCAAGAATATTTAAGGGGAGTAAAAATATCTCAGTTCAATTCTGAAGTGTATGGGGTGAGAGCATCTCGGCATTCGAAGCGTTTTGATTTTTAATGTGCTCTGAAGTGCTTGAGGAGTCGGGTTGAACGGGTCCATGTTTGGAATCAGACTTTCTGCCCCTCATCCGTCATACTGTGGGCCTGGCAACCCCGCACCGCTCAACATGTCCTCCACCCGGCACACGGGTCCGAGCCCTTGTCCAAAAGCGGAGTCGCAAAGATACGTAACAATATGAATTATTTGCTGTCACCACAAAGGAGAAGCCCCCGAGGACAGGTGGTGGTCCTGGGATCATTGCACCAGCATTCTGTGAGGGGATCACACTCAAGCTTACCATCACAGGGGAGTCGGATCGTTGTACTAAGAATACTTTATTTGGATTTCACGGAGCACTGATAGAGACGCATCTGGGAGCTACAGTGGCAGAAAATCCTTCCGGGCCTGGCAGACGGACAGAAAAGGAACGAGGGCCTCAAAAGAAAGGGCTGACAGGCCCTTGGCAGCAGTGGTAACGTTATCCCCTGGGTGCCTGTAACTCACACCTGAGAGAAAGGCTAGTACACAGCTCAACTCTGTCTATTTGATTACTGTGACAAAAGCAGAGGTAATTAAGTAAATACTGTTTAATTATGGTGAGTATAGCGTTCAATGAATGTTTCATTGTTATCCCTGGCACCTGGCAGCGCGAAGGAGTGTCAGAGAGCCATGCAACCAGCAAGTATCACTGGATTTGGACATGATTCCCGTCATCAGCACCGCCACAACACTCGGCCATTTTGGGTGTACAGTGAACCCTCGTTTATCGCGGGGGTTACGTTCCAAAAAGAACCCGTGATAAGCGAAATCCGCGAAGTAGTCAGCTTTATTTTTTACAATTATTATACAGTACTATAGAACGAAACCAAAGATCAAGACCTGTTTTCAGGCCCAAGCATTTGTTTAAGAAATAAAAATAGAAGCGTTTTCTAACAAATAACTATGATAGTTTTTAGAAATACTGTAAAATAATCATTTTAATAATCAACCTACGCGGTTGGACACATTGTGACTGACGCGTATTTCACAGTTCCTCTGACTGTGCCTCTTCGTGCTGACTCAGCTCCGCTGTAGCGTCTTTTTCTCCTGAAGGCCATGGTGCAGGTGTCTTTGTCGGTGCAGAACGTTTCGTCGACATTGTGGGTTTTGTTGTGGAGACAATATGCAAACATGTAAATTTGCCAAGCCGAACGCATTCAGTACAGGACAGAGACGAGGCACGGAGGAGATTGATTGACATTGGCCTACAGTCCCTTAGCCAATCAGGAGACAGAGCACAATGCACCTGCATACACTGTAAAAAAAAAAAGCATAACAAACTGCACTAAAAAAAATCCGTGAAACAGCGAAGCCGCAAAAGGTGAACTGCGTTATAGCGAGGGTTCACTGTATTGAGAAAAGCCACGTGAGAGGAGCGGGGATGAGCTGTGCGATAGTTGTCTCAGTTCACTTTGTTTAAAAGTCATTAAAGTAGCATTTTGTTCCCCAGGCGATTATTATCCCTGCTTCACAAATAACGCACAAACTGTCACCATTTGATTTGAACCAAGTCATTTAAACTCCTTTCATCATCCCGCGCGCTGACATTAGCTAAGTCCCATTACTGCTGTTAAATGAGTGTTTATGCTGCACAGTGATGATTACACTGCTGAGTGATTTTTTTTCCAGCCATGCATCACACTGAAGTTGCGAGACTTCATCATATCAGAGCGTGACGAATGTCAATGGAGAATAAACATCAGCGCTTCTCTGTCTTTAGGTAAAACGCCGTCCCGAGTGTACAGTGGAACAATGGGTTCTGAACATGCATCCACCTGGGTTCATCCTGCTTTCAGGTAGGATCATGTGTTTACTCTCCTCTGTTTAAATGGTATTGTGTCTCGTCTTTCTTTAATGACTGCATTCATCAGTACACGCTTTCAGACATTCGAAATGCAGCTGGACTGCGTTCTGTGCAAGGTGTTTAATTGTCTGCTCTCTGAGTGCCCTCTTGGTATTTTATTGATCTAATTTATTTACCCTAGAGGGTATAAAGCCATCTGTTTGACATTGCCAGCTGGACCCCGTCCGATAAGAGACATTTTTACACTGAGGTTAAGCTTCAGGGTTTAAAAATACACAATGCTGTGAGGATCTACAGAATAGTATAGAACTGGTTGCAAACTATGAAGGAGAGGCTACCGAGCGAGCACAGATTACATCATAAATTATGATCACGATGTTGATGTCCCGAGCTTAAGGCGAAGTATTTAAAGAAATCAATACTGCACACCTTGCAGGAAGAGACACTTTAAAACAGCTGCGATAACAGCTGAGCACAAAATAAGAAGATACAAGTTTGCGCAATGCCAATAAATAAATTATCTTTTTTCTTTTTTTTTTTTTTTTACTGCAGGGTCAGCTCTGTTGCTCGTCTTCTCCGGGGAAACATCGGCTAACATGTATGAGCTCAAACACACACACACACACACACACACACAAATGCAGAGATGCACCTTTCCAATACATGCATCACTGCAAAGTGCATCTGATGAGGGGCATGCACATGCACGTGCAGCACATATTGTGCATTTTCATGCATGCACGCTCAATGCCGATTTAATAAAGAGATGCATTCGTGCACACGCACTTATTTATTTCTTCGGCGTCACAAATAGGACACGATGAGATTTCAGTGAGTCTCTTGACCCGTGCATGTTGGAAACTGTTTGTTGTGCGAGAGAATGTTTGCGGGTGTTTTCAGCAAACATATTGAATTCAATGCACGCCAGAGACATCAGGCAGAATTTTAGATGCAGTAACTAAAAAAAAAAAAACTTTTCCAGCCCTGGTTTCTCACAATCTTTCAGGAACAACATTTCTTGCTTTAATACAGTCTGCAGCGTCATTAAAATTTCACACACTTGAAGGTGACACAGGGAGTAATAGAGGAACATAGCGTATGCCTCCGCCTCGCCGGTATGTACGCAATAGTATACACTGTGTTGGCTCACATAAATATCCCCTGAATAAATGGGCGGGATTGAGAATGATTAAACTTTTTAGGATTATTTATTGTGTGCTGAGCAGACACGCTGGGAGTTATTTATTTGCCCGCCATCAAAAACATTTATGAGTCTGTTTCAGCAGTATGCTCTAAACAAGAAGCCATAAATCTACCAGTGTATCCTCACTGCCCCCCTCTCCCTCCCCCCGTCGAGTTGTCCGCTCCTCGCGATCTCTCCCTCCACCTCTTCCTCTCATCTTTCAGTGGCCCTCATCACACGAGTATAAGTGTCTGCACTCATAAAGATTTACCATCAATTTCAAATTCATCAGTTCTGATTGGATTTGGGGGGGGGGGGGGGGGGGGTGTAGCTCCGTTTGATTTGGTGTTACCTCTCACACGGATAGCGTATGCCTCCGCCTCGCCGGTATGTACGCAATAGTATACACTGTGTTGGCTCACATAAATATCCCCTGAATAAATGGGCGGGATTGAGAATGATTAAACTTTTTAGGATTATTTATTGTGTGCTGAGCAGACACGCTGGGAGTTATTTATTTGCCCGCCATCAAAAACATTTATGAGTCTGTTTCAGCAGTATGCTCTAAACAAGAAGCCATAAATCTACCAGTGTATCCTCACTGCCCCCCTCTCCCTCCCCCCGTCGAGTTGTCCGCTCCTCGCGATCTCTCCCTCCACCTCTTCCTCTCATCTTTCAGTGGCCCTCATCACACGAGTATAAGTGTCCGCACTCATAAAGATTTACCATCAATTTCAAATTCATCAGTTCTGATTGGATTTGGGTGGTGATGGCGGGGGGGCAAATTCATCAGTTCTGATTGGATGGGGGGGGGGGGGGGGGGTAGCTCCGTTTGATTTGGTGTTACCTCTCACACGGCGAGGTGGAACACATCTCACAACTGACGTCCTCAGAAGTAGCATATACTGTGGCCACAAGGTACAAAAAAAAAAAAAGATTAATGTGAGGTGCTCGGCCTCTGGTGCTGATGGTGCTGCACTCCACCAGCGTATTGGTAAACTTGTCTAGTAAGCCTTTCCTCTCCTATTAAAAATTGATCAGATTTTCCTTCTATGTACTGTGTGATGTTCCTGAGTGGTGTCTGAAATACTCAGGCAGTTTCTCAGCGTTGTTGTCCCTGGCAGAAGTCTGTGTTGTCTCCACAAGGTGGTGTCATGCTCATTAGCTGAGTGGTGCAGCTCATTTTCCCAGCTGCCTGTTGGCCTCTTAGTTGTGTGCATGTGTGTGTGTGTGACTTATGTATTGCTGAAAGTGATAACAGTGCAAACACAGCAAAGCAGGCATATAATTAAAGCATTTATACGCAACTTGAAAAGGTTAAAATAATGTGCTTAAAATAATTTGTGTTCTATTTTTAGCCATCGCAGTCAGTAAATTGGCCTGTGGGCCTTTGCCACTCTGTTGTGTGTAGTGCCAGGTGAGACGACACGAATCCATTTACTGCTGAGAGCGGCTCAGCGAGGCGAAGCTCTGCAGCTGTCATTACCACAGTTTGGAAGGTGTCGGCCTGCAGCGCTGGTTGTGTTGACCCCTCCGCTGACCTTCAAAATAATGGTTGCACTGGAGTGGAGACACCTCATTACCAGCAATGCCTGTCAGTCCACAAGCGGACATATCCTCAATCACTAAATAAAGCCAAGTAAACATGAGCGCTCCTATGTGGCGCCTCTCATCTCTGCCTCCTATGAGTCTCTGTGGCTTTTAGCCGCCGTGCCTCTCAACCTTGTTCCATCGCTGGTTTATGAAGTGCTGTGCGCAACATAATGGACCTGCTGTTGTCACACAGTTGCTGGATTAGACTGTGGCAGTGATATGGAAAGTAAACAAACGGAAACTTCCTGAACCACAGTGTAAACACAGCATCTACTTTATGAGTACAGAGAACATATGGTTGTGCACATACAATCATATTCTTATTATGTGGCAATTAAGAAATATCCAATATAAATACATAGCAATACATATAGGCTACTTAGAATTGGTTTATTTCAGGTTTTAAGGGAAAAAGGTGTAAAGTAATTAATTTTGAGGCACACACATGTAACAGCAGTTACACAACAGCACGCACACAATGTGTTCTCACAGGTTTGCTTGTAACTCCGGTTATCTCAGAACTGACACCTACTTCCCTGCAAAGCCTCTATGGGTGAGAGGATGCAGCGGGTGGATCACTGAAGTGCAAAGGTAGTGTTAATGATTGGTGCAGGGCACAACATTGACAGATGGAAGAATACTTTTTAAAGAGGATTAAAGGTTGGCTCAGGGGAAGTGGTCCTCCAGGAAGCACATGAAGGGCATTGATCGATGGCTGGTTGCAGCTGCAGCACACATCCTTCTCCTCAGCACTGGTCCGTGACTGAAGTTATTGCTGATCAGTGTGATATCGGGAGAGACGGATTCTGACTCTGATGTTATCTGTTGAAAATGTTGAGTTATATGACCTAAAAAAGGTCATATTTATGTTGCAAACCAGGAATTGTGGAATGTTACCACTAGTTAAATGGCCTATGATTGTATAATTAATAATGTTATCTGAAAACATAACCAAGCACAGCAAATGAACATAAATTGAAAATAATACATACAATGTAAGGCTTCAGTGGGGGCATGGCCTTACACACTGAGCAGATGGTGTGGCCGGGATGGGATAGAAATGATACCCGTCTCTGACCCACCGAGCAGCAGCAGCCTGTGTAGCTTCTAATTGTTTTTCCAATTAGACCTGTGCGAATCCACACAGATAATCACAGGCACCGGGATCAAGGATTTAGACCTCAGGGGGCTCCAGCAGTCATAATGCTCAGAGCAGTCTCAAGACAGCGCAGCGGAGCTCACTTCAGCTTAGCTCAGGCCGGCCTGGGTTTGGAGAAATAAAAAACAAGGGCGAGAGACGGAGTGTTGTAAATCACAGGACAGCACTTTTAAGTCTCCTGGAGATAGGAGCCATCATCTATCTTACTATTATCTGTGATAGCAGACTGTCACGTACAGGAAAATATCAACATTGATGTGTGTTAGTGCTGTCAAAACACCGTTTGTGCCACACAGAGGGAACATTTCAAAAGGCTTAGCTCCAAATTTAAACAGGATCCCTTGATACTTGGAGGCAAAAGTTTAAAAATCAAACAATGGAAGATTTTTCTTTTCTCCCTGTCTCCTATAAAAAGCACTTATTAAATGTTGCTGAGTCTTCAGTTTTTTTAGAATAACATTAAATGTTAAATGCATTAATGTGTACGTGAATAATAGATGCACACAAGTAATGTATGATTTTATTTAATGCTCTTGATTGATTGATTGATTGATTGATTGATTGATTGATTGATTGATTGATTGATTGATTGATTGAAGAACGTGTTACTTCTTTTATATTTTTTCATATTTGGAACCCCATAATTCAGTGTATCATTTACAATTGTGTCAGTTGTTGATGAGTTTGTATCATAATAATAATTTATGATTAATCATACAATAGTTTTCATTAACACCACAAGTTCAAAATGTATGTATTGCTTTGGTACAAATAGAAATAAGGCATCAGACCTTTCTGTTCATTTCAGAAGAGGAAATCAATGAATGTCTCTCTGGCATAACTTAATATTTTGAGCTGTTAACACCGTGCATCGAACAAAAACCGAATCCCTGCCATGTCTAAAGAGATTGCCTGTGCAAATACATTTATATTGAAAATTCCATCCTCATTTCCAAATCATTTACACTAAAATGGAGGCTTTCAGAATCCGTGTCACCATCAGACAGGGCATTCATCAGAATGAGCATAGCCATTACAGCGTTCCTGTTGGTTTATGATGGACCGATTTATGGGGAAGTGTTTTTTTTTTCTTAACCATAATTCAGTGGTTTTAGATGTGAAAGTCAAACACGCTGCTGACGGCCAGAAGTTTGAGAAAGCAGTGTGGCAGCCAGGTCAGCTGCACGCTCCCTAAGGGCAGTGCCACTCTTAAGAGGTGACCTCATCCATAAGTCATGGAACACCAACGCAGTGCCACATGTCACCACCACCACCACACACACTAACATCACATCACTTAGGCCTTTCTGAACTTCTGTTTGACATCTCGGTGGTTAATGCACTCTGCATAACGCTGCTCTCAGCCACTTATGTGGAGAGCAACACGATTACCTGTCATTTTTACAATTTGTAAACCAACCACTGCAAGCGATGCTTAAAATAGCCCTTAGCGTGACCTGCTTTGCATAGAGTCCCTCATTTTGCCAATAAAATGCTCAATATGCAAAGCGGGGCATGTGTAAAACAGGAAGTTGAGTTTTAATGCGGATTAGCAATAATGGTATCAGATGCATGGGTGAGCCTGAGTGGAGGCATATAGGAAATTACATTTTTATGCATTTGTGGTTTTTGCAGTGTGCTGTGTGTTGCGTTGATATATTGGACATGTATAATTTATACCAATGCATGGTAACAGACTGGTGAGGAGTTGTGGTTTCTTTAACAAATGTAGTGCTGCATCCCGACAAAGGCATTACTCCACGGCTAAACACACATTTCCACTGTCTGAAGGACGGAATATTCCAATAATTTTGTCGCTGCGTATCCATTACACATTTAGGAACACTCCTAGTCATTTCCTGTAACAAATTTAACCTAAACACATACTCAACACTCAACCCTCTTCATCTCTGCAACTTCGTCTCCGTCTAAGTGCACTGAATACCGCCACTAATTTCCCATGCAAACTCAGCCCTATTGTTCTGGAGGTATTAGTCATGTTTATATATAGGTAATGCAGTCTGATCCAGGTAAATCAATTCAGCCGGGCACATAATGCTCGCTTTGTGTAACCGCTTTGCTTCTTCCGCATGTGTGACTTTTCGGCAAATATTGCTTGGACAACAAAAGAGCTCAGAGATAACATGTGGGAACAATAACCGGGCAAATATTAGTTTTGAGCTATTAGACAAGGTCGGTCTGGGCGCTGGCTCTCAGGACGCATACCTGTTGACATTTCATGTGATGTATTGTTCTGTACTTTGTTGTTAAGAGAATAAATAAAATTAGAAATTAATTATTTTTGCCTGCTGGTGGATGTACCGGTTCCTTAATTATTATACAGCTGCAATAAATCAATCCCACGTCAATAGCTGCGAGGGGTTTGTTTTCAGAGGGTTTCATTTCAGAGTTTACATTAGGTACAGCTGAAAAAATATATACACACAATAAATAATCCATATTTCCTGAAGTATTTCTCCTGAAGTTGTTGAGACCGAGTTGCTCATAAATCTCGTGTATTATTCGTGTTTGTTATTATCTCACTAGAGGTTTAAAATCAGCAAACTAGGCAAGTTTCTTTCAAACTGTGACATTGTCTCCTATAAGAAGCACTTATTTCACGGTCAGTCTCACAAAGGACAGTCTCACTTATTCTCTTGACGATAATGCTGGTAGAAATGCTTTAATCCTTAGTTAATGATATACCTTATCTGATAATCCTTCCCCATAAAAATTCCCTGAGGAATATTCCTTAATCCTCGCTATCGACAAGCAGGACTTAGTGGGTGTCTTCATTCGGTCTCGTCCGGGTCCGAGAACAGGCCTTGTCCCAAACACTGAGGGCAAAGCAAGCTGTTTGATTGATGGTATACGGTGTATAACGTGCAGCTGGGTGGCCACGTTGCCTCTTTGGTTTGTTTAAATGTCAGGGCGCCTTGCCACAACATCACATTAAATGGGACCAGTCATGACGAATGATTGTAGGTCTGTTTTTCGAGACGTGAACATGTGATCTGATTTTTTTGGGACAAAGGCAAGTGCCAAGTTTAAAAAAAAAAAGAAGAAGAAGAGGAAAAAGCCCATTGTGTGTTTCTCAAGCATCCAGGCAAATTGACTCATTGTGAAGGAGACAGTGGAAAGGGATATTTGCTGCTAAATGTTGCTATCATGTTTCAACATGGGCTCGCCTTCTTCTCTGTGAAACCATCATGAGAGTTATTTGGTCACAGGGGGCAGCGTCTTGCCTGTATCAGGAAACCGACAGTGGAATCGCTCTCTGCCCATAGTATTTAAAGCCCTATTGCAGTGGTTAGGAGAGAATCCAGAGTGCTCAGCCCAGCAGCAGCATCACACACATCCAGTAAGTACACCACCTCTTCAACACTGTCTTTACTATTGGGGATGTATATATTTTTTTAATGTTTAACTTTAAAATGTTAACATTTGCTGTTTTTGATGCAGAGAGTGAGTTACATCCAACAAGTGGAGCACGCGGAGCTCAGCAACTAACTCCCTTCTTAAATGTTTTCATTATGTTTGTCGTTTCCTTTCTTGATTTTATAATGATATGTTATAAAAAGCTTTATAACGAGCTTGGTTTTTAATTTCTGTGGTCGTAAGTGTGATCATAATATAATAGTCATCTGTGCCACTATACATTGGAGTTAAGGTATTTTTGCTGTGAAAATAAGTACTCTGTTTATTATTTTACTGATTGGTCGGTTAGCCTTTCATTTTATCAGCAGTCGTTTATCCCATGTGTGCAGTACCACTGTATGCTGATTAATACGACAGACTTTCCACAAAATTATAAAAGCACGTTCTTTTCAAGCATGGAGTCAAATTCAATTTTGTCTTATCCTTGCGCATCAGCTGTGTGGTAAATCTGTTTACCAGTGCCCATTAGTGTACTTCCTGCACACTTAGCTTCTGCAAGCAGATCAGTGACAGTCTTAATTACAGAGACCAGCGACAGTTAACGCTGATCACTGATGCTCGGAAATGGTGGGGAGGGTGGATCCTCATCAAAGTCGCCAAATTAGAAGAAAATGAGGCTTTATCGGGACCAAAGAGGATGTGAAATCGGATGCCAGGTGCTGGAGATGCAGCCATTGTAAATCACTAATTATTTTATACTGTGGCCACGACTTGAGTGCAATAAGAAGTACTCATTCACTTAACTGATGGATCATACTGGAAATATTTTTTTCAACAACCAAATTGCTGCAAACACACACACACATGTGTAAATGTATACACACACACACATATATATATGTATATATATATACCACATAACATACCATTAATCGTTAGCACCACATGTTCTAGTATAGAGTTGCACTTTATCGTTCTAGCTCCTTCTCTTCATTCTGTGGTTAAAACAATCCATTACTAATCTGCAGTGCTGCCTCACTGGGACTGAATTAAATCGATCACCATGGCGACCATAGGTCAAACAGGTTCAGGTTAATAATTGATTTCTCATCTTGGGAGAGGCAATCTGCTCAACTTGAAGGATCCAGCGAAACGCCCGTACGGAGCCTCGGACCAGGGGACGTGACCTATGTGGTGTTGCCGAAATGTTTGGACACGGTTTCTCAGAAAGTCGTAATTTGCCCAGCGCAAATGTTTGCCCGCCATATGTTGTTTGGCCTCTCTATGCGACCGAAGGGCTTTATACAAAAAGAAATTACAAGGTCTCTATCAATCTTGCTCTCACAGGATCACCCAGGGACACCTGGGACAGATTCAGACAAGCTGCCCCCCAGCTGTGAGGAACATAATTGCTTTTCTTTAACTGCAAGGATTCAACCTCCATATACTGGGCAGATCTGAATGTCCTTCTGGGTAAAGTCATTTGTGCCCACATGCCCTGATGGTTTTAGGCTATAATCTGGTCCACACAAAACCCCATGTTTCCATTGCATGTATCGTGGTGCTGTTTTAGCATTTTGTTGTTGTTGTCACACAGACCGGTGCAGCCAGGCGAGGACGTGTTTGTGTTCGCGTTCGAGACGCGCGCCTTTGCTGTCGCTCTTCATGAGGGCTCGTTTCCACTGAGGGTCCGTTAGATGATGCACTGCAAGGAGGCGACTCGAGAGAACAACTGTTACACGTACGTGATAGAGGAAGAGGATCCAGCCCTGGCAAGCCTCCATGTGTTCGAGGTGAAGCTCACATCAAGCTGTATGAAAAACAGATGTATTTATACACAGAGGAGATTTCTTTCCCCCTGCGAGTATTTCCAATATGAGGCGTGTTTATGTAACACCCAGTCGCTAATCCCAACCCTGTGGAACCTCACTGTGATGAGTCCTGATGACAGCTCCACTATTGTATAAGACTGTTACATGAGTGCACCCTGTATTTAATTTCAATTGACATTTCGATTATTTTGGCTGGACGCCTGATTAAGTGACAAATATCTGTTACGTCATAATCCAGCTATGACATCAGACGCCACGCGATGATGACCGTTCATATTTTCATTATCATGTAACATGCGGTGAAATCGTCCGACGTTAATAGGCATCTTCTCTGACGTTATGCCCCGTGTTCCCCTCTAGTTGGCCGAGAAGGGCGACCTGGCTCTCCTGCAGAACCTGGTGAGGAAGAGCCCACAGGTCCTGATCGAGAGAGATGAAAGTGGAGCGAGTGCCCTTCATCACGCCGCCGCAGGGGGCCACGTCACCCTCATCCAATTCATCAGCGCTGTCATCGACTCGGAGGGTAAGCGTGCCTCGGTCATCCATCATGTGACACACTCCAGCACAGGTAAAATGTAGGAGTCGTGAGCCATCATAATTCTGCTCTAATTTACTGTGGGGAACAGTTTGTTTGATTTGTTTCTGGCGTGTGTAAGAGGTGGCAGGACACACATCTTTATTTATTCACATTCGTATGTGTGTGTGTGTCTGTGTGTGTCCTCTCTCAGAGCTGAACAGCTGTGATGACCAGGGTAATGTGCCTTTGCACTGGGCAGTGGAGAGGAACAAGGCGGAGAGCTGCAGGGCCCTGATGGACCTGGGGGCAAACCCCAACCTCCTGAACATGGCCCTCCTGTCCCCTCTGCACCTGGCTGTCAACCGCGGACACAACAACCTGGTGGAGGTGAAGGGGCTGGAAGCGCCCAGCTGAAAAGTGGTTCCTCTTACGTTCTTGTGTTTTAGATTTATAGATTTATCTCTACCCTCATCATTATTATTGGGGATAAGGAGATACGACTGGCACACCCTATATTACTGCCATTTTTTGTTTGGAATGGACGCGTACTCACGCGTATAATATCTATGTACAGGTGTTTAGGGACAGGCTGCAGATCACAGTTGTTCTCTCTGCTCCCTGCAGCTGCTGCTGTCTTACAGTAACACAGACAGTAATCTGGAGGGAGACCTTGGGAGCAGCCCTGTGATACTGGCCTGCTCCATCAACAACTGCGACGCTCTCAGTATGCTGGTACGTACCATGATTTTAGTCGTATATGTATTTGTGTGTTCAGCAGTGCATGACTGCACCTGCCTACCGAACAATCTGTACAAAACGGATGACTGTCAAACTGTCAGCCGCCACACTGCAGCTTTGTCTCTGACAGAGACGCCTCTCTGTTTGTCTTCCTCCCGCTCCCGCTCCCCCCGATCTGTCAAGATGAGGCACGGAGCGCGGCTCTGCCATCAGAACAAGCTCGGCCATTTTCCCATCCACGCCGCCGCCTTCGCCGGAGCAAAGAAAGCCATGGAGGTGGTCCTGAAGGCCGGTATGACGCAAGGAATGAGCCGCCATCAAAAACTGAAAACGCTGACACGAATGAATAAGTTTGTACAAGGCCAAACTGCACATTAGGTTGATAGATAACAAGAGAGGTCGCCTCTGCCTGCAGAGACAGTGTGCAGAAAAATGCTCCCAGACTGACACAGTGTTTATTCTCAGTGGGAGGTCCGCTTGGTAAAGCTTGTGTTTCTGGAGAGATGTTCTGCCAGAGCTCCAAATATTTATGATATTCCTGCTTTTGCTCAGAAAGAAAGGAATTAATAATGTGGTTTTTAGGAATTCACACCAACTACCCACTGGGAGCGGACACAATTATTAGATGAAACAGGAAGAAGTTTAATTGAAAGCTCGTTAAGAAGAAACAAACACGTGTAAATGAGCAGTCATCAACATAGGTTCATTTTATTTATGAGCTGGACATGAAATCACTGTATGCACACAATTAATAAGCAGCTATTTGGGTCTCTGCAGGAGAGGAACTTGGCTACACTGCTGTGTCCCACATCAACTTTACCGACAAGTCCATGTGCAGCCCCCTCCATCTGGCTGTTCGCGGTGGGAATATCGAAACCATTCGCCTCTGCATCGCAACCGGGGCCAAAATCGACCAGCAACAGGTCACGCACGCTACTACACCACACCGCTTTTACACTTGCATGAATTTGCACTTTTCACAAAACTTCAAATTGGCTTCCAGGGATTAATGAAGCTGTTCTCAGAGTCACATGCTGCCGCCTGGGAGCTACCGATTACAAACGCTGGGCTTTCGCTGTCCTGGATTTGCATTGTTTTTGAATCGAGCTCTCATTTGCCTTCTCTTGTAAATTTCCCATGCACAGGGTCCCAGTCTTTGTACTGTCACGCCCATCTGGGAGTGATCATTTTGTTTAGCCCAGGGCTGGTGGCCAGGGCTCCAGCAGGAATAAACAGTAGGGTAATAGCGTCGGTTGTCTGAATTGATACAAATTACCTCCATTTACACAGCGAAGCTGAGTGGAGGGATCACTGTCCTCCTTCTGCTGGTCCTGCTTATCTCATTAAAAGCTTGTGTTACACTCCCCGACGTTCAGCCTGCATGTCTGCGAGATATTTGGCTATATTATAATACACTGGAGAATGTATGAGTGTCAGACACCGAGTGCATGCTAATTTCTTTCTGTGTTTACATTTCGCACTAACTCAGGATGTCAGTGTGTCACGATATGGAGCCGGTGTAAACATGTCATTACTGACAGCGCGTCCCATGTTTGTTGCTGTTCAGAGCGACAGGTCCACGCCGCTGCATTTGGCCTGCACCCAGGGCGCCACTGAGGTCGTCAAAGTGATGCTCTCCTCATTTGAACAAGTGGAAGACATCATCAATCTGACTGATGGGGCACATCAGACCCCTCTGCACAGGTGAGCTGTCACTCTACATTGTCGTGTGGTGAAAATGGTCTTTGGCCAGTCTACACACACACACACACACACATACACACACACAGAGAGAGAGAGACAATAGTTTGCTGTAAAGTGCCCATACCACCGTGACTAAGGGTGACTTCTGAAAGAAAATTCTACTTATGTCTCTAATGCTGTCACCAGAATACCAGGAACTATAGTTCTATACTATATTTTTACTACAGTTATTAAATGCGTCACTGAAGTGATTCATCACTGCCCTCGAGCTTAGAGATGAAAGCACAAAGGGAAATCTGGTTGTTATATCACGCTCTGACGAAGTAGAGCCAGATCGACCTCATTCGACATCTGACAATAAAAACCTGATTTACAAAGTCACGTGTTATGGGGCCTTGTTCATATCAATTGTGTTTACTTTTCCAGGGCTACAATATTTGACCACACAGAGCTGGCAGAGTACCTCATTTCTTTGGTAAATAAGGCACACACACACACACACACACACACGCACACACACACGCACACACACACACACACACAGTCAGACGCTGTGATGCCCAGCTTCCCAACTTTATTATCCGGTGTTCTCAGTCTTTTGATTTTAGCGACAGATATTGCAACAGGATATTTTTTTTTCCTGCATTAAAATAAAACAGTGCAAATTAAAGGGCAAAACAACAAATTATGAACCTGTCTTCACTGATACCAAGATTTCACATGAGTGATTGAGTCACTGTGAAAAGTTAATGGTGCACGCTCATTGCCACCGTTTGCAATTTAAAACACAACGCAACTTGTTGACAGACCATCACAACCCTTATAGCCATTTAAACATAATTGTGTTGCTAGGAAAAGCAGCGTTTACCTCCTGTTAACTCATTTAGTTTGCATACACTGCCCAAGCAAACAAAACTATGCACACTAAATGTTTTTGTACAAAAGAAATTGATATAGCCTGGCACCAAAAGCTTGGTGTTTTACTTGATTATTATATATAGTACTATACCAAATATATGTTGAATTATATATTCAGAGAAAAGTAATTGACCATATGTGCGTAGCAGCTGCTCATAAATGCACACATACATTATAATGTGCTACCAGGACTGAGGCTGGAACTGCTTGTCCTAGATAAAACACAATGCCCCACACTGCAGATGATTCATGCTAAAGAAATAAAGAAACAGCATTTTTTAATTCTTTTTATTCCAGAGAAGATATGGCCTTGATAACAACATACACTGTATTAGTTTTACACTAATTATTAGCCGACCCTGGCGATTACAGCTTGTATTAGAGTAGACAAAGAACTCAAATAATAATGATATATATTATAATTTTTAGTTTCATTCAGTTTTATTTTCTTCTATCTTTTAATTGGAACTGTTGGTACAATTCTTCTCCATACCTGTGCACCCAAGAGTTTTAACTCCAGTGAAGGTCTGTTTCCTATCATTAGCTGTACACATTCCATACACATTTTCCATAAATTGTTGGCAACATTTACGGCACTGGATGTAATTCATGTGGCCACATTAAAGATTCAGTACACTGTCTACTCAGGGTGCAGACCTAAACAGCATTGACTGTAAAGGGAACTCTCCTTTGCTGCTGGCCACGAGCTGTGGGGCCTGGAGAACTGTGTCTCTGCTACTGTCCAAAGGTGAGCTGCAGTAATGTATTTCCCCGTAAACAATACTCACGTCCATATCGAAACCCTTCACACTTGTTTTGATATGTTTTCAGGGGCAAACGTAAGTGTGACAGATCGATGTGGCTGTAACTTCCTTCACCTGACCATTCTGCAGCCCAAAGGTCTGAAGAACCTCCCAGAAGAAGTACTACAGGTACTGTCAAACAGTGTGATCGAGTCACAGTTTATCCAATGCTTCTTCAAAAAAAAAAGATGCATTATGAGATTAAATTTTTACACAAAGACATATAAGACTTTTGCATTTGTGCTGTCATTGGTACATTAACCTACATTGTTTATGATATTGTCTTAATGCAGTGTGTTCATAACATGTTTTACTTTAGCTTAACAATGTGAAGGCGTTGCTGAGCTGCACTGACAATGATGGCTGCACCCCACTCCACTACGCTTGCCGACTGGGTATCCACGACTCAGTGAAGAACATGCTGGGCCTCTCGGGGCAGGTTGGCCTCGTGTGCAAGTCCAAGGACAAGAAGTCTGCCTTGCACTTTGCAGCTCAGTGAGTTCAGCCGGTCCTTCAACATGACTTTCTATCCCACTGAACCAAATGGAGATGATCTGAGTTGTTTTTCTTACACTGCGCAAAATCTGATTGGACAATTTCCAGCAATGACACTGGTTTTGACACAGAGAAAGCAGGAAGCATGGATACTCACATTCGCTTACATTTTTCTCCATCCATTTATCCATTAATTTATCCCATAATGTAGTATTCAGACTAATGGTAATATCTCCCACTGTATCACAATAAGCACTCTGGAAAAATGACTTTAAGCATTATGAATCTCATCACTAGTTTTTGAAAATTATAAAAATATTAAAAAAAAAATTTTTAATTATTAAAAAAATATTAGAATGGAATCTACACACCATGCCTTAGAAAATTAGTCTCAGTAAATTACAGATTCAAATGCAGCATATTCTGACATTGCTCTTCTAGTTACTGTGCAACAAGTGCTGTGTATTGATCAATGATTTTTACAGGAGTGAAAAACATCCATAGGACTCTGACTTACAATCTTCCTTAAAGCAAAGACATATTGTGTCTTTGTCCGATGAAAAATGACAAATGAGCAGCGTAACCGCATTGGAAACTCACCTCGCCGCTCCATTGTTTTAATCCTGTGAGAAATTTCTGTTCTCCGCAGCCCTTATGTTGAAGATTAATCGCTGCGATGTACCTATTATACAGTGACCTAAAAGACCTGTCGCGAGAATAGAATTCAATTAGCCAGGTACACGTGAAGAAATGTTACTAATAGTGGGAAATGAGCGGACATTCAACATTATTGTTATTGATTTTTCTATCATGTGCAACCGTTTTATTAGAGCTGGAGGACAAACCAAGGCCGTGCTATGATATCATACTTGAACTTTAACTGTTCCGTGGCACCAGCACAACCACGACCTCTATGAAAAGGTCAGGAGATGAGGAAAGACCATAGTGCACGCTAATGGTCCGGTCATGTCCTCTCACAGCTTGCAGCATATTTTTTCATAAAACACCCCCCCCAAACTTTGTTATCAATATTTTACCAACCGGTCCGAGCCGTATAACAGCTAATTTCATAAGATACTCAATCCTCGCACAAGAAGCATTTCCATTTCAACAGTTCAACAGATCACAACACTGAGAGAGGTTCTCCTCATTGTTCGTCTTCTCTCTGAGGTACGGGCGGATCAATACTTGTCAGCGATTGCTGGAGTCCATCACCGACTCTCGTCTGCTAAATGAAGGAGATGAGCGAGGCCTGACACCACTTCATTTGGCTTCGGCTGGGGGGCACACCAAGGTGGTGCAGTTGTTGCTGCGTAAAGGAGCTCTCTTTCACAGGTAAAGCCACGATTTGCATGATTCGCAGTATGTAGTATTTGCATTGCAGTATTTGCACAATTTGCAGTCTTTCATATTTGCAGTGCATAATTTGCAGTATTTAAATCTGGATGCAGTTATCTCATGTGGGACCGGGACTGTTCCTGTGATTTTTATTTCCAGCGACTACAAGGGCTGGACGTGTCTGCACCATGCTGTATCTGAGGGATACACACAAACCATGGACATTCTCCTGTCAGCCAATCCCAAGCTAATAGATAAAACCGATGAGGATGGGGTATGAATCATCAATCATTATGCAGTTAATTTTCAGATTTACTGATTGACAATGGCGCCAATACGTTCAAGCAGCATTGAATAATAACAGTCGTCCCTGTCCTATAATAAACCCAGTCTGTCTCCTCTTATTTATCCAGAACACTGCACTCCACATTGCGGCAAAAGAGGGACATGTGGCTGCAGTGAAGATGATGCTGGATCGAGGGGCAGAGCTCATCCTGAACAAGAATTACACTTCCTTTCTTCATGAAGCTGTGCAGCGCGGGAAGACAGACGTCGTCAATGCTGTAATCGACAGTGACAGGCATGTTCTTAATTCCAGTCTTTTGTGCTGCATACTTTAAATGGAGAAGTTGACTTTTCAGGCCAATTGTCATCTTAGCAAAGGTATGTTTTCCTCAAGTCATCCAAAAGGCATTTAATTGTTAAAGGTGCGTTTTTCAATCAAATGACGGAAAAATACAATCATCCAGTTTATTAAAAAAACAAAATTAAACTTTTTTTGGATAGCAAAAAAAAAAATTATGCCGTTTTCAAAGGTCCTGTGTATCAGATTCTGGGAGATGCTGTGTGATTGTGGCTCTGTGATGGACAAAAAGTCATAAATGTTTAATTTTTTTACTGGTATTGTCTAGGTATAAAGACTGATTTCAGTATTCTCTCTTCCAGACGAGATGAGGCGTTGATCCTGTTTGTACCTGGCCAAAAGCACAGATGTCCCATACTGGAAATGATTGAGTTTTTGCCTGAAACCTACAAGGTTTGTTGCAACACAAAAAACAAACACATTCATATTGTGTGCACAGCACGCGTCATAAGTATTTCTGTGGCTTGCTATTACAGACTGTGCACAGTGTACAATGCGTCTTGTGCTTATATGTTCTCCAACAGCACCTAATGGATCGCTCTGTTTGGGAATCTGAAGATGACCACAACAGTCCTGACTACCATGTAAGCTACACACACACACACACACACACTCACACACACACACACATATATATATATGTATGTATGAAATGTGCTCTGTATGCCAGGCAATAACACAGTGTTAACATAATGTGGTGTAGATTGAATATAATTTCAGATGGCTCCAGGCTCCCCTTGCAGCACAAAAGTTATATAACGAGATGAGGATTAAGCCACTCGCCGCACTCAATGTAAGCAACTTTTTTCTACCACTATATAATTTACAGAACGCAAATAATGTGCTCCCCCATGATTGATAGGCAGTTAAGTTTTATTGTCGTCACGCTTCGCTCTCTAATAAGGTCCTGTAGACAAAGCCACTCACCTTCATCTGCCCATGGACTCAAATTTTGCACATCTCAGCATATCCAATCAGGATTAGCCTGTTCATCAGGGACAGCGGTGACACTTTTCTCCAACATTTTCTGCAGCGACGGCAATAACTCCAAAGTTACGAGTGGTGGCTTTGTCTGAGGTCACCTGATTTGTGATTCTTCTTGACACTTTCTCTCAAAAGTTAAAATGCATTCAATAAAAATGTTAGTGACACATCACTGCATTGCACTGTAAATGTTTTTGCAGGCGATGGTGCAGTACAACCGACTCGAGCTGCTCAACCATCCTGTCTGCAAAAAGTACCTGGAAATGAAATGGTATGTATTCATTCATTCAGTCAGTAAACCCCAAAGAGTGATAGTTTTAATTTGAATAAGCTGCAACCACTTATCAGATTAAATGAGGAGTGATCCATTCTCCTCTACTGCCTTATTTACTTCAAATGTCAGTCTTCAAATACTACGACTGCCACCTGCTTTCCTGTCAATCCACAGGTTTGCATATGGGAGCTTGGCACATGTGATCAACATGTTTTTGTACCTGTTTGGCCTTCTGCCCTTGACCCACCTGATAGTTACTCTGAGGCCAACGATGAACACCACTGACACGGGCGAGCATACTATCATCATGGTGCCCATATCTTTCAGAGAGGTACGGCGCTCACCACAATGCTCACGTGTACTGTAACTGTGATGCAGTATGCAAAGATAAAGTAAACATTAGCGTTGTCGTTTCACAGCAAAGTGTGTTCCTGTCCTTCTGTATGGTCATGGTCTTGGTCATGAGCATCTATTGCATTGCAAAGGAAGTGGTGCAGCTATCACAGCAGGTACTGCAACTACAGACGTATGGCATGCCCCCATAAATCTGTCCAGCACCAGGACTGTGTGGACAACCTAATGATCAGATGTGATGACATATTAGATACTGTACGAGCAACCTGTCATTTAGATTTGCAGCCACGGTGTCACCTCTACGCCGTAGTCTTTTTTAAATTATTGTCATAAAAGAAAACACTGCAGCCACAAAACATTACATGTGCAGTTGTATTCAATTAAAGTCTGATTGTTAAGTCTTGTATTTTGTTGATTTTTCTTTCTTATTACTTAGGGCTGGAATTACTTAAAGGATTCTTCCAACCACTCTGACTGGTATACAGCCATCTTCTCTCTTCTGTTCATCATCCCCGTCATGCTCAATGTAGAGACTGCGTTGCATTGGCAAGCGGGGGCGATTGCCGTTTTAAACTCATGGATTGGGTTTCTTCTTTATCTCCAGAGGTAGTCTCCTCCTGTGGTCTACTCCCGTTCCTACATCAGGAATATCCGTATTGCAATGCTGCACATCCCTATGACTGATATATCGTCCTGTTTCTTCAGGTTTGAGGGTATTGGCATCTATGTTGTGATGTTTGGAGAGATCCTGAAGACACTATTCCGTATTGTAATGCTGTTCTTTTACCTGCTGTTGGCATTCGGACTGGCGTTCCATGCGTTGATGCTCAATCAGGTTTGAGAAGAAACCATAACAATAACCATAACTACTATATATATATATATATATATATATATATATATATATATATATATATATATGTTTATTCAATACAGTAAAACTAAGTGTTTTCACCCTCAGAGAGAATTTGACAGCGTGCCGCTATCACTGATGCAAACCTTTGTGATGATGGTGGGGGAACTGAACTACCAGAACACCTTCCTGGATGCTTACTTAAACAACAGGCTTCCTTTTGGTCCCCTGACTTACTTCATCTTTGTGCAGTTTGTGATGCTCATGCCAATACTGCTGGTGAACCTGATGGTGAGCGTGCTCCCACTTACATTTGACTGTTGGTCCTGTATAAATATATTTCTCATATCTATATATGTATATATATATATATACAGTAAAAAAATAAATATATATATATATATATATAGATGTGAGAAATATATTTATATATCATTATCATTATACTAGAATTTCTATATCCTAAGCCATGATTTGATGATTTGGTTGCATTGCAGATTGGTTTAGCAGTCGGAGACATTGCTGAAGTACAAAGAAATGCTGTCTTGAAAAGAATAGCCATGCAGGTATGTTACTGAATGTGAATATTTTAATTTATGTTATGAGCGACAGGCGACTTATTGTTACAACCGCGTTCATTTTAAAGTACGAAGTGACCGATACTGAGAGATTGACCTGACTTCTTTGATTCCAGATTGATCTCCACACTGCTCTGGAGGACAAGCTCCCGTACTGGTTTATGAAACGAGTGGACAAACCCTCCGTGACCATGTACCCCAATCGCAAGTGCTCCCGGGTATTTTAAACGCATGCTCTAAACAGTCATATCGATTTGTCTTTGTGCCTTGTGTATGTCAGTGAGATCCCTGCGCTTATCACTCCCGACCACCATCCTGTATTACAGCACTATATAAGGCAATTACTCTCGGGTGATGTGGAGTCAACTGAAGTCTGGAGTCGCCTGCAAGTCAAATCACAGCACTGCAGTGTGTTAGAGGATGAGCTGAAGAAGCAGAAGTACAGGTAAAGCACACAGTGGATGACATGCTGATCACAGTAGCCACTTTTCTTGTGCCTACAAAGAATTCACCTTTATCTTGACATTTATTGTGTAGACAATAAATACAGTAAATTACCATAACTAAAATGGTTCATGGTCTATTGCTAACATAAATAGTCACTTTGTGGTGAAGTGCAATTTAGTGCTGTTTTTAATGCATGAGCAGCACCTAGTGGATTTATAGAAGTATAGACTGCGACTGGGTCAGAGGAAGACGTGACTCATCATATCGCCCTTAACAACAAGCTTATGAAGGCCACTCAGATGAAGGTCTTAATGAGTAACTGTACTGGAGTTACCTTCTCCTCCCCAGGATGAAAGAGATGTCGAGCCTGCTGGAGAAGCAGCACGGCCTCCTGAAGCTCGTCATCCAGAAGATGGAGATCTCCTCTGAGGCGGACGAGTACGACGGCCCGGTGAACGTCAAAGGAGACATGAGGCAGTGTGTGCCGCAGGCTAAGCGCCAGGGACACAGCGTGTCCCGCTGGGTCCCCCTGATGAAGGCCATCGGGGCTAAGAAGAACTGAAAAGGATGACTTCTGAAATATCAATTTATTATGCAGGTATATCGAAGCATAGCATTATTTCATGTCCACTGCACAATGCTGTCAATCAGTAGGCAGGTAAACAGGTAAATCCTTAATATATCTAATTATTGCATTTATATTAAGCTATTGGTCAAGTGCAGTTTCGATTGACTAACTATTGTGTGTGTGGTCTTACAGATATAAAGGTGAAGACTGAATATTGCTGCATATGGAGTTTAGGCGTGTAGTGGTAGAGGTGTTCCAGTAAAGTTCCAGTTTACCGCTGACACAGTAACTTGTGTAGTTTACGGAGTCCCACCTGTGGCTCGCTGATTAATGAATGTCGTTTGGTTGGCATAATTGCGTGCGTGCGTGCAGATGTTGCGTTGTGTGCCTTTCTGTGAAACATGTGCTCCGTTATTTGTTCGCTGTGATACTGTACGTCACATCTCCCTCTCCTCCCTTTCATCATTAAACATTTATTATAGGTGCAAAAGCGAAGGAAGAGTGTCTTTCCATTTTTACATGTGGACAGTTTGATTATTGTTCGTCGTAGCTGAGACATAATGGAAGATAAAAGCCATGTCTGAGTTTAAAGGAAAACTCCTAAATGAATGGCTAAGTTCATGTGGGATTGTATAATAATCTTTAAAAAGACCACTGAATGAATAGTGGCCACTGATTTGTCCGCTGGCTTCGTCAAGTGGTCTCATATCGTTTTATTGCTGCTTCACTTGTGATAATGGGAATCAGGAGATGCTGCGAGGGAAACTCTGACATCATGGGCCTGCACCTGTCCCACTGCTTCTCTCTCGCATTGGGCCCCAGCAGAGGTCGTGACCCCTGAAGGTCTTCGCTGATAGACGAACGCTGGCTCCCCCTTCAAGTCAAGCCTTAAGTGGTATTTATTACGATGGGCTCGGAATGTAATTATTCCCAGGGCAAATACAATAACCATGTAACCATCAATTACACTAATGTTTTGGACAATATTTTTGCTTTTACTCGAGGAGCTACGTCTGCAGAATGACTAATGAGCAGGGTGTTTCATGTCATATACCTGCCTCTTTGTGACGGAGCGCTACAGAGTAGCAGGTTGAAATATGTCCTCTAGCCAATAGAGTTTTGTGTTGTGTTGGGAAAAGGTGACAGTTTATCAACTGAGGAGCAAAGCCAGCAGCAGATTCCCGGAGTTTGTGCCATCGAGTGTCTCTTTCAGGCCGCTCACCTCGCTGAATGATGCAGTGACAGAGGTTGTGTTGGCAGCGAGCCTGTACCTCCGACCGTCTTAACCAGCACAAGTGGAACCCAATATCTCACCCTCATGACACATCCAAGGCCTAAGCTGGGAGCAGGGAATCCCCCAAAGGTCCAGCTGATGCTGGGTTTCTGTGAAAACAGCGTGGAAGAGGGGTTGTGGGGAGCATGGGAATGTGTCCGTGGATTAGGAAGCATTCCTGGTGGAGGAAAGAGCGGAAAGACGAGGAGAGGAAAAGCACGGTGCACCTCGGACTCGCACCGAAAAAAGGAAACATAATCATAAACCAGAAATACAGAGTGAATATATTAGGGGAGGGTGGATAATGTGAGATTTTGAACTACCGTGCTTCTTTAAACCACCACCCCCCCGGGGACTGCTGGATTACAGCATTCATCCCTGTGCAGAGCCATAATTCCTCCCTACAGTCACCCTGGTATGGCCAGTTCCCAAAAATCAAGCACGCATCTCAGCTGCAGTTAGGTAATCCTTGGCAGAGTGTTGCTATTGTCATAAAAAAAAAATCTAAATTTCACACATATTATGTGGAGTGATGGCAAACGGGGACCTGGGATTTTCTCGGAATATCTTGAGATAGTGGGGAAGGAATTCCAGTAACTGCTATATGGACACAGACTTTCCGCTCACTCAGAAATTGTGCTCCCACAACTAAGAACAACTTGTTCCAGCCGTCCCTAATGCTTGATATGTGTTGCTGACTATGTTGTGTTGATGTCACCACTGTATATCGTATACAGTGAATATAGCATTTCAGTTCTTCCTCTGACACTGTCCAGGTAGTGTAATATCGTTGTAAACACACTTTGCGGATGTCAGGCTACAGTCAAACACACCAGGTTGATGCTCAAAATAAAAACGGAGGGCACAAAACAAATGCAAAAGTCCCACAATGAAAAAAAAACAACAACTCTGGGAATAAGGATGGTCCCCTCCTCGCCCCTGCCACACCCTTGTCATGCCAACGCACCAGATGTCATGGGAACCGATAACAGCTGGGCCTGGTGTGCTCAGGCTGCGTGTGAAAAGCGGCTCCATCTGCAGAAACCCAATCCCTCTGTGAAACCAGCAGCGGATTAGACACTTTTGATAAGGTCCTCAAGACAACTTTATTAACAAAACACATCTGTTTCACCGACAAACCTGGGAAATGTTTACTCTGTATGTGGCATAAGGTTAGTGGGATCATCTCTGTTTGGAATGATCAATCCTCAAACTTCCGGGGCAATTATTTTGCAATGACTCAACCCCAGCTAGATTTCCCAGTAACGAGGCGCTGATTTACAGTGACTTAGTGCAATTGTCGCGTTGCAGATGAGCAAACTGCATCTTTGACACTTTACACAGGAAACAGGAGTTGTTGTGCTCTTACTGAGGTCACGGTGGCTTGGAGGGAAAAGGGGGAGGAGAAATGTCCCAGCACCACCACCAAAAAAAAAAAGCACTGTACAGATGCCAGAAACAGGACACTTAAATTAGAGGGGCAGCTAGGCCATGAGGCATGTGTGAGTTTTAGTGAAAGCTGTGGTCTTCAGACTTGACCTCACGCAGGTGCCACTGCAGTCCTGTCAGGTGCTGGCATTTTGGGGAATTCAGGCTGGAAAGAAGATGTTGGGTTTTTCCAAAATGGGACAAACTGCTTAATTCACAGATTCACAGATTCTGATTCACTAAAACCGTCGCATCCAACTGAGCTTTTGGCTTCTCCAGTCACAGCTGTGCCCAAAAGTGCCACAACCGCGCGCCACCACGGCGCAGGTGGCGCAGCCATGTCCACCGGCTCGGCAGCCAGCGACGCAGAGGACTATGAGACGTGCTACAGAGTGGGTGCAGACCCTTTGGAGGGGGGCACGCGGAAAACGACCTGCTATGACCCGGAGCCGTATTCGGACGAGGAGCTGGAGGACGAGAGTCGGGTGAAGCCTGAGCGCAGCAGGGTCTCCAGGGCGCAGCGCAAGGACGCGCGGCAGTCGCAGCGGAACGCGGCCAACGCCAGGGAGAGGGCGCGGATGCGGGTGCTGAGCAAAGCCTTCTCCAGGCTAAAAACCAGCCTGCCCTGGGTCCCGGCGGACACCAAGCTGTCCAAACTGGACACGCTGCGACTCGCCTCCAGCTACATCTCTCACCTGAGGCAGCTTCTGCAGGAGGACCGCCTGGAGAGCAGCCTCGCGCACCCCGTCAGTCTGGTATGAGGACACCACCCCTGTCCACGTGTGTTTGTGTTTGTTTGGCGTTGCAGTCATGCAGATGATAACATGTGGACAAGTGTGTGTGTGTGGGGGGGTGGACTCTGCAGTGCATTTCAAACACGATGAATGAATATAGAGTAATTGTTTTTGTGTGTGTGTTTGTGTCTGTGCGTGTTGCATGGGCGTGCTCACTGACGCAGCCTGTTGTGCTCTGCCTTAACAGACCTGGCCGTTCATGATGTCAGTCCGACCAGAGGACCAAGACATCTCGGCTGCTGTACGACTTTGTGGAGCCACAGCATAGAGAGACAGTGATGACACAGACAGCCCTGCTCCCCAAAAGGTCTCTGTGTGACCTTTGTCCCAAAAACAATGACCCCTGAACTCTCAAACTATGTTTTGTCGTGCATGTTTACAATGAGTGTAACCTATTGTCTTCATTTAAATATTTGATTCGTAAATTCAGGTTTGTTTTTTTTTGTTTTTTTTAGAAACTTCAGCACTGTTGTTTTCACTGGACAGTGAATCAATAAACATGTCAGCTGATCACAAGAGCTTAGTGATGGACAGTATGGTTTGGTGAGCCCATCCTGTGTGTGGTACACATTAGCAATGTGTTGATTATTCCTATCTGCATGTATCACAGGTATTAGAGTGCAGTCAGTGTTGTCTACTTGGCATCATAAGGCCCACGTGTGCAGCAGGAATACTCTGTAACTGAGATCTATTTATTGTGTTTGTGGTGTTTTTATGCTTTCATATGTTTGTATGTCACATAAAAGTTTGGTTACAGCTGCCATCCTTTTTTTAAAAACTGGTGTTAAAGTCATTATTTTCCATAGATTTAGCAGCAGGTCAGTGTGTGATAACAACATGCATAAATAAGCCTGATGAATTCACTGAAAAAGCTGAGTATGCATTTTGCAAGTGTCTGATCAATGTTTTACTCCTTTTACCCCACATTGCACAATCATCAGTTTTTTTTCTTAGATCATTGAATGATACTCTGCAGATGCTAATGTGACTTTGCCGTAAAGCTGGTTCATTACAAATCCACTGTAACACTTACAAACCATCATTATATTTAAATGCCAATAGGGTTGTTAATGTCAGAGATACAAAAATGTGCTGGGGAAAATAATAACAATCCATTTGATTATGATTATTATGATAATAATAATAATCAAAAATTGTATAAAAGTTGAGCTTAAGTTTGCTTGCAGACAGTTCAACCCCCTGATTACACACGTGCACAATCAGAAACTCAAACATTTGCACACATCTGACTGACAAAGAGAGAGTGACTGACAGTGATCTCTTGACCTATTGTCGTCCTTATATTCGGTTTAACCCCAAAATGATGTGAGTACCGATGGATGGAAATCCACGCCTGGGCAGTGCGGTGGACAGACCAACAAAGAGCTTTAGTTGAAGAAACACACGAAGAGGGGAGAGGAAGAGTTTTCAACAGGTCCATGTGGAGCTGCAGCTGTTGGCGTGTTGGTAGGTTTCCCAGAACTCTGTGACTCTCTCCTGGGACAAAGCAGCCACTCTGCTGGATCAGCACAGCTAATGAGCTGCCTTCTCACACTCTGTTGTACTCAGCTCCTCTCTCGTACCATCCACTTCCGATGTGGCACCCGTGGGGGGTGCATCTTGACTGCACCGAAAATGAGCGTCCATAAATCAGAACCTGGCATGTAAACAAAATGATGGCGTTTAGGAGTTTTGCTCCACTGTTAGTTGATCTCACGTCTCGGGGAGTGGAGTTTCCTGCGTTTCACATATATGACCACAAGTATTTAGTGTCAGTTTGTGCCACTGCTGATGGGACACTGCTTCAAAGTTGGTCCACTGAGTTGAAGTCACAGCTCATGAAGTTTGCATTGATGCGTGAGTGGCATCTAGTGGCCAGGAATGTGAACACAGAGCAGTGGAACCCAAATTGGAACATTACATAGAACACTTTGTACTTGAGCCTATTAATGTTGAAACAAACGACTCATGCAGTAAACCACTGATTCTTAACCAGGGTGCTGCCCAAAACGTCGCTCGCGTGTCAATTACAAACAAAAAATCAAGCAATAAATCGCGATGCGATCAGCAAGATAATCTAACACGTGTCACAATGCGCATGCGCATACTTTGAAACGTCCGAAACGTCGCAACGTAAGGAATGGCCGCGACTTGGCAGCGCGCGTGCTCCACAGAGCAGCGTGAGACACGTGTGTGTCAGCGTTTGTTTAAAGGCTTTGCCTTGGGTCAGACATGGCAACTGTGTTTCACCTGAACTCGTCCACAGTGGAGGAGGGGGATGAGACGGAGACACTGCAGGCTGGAAACATGGAGCTGAGGTCCAGGCCTCGTGGAGAGTTTGACAACTTCCTCACAGAGGAAACACAAACCCCAACATGAGGAAGTGTGCCACCTCCTTCATCACTGCATTATTTGGTTGCACTTATTTTTAATGGATAAGTTCAAATACCATTCCACCATGACTGATGGTTCTTTGGGGGGAGTCTGTCTTGAACCTGGCAACCTGGCTGCTACAGTCCAGACTGTACAACCCTGGCTGACTGTGCAGTGCAGTGCAAGTCATCAGAGTAAGGTAGTGACCAGGATTGTATTGAACTGTATTGTGCCATAAGGGTTTGGTTTTGCAATGAACGTCAACATATGTACTCTGGGAATGTGTATATATATATATATGTGTGTGTGTGTGTATACATATATATACATATATACATGTATATATACAGTGCTCAGCTGCTCAGCATATATGAGTACACACCCTGTGAAAGCCAAGCACAGAGCACAAGTTCAGTTTCCAACATCATGCTGCACCTGTGTCTAATGAATAATGAGACTCACCTGTGGTTGAATTCTTTTTAATTAGAATCTTTTACTCTGAAACGTAGCTTTGCTTGGAAGACGTTCATTAGGGTTAGGGTTTCGTTGGGGTTTGTGCAACATGGTCTTGAATGAAATTGTCAGCAAAATTACTGATTTAATTACTGACACAGTGTGTAAATTCACTCAAAACAAATGTGGGAGCATTTTGTTGTATAGTATCCTGTAGATAATGGTGATTTTGGAAGGAAACAAAAGATTTTCTGACAAATTTGTTGGGGTGTACTCATTTACGCTGAGCACTAAGTAGCTCACATGCTTAAAAAGAAAAGCCTGGCCTACTTAATTTAGTTATTGAATACAAATCAAAAACCAAGGTTGGAGTTCAATTGTTGTAATTGTTTAACTAATACAGTATCACAGTATACAGTATTAATATTAGAATGGGCCTGTGGGCCACTTTGTACCTGAACAGAAGAAAAAGAACGTCTGATCTAAGTGAAATAATATTTGAACTTTCAATTTAGATATTCAAGTTAATTTGAATGTTATTGTGTAATAATACCAACAACAAAAATAATAATTAAAGATATTGCAGATGTAGAGTTGACGAAAAAACCTACGTCTATTTGTGAACACAGCATTTTTTTTCTTAAATATGCAGCATCGTAATTTTCCGGAGCCATGAACGCTCGTGTCCAGCAGAGGTCACCATATCTTCACAGTGGAGCGTGGCCAAGCGGTAACGAAATCAGGTACTGACTCACAAATTCAAATACACCTCACAAATCCAGGAGATCAAAGTTCAGCAGGATATTCCATTTCCTCCATGTTTTGTGACAGTGTCACGAAATGTTACTCATTCAACATTATTTTTCAATCTATGTAGTGTTTAAACATGATTATGACATAATACACTGCATGTAGACTTTGCCTTTCTTAAATTATCATTTTCCTCATCTCTTTTCTGAACAGCTTTTTTAAGATGTAAAATTAATTCATGCTGAACACATTGCTTTCATATAAAAACGACATCGTCAGCCATCAAGGGACAGCGCCAGTCAACTTTGTTTAAGAATTTCCATGAACAGGAAGATAGTATAAGGCCAAAGCCAACATCAGAGGTTTAGCAACACTACCTTTGTAGCTGACCCAAAAGCAGTGCACTAACTCCTGCAAGACCAGCATGGCGTGTCCCAAACCCACTGTCAGCATGTTTGTCATTTAACATCCAGCCACTCAATACCACTAATGAGAAAAAGGATGTGTAAATCCCAAACAATTACAATCCCATTTGCCTCATGCATATAGTTCCTCATGCAGAGATTGCTTCCTCTTGTGTGTCCCGGGTTTGTTTATGAAATTAATCCTTTCCAGGTACAAAAGCGTTGACCCTCAACCCTCCAAGTAACAGTGAAGGTACTGCTTTTCTCTTGATCGCTCTGTGGTTATTTCGATGGTGTAGTGCTACAATGTGGATGTGGGTCATGGTTGATTTTTTTTGTAGCTGATTCAGATCAATAGAACGGCTCCAAAATGTGTCCATGAACTCAGTTTTGGGTTTGTTGCATCAGATCCAATGCTGCACTTAGATGTTTTATTCCAAGGCCCACATATAGATACAGCTAACCACCATTCACATCTTCAGGCAATTTCGAGCTGCTATTTAAGCTAACCTGCATGTCTTTAGACTGTGGGAGGAAGATTGGCACGGGATGCAAATGCTAAGTCCAACACTGACCATAGCTGATTGGCAGATTTGAACCCAGAGCTAACCACTGTACCATTAGCCGCCCAGCTGGAAGAAGCAGTGGAACAAAATGCTTGTCTTGCTGAGGGTCATCGAAAATGTGTGTGTGTGTGTGGTTGTGAGTGTGTGTGTGTGTGTGTGCATTGTTTTAAGCATACACTTTTTAAATATTAAGTTGAATTTAGGTCAAAGAACTTTAACTTTTTTTGTTGTCTCTCGTAACAAAAGAAGAAACTTCTTTTGTTCTTTGACACAATCGTTATTCTCACACATGAAATAGATTTTTAGCAGACTTAATGAATAAGCCTGCTGAAAGCGTGGACATTATTTATCTATTTATCGCGTTGCGTGTTTGCCGAGATGGAGATCAGTCTTTTGTGCGGTACTTCCTGATACTCTGTGGAGATGACACACTCTTCTGTTAGTTTGGTGATTGTGTTACAGTGGCAGGATCGTCTCAGGAGAGAGTGCAGGCTCTTTGTGGCAGGATGAGCTGGATGCTCTGAGACAGGGAGGAGAAGACAACAGGAGGGATGATGAATAAATTGGTATGGATGAGTAAGACGGCCGTAAGGTTTGACACAACAACATCCACAAAAGCCTCCTTGGCCATTTTTTCGAATTATTTTCTACATCCCTGACTGGGCGATGGGAGAGCCGATGGATATCACTGCTGTTTGTTTGGCTGCTCGGGTGGTGTCCTGGTTCTGGCTAGGGTTAGGGTTAGGGTTAGTTGCCAGTGGAAGCTGAAGAGAAACAGATCTTGCTGTTTGCTCGCAGGGCATGTGGCGCTATCCCAAACCTGTTTACAAGGACTGGGTGGTGCCCTCCTGGCCTATTATGTTGTTCTCGCCTTTCTGTCTCCCTCAGAAAGACATTTACACCACCAGGTACTTTCACTGGGTTTGTTTTACACACACAACTGACTGCAGGTTTCCGCTACTGTTAATGGGATTCATGGGATTCTGAATATATGTGTGTGTGCGTGTGCATTTACAAACAAAGTTAAAAAGATCAAGTTGTGTGTCTAATACCTTAATAATCTAAATGTTAAGAGAATGTTAATATTAATATTATTTTTTCAATGTGTTTTTAATTACACATAGTTTAATTTATAAAATACTAGAATACCTCAAATTTCAAAATTGATTTAAAAAAAAAAAAGGAAAACGTTTTCTGATGTAGATCCTCAGTTAAATCCAACCCGTGTCCTTAACGAGGTCAGAGGAACTTGTTTTGAAACGAGCTCTCAGGCTGTGAAACCTCTTCCCCTGGCTGAATAGAGTTCACACAGTCTGAACAGGTTCTGCTTCCCCTGTGGGGACCCGGGTTAGAAGAGGTCCCTAGCACCCCCTTGTTGATCGTAAGAGGCGACAAGTGGGGCAGAATATGATTTGTTATAATGTAATGTAATGGGATATGTTTTAATCCACTCTAAAGATTTAATACGATGTGTTGTATTGTAGTGTAACTATAAATTGTTTGCCAGCCGCCTATTTAAAAAAAGAAGAAGAAGAAGAAGAAGAAGAAGAAGAAGAAGAAGCTGGCTGTGCTGCAATTCCAGTGGCCCTCCGGTGGCACATTCTCCCCAAGTTCATCTTCTGACATTACAAAGACAGCCACGGCCTGACAATAGAGATAATATTTTCCCCTTTACAATGGCTCTCAGTCTCTGCTCTGGGCTAAGGCTCAGTCGCTGTAAGTAGCCTGGGTTTTCCCATCCCTGTCAGACAGTGGCCCAGCCCAGTGGAGAAATGAGTCTCCAGTTTGCTTCAAGGCCCAACCTGTCAGCGGTCCAGAGGGATTAGCCATTCACAGCCTTCATATTGTTCTCCAGGCCACAATGGGCTGCATGGGACTCGGCCCTTTGTCATCAACTCTGTTGTGAACTTCTGGTGGGGCAACAAAAGTGTAACACACCTGCAACTATGGATTAGAAGTTTTTTTACCTTCTCTTTTCTTCTCTCTTGTCTTTTGGTCTTTCTTCTCTGACACATTGCCTATGGCCACAGAGTTGGCCACATCAAAAGTGGACTTTAAGGGGGGGGGGGGGGGGGCTTTTTTTGGCGGGGGGGGGGGGGGGGGGCTTTTCTTGGCAACACCTAGAGCAATGGTGGCATTGGAGACAAGCAATGCCTACAACTTTCATCATGGCGATTTGGTGTCTGTAGAGACAATTAAGATAAAAAAAAAACACTTTCATTCTGGAAAGTTGAAGTATTGTTGGAGAAGGGTTGCACCGTTTCAATCAAGATAATTAATGACACTGACTGTTTTTACAAGTCCAAATGAATGTCAGGAAGGATAGATTTCCCAGGCATCAGTCTTATTTTGACAGTCTCCTACGTTACCTTTAACCTCGTTCAAAAACTATTCTGTCAAGGGTTCTCTGACGGCCGCGTCCCAGCAACCAAATCCCAAATCCGACCATTTTTCTGAGAGGCCTGAACTTTGCATGACCACATTAGAAATCAAAGAGATTTCATGGTCATTGTGGAGAACGTGATGCCTTAAAAAATTTCAGAGAAAGGGAGACGTTTATTGAGATGTGGTCACTTTTCTTGTTTATTGCCTCGAAAGACAAGCATAGTCTGCACAGGTGCATCGTGGGTCAGTGTGGGTCATTTAGATTTGGAGAGCGGATGCTAAGTAACAGATTCATGTTTGATCTTTGCTCATAATTCTCGTGTTTACACAAATTCCCCCCATGACTCATTGTGATGTCGTTGGCCTTTTGTGCCGAGGTCAAGTCGAGTTTTGTAAAACAAGTGAAAGTTATCATCTAATTTACAATTTACGTCGCATAGTCAGAAAACGGACTAATACATACACACACGAACACACACATCTAATTCATGGCCTTCAAATGTTTATAGTTATTTACACTGACATTAAATCAGTTTACAAGATGAGCCATATTCCTCAGTTTTGTTTTGATATGCGTTTCTTCAAGTTTTTAGTTTTATTTATATTTACAATGAAATTACAGATTAGCATAAAATATATTTATTGTTAAAATGTATTATGGAATTGTTAATTGTGGAGTTACATAAAAACCTCTCTTTTGTTAACAAGCACTCCTGTTTTCACAAAAAAAATGAACATGTATTTAACAGACTGTGGTTCTAAATGATTTTTTTAAATGTTATATGAGTAAAATTTTTAATAGAGAAAAGAAATCTAATTAAAAAAGATCAGCCATGGAGCAGCTCTGTCCTGTGGAACCTCTAGATTGTATCAACACCCAACAAGACCAAGCTTACAATTATATAAAAATGAAAATAAAGTAGAGTTTAAGTTTAGTTTAGTTTAGTTTTTTAGTTTAAGTTTAGTGTTGGAAAAAAAAAAAGAATCCCCTAAACCAAACTTCCCCTTTAGGGTAATTGTTAAGAGACCTTCAATCAGGCACTATATCTTCAGGATTAGTTTTATGGTGCATCCAATTCCAAATTGCTGGAGTGGGGATTGTCATTATGGCGCATGATGGTCTCTTTGGGCTAACCTCAGGGTCACAATCATACACCAAGACACAGCTGACAGCGACACTCAGCCAGTTAACGCTGTGTGATGGATCACCTGTGCGTGTAAGCACGCAAGTGTGCGTGCAGGTTTGTTAGTGTGTGTGTATATGTGTGTGTGTGTGAGTGAGGGGAAATAGAGAGAGAGAGCGAGAGCGAGACCTCTGTGTGTGTGTGTCAGTCACCCTAGAGAGCCTCTATGGCCGGATGGTGTATCAGATGGCACGTTAATTACTCAGCCTTCAAAAGGGGGCTGTCCTGGGTAGAAGTGAGCAGTGGGCTGATGGCTGTGTGGTGGTCGGAGAGGTTTCCCCGTGGGGAAAAGGCCCTGAGATGAGGGGCACATGTGGAGCTCCACATTTATACCCAGTGATCACGCAGACACACGAGCACTCACACAGGTGAAGCACCGCATTAGCAGCAAAACATAAAAGATGGATGTGACTCTTTCCTTTTTTTGTAACTGTTTTGTGCGTAATTTCTGGAACCATCAGAAAAAACTATAAACCCAGTCATCTTTTATTTATCCATTTTAAGTTATATGATTCAATTTGCATACAAGTTAATCATGAATTTAATCATCCAACAGATGAGTGGAAGAATAAGTATTTATTCAGTCATGTCATTCATCAGTTGTTCACTCTACTTTAACCTTGTTTTTGTCATTTCACTAACTCTTACCAGTGATACCTGTTACACTCATTGTAATAATTAGATCCATTGTTTTTGTAAAATTAAAATTCGGTGTCTTTTGATGTGTGTATTTCAGTGTGTGTGTCCTTCTCAGGCCGACAAACAGAAGGACAGTCAAGATGGACATCGGCCTTTGACCCTACCTGACCCAGACCATCCCCCCGCCTATCTGTCTGCTACCCCATCACACATGCACAGAGCTTAGAGTTCCCAAAGCCCTCTCAGACCCCCTTCTTCTGTCCGTCAGATCAAAGCTTACCAGGGGTTGAGAGGGATCTGACCCGTGGGAGAGGCGGAGGACCCTGCTGTTTGGCTAGTCGGCGGTGTGGAAAGAGGCAAACAGGCAGCTCCAAGGACGACCAGTGGGCCCTGAGGGCTGATGGAGCCCTAAGTCCACAGAGGTTCCTCAAGGCCATGCATGACAGAGGAGGTCGGTTTGTTCTGTCATCACAGAAAGACATACTCACACACACACACACATGCACACGCACAAACACAAACTTGAAAAGACACGCACTGTGTTTCTCTCACTGTCTCTTCCTTCCCTCTCTGCATCAGTGGGACTGACGCGCTCTCTCCTCCGTCACTACACCACAGGTGCTCTCACACACAGGGCTGTGTGTGATTGCCACGCAGACATTTTCCATCCATCACCCCCCCACCACACACACACACACACACACAGATTCATTTTTGCTGCGTAACGGGGACACGTCGAATATCAGGGGACACTGTACCACAGCTGAAAAAAAAACACATAAGCATTTCACATATTGATTTTGGAAAAGTTCCTGTTTTTTTTTTTAACCTGATAATGTGTCTATATAATAATCCAGCAGCCTCCTGCCTGAGCCTGTGATTTATCAGTGTGATAATGAAGACATGCCACAAACCCTAGTGGGTGTGTAATCACCATAATCATTTAATAATTATGTTGTATTCATAAGGAGCTGATGTTTAATGATCTGTTTATTCACTTTATCCTCACTTGATTAGATCTAATCACGCCTCGTTAATGCAAAGTTGTTGTTTTTTTTTTTTCATAATTACTTGCAGCGCTGGTGAATTCATAATTAGTCCGTTCCTCTGCCGAGGAGGTGCAGGACCTGCGATGGCTCATTTGCATCTATATTGCAAAAAACAGACAACTGAATAATATCTCATTTCAACAATCAGGAGCTTGTGTTTCACAGTCTCTCTTAGACGAGGACCATAAAATAAAAGTTTTGCGACACGAAATTTCCTTTGAAAATCCCAGGGACACCTGATGCTTGTCTGAGCCACTTCGTGCCTCTTGTACCGGCCCCCTCCATGTTTTTATTAAGCACCGTGCAATTTCAGATCCTGAGTTCCCCTCGCTGCCCCCTCTCCCCTCTGGTGTGCAACAAAGAGCATACTGTCGCACCACACACTGACATCCCCGCTCCTCTCTGTCTCCCCTCTTTCATTTACAAGGTGACAAAGCTCGCAGCAGTGTCTTAGTACAGCTGGCATCCCCAGTAAACGGGGAGATCCCATATGATCTATATGCTCATGTGATCTCCAGTGAGGGCATTTAAAGCTCTATGTCTTTTCCACATGGCCCGGACCAGTTTAATTACTCTGCCCTGCCTCAGCTGTGACTGCGAACGCCCACGACTCGGGTTTGCAATGTGGGAACCAGGACGGAGGAGGACACATGACGATATTATGTGCTAATACAAATTCTCTTTTTATGTCTTTTTTTAGTCGTAGAAAGTGGCAATTTTGGGGGATTTCAGGGCACTATTGGTTTTCTTATTTTTCTATATATACATATATACACAGGTAAATTAATCTGTTTATATATATATATATATATATAATAGAACGAAAAAGCGTTTTTCACTCTAAATTGTTTATCATATTGTGATTTATTTAATGACTCTCCCCACCCATGGAGTCATGACCTGCACATTACAAACCACTGACATTACTTTGTTGTAATCTTTTCTACACAAAAAACGCATAACACCAGCAGTCAAACTGTGGGGTTTACTCCTTTATTTCAAAAAATACGTTTTTATGTTGATGATTCCGTAAAATACGGACACTATATCTTAAGGAGCAATACGACAAATCTCAGTTAGAGAGAGAGAAAAAAGTTTTCCCTAACAAGAACCACCCAGTGCTGTGTTCATATGATACTGCAGACTCGACTCTGACTCTGTGTCAGGTCTTCTGCGGCTCTGAGCCGTACGAGAAGGTGAGACCCGCCGATAGGATCAGCCAGAATGACCTTTTCACTCCTCACCTCTCTCCCCCACTGCCCTCCCCTCACCCCTCTCAGTCCCCGGCCATTCCTTCCTGGCACTGTTGGCGCTGGGTGGCACCCAAGAGCCACTCGGCTTGTGGGTATAGGGTTACATCAGCCAGGGCCTCGGCTCACATGTTTTAACAATTTCCTCCATCCTCTGTGAAATTATGCAAATATTTTAGTCCCGTTTCCTTGAGTCTGGAACACCAATTAAAAGTGTCTGTTTGGTTTTCATGACAGCTGTTGAGGCCGCTTGCAGAAAGGCAGGCCATGCGCTGGAGGTGAGCAGGCCCGGACCCAGATGGAAGACACGCCGATCCACAGGAGACCGCGGCATGCGTAGGAACGCGCCACTGATGAGGTGAGATTGCATAAAAGAGGGCAAGGCCACTGGGATAAATAGGCTGAATAAAGAAGTGTGGGAGACGTAGATGGGGACGCTGACAGAGGGAAACAAAAGATTCTGAAAAGGAAAAAAAAAACATTGTTTTCCAAAGCATAAGAATAAAAAACCCTTGATTTTGCTTTTTTTTTTTTTTTTAAGGAAACCTCTTGTGGGTGGCTTTCTGCATGATGACAGAATGGAGGCTTATCAATCTCAACAATGACGTTCCAGCACTGCTCCTCCAGCAGCAGGTAAGGTCATATCTGCTATTGCAGCCATGTCAAAGCACCGGCAATAGCAGGAGGTCAAGAATTGAACCTGGCAACCGCTGGGAGTGCAGGCTGTCCTGTATTTCACATCAGCCCTGTTCCACTGTGCTGTCTCACTTATTCTCTCTTATGAGTGTCTTTCACCTCCTTCGCTTTGTCCAAAGACAAACTATTGGTCACGTCCAACACAGAAAAGCCTGATCTCATGTCTGAGAGGCCATGGAGTCCAATCTCCTCTACCTCACTCTAAAGTCCATCTTTGCAGTTAAAGACCCACTGGCTCCAGAAATTCTCCATCATGCTGGAGAATTTGATCCAGGGGATTGTGCCGTCTGGATAAAAGTTCACAGTGCTCCGTTAGGGGAGTGGGTTTGAGGTCACGGCACTAAAGCGTCTCTCCCGGTTCAAAGGTGGGCATGAGCGCGAGTCTCGAGGAGAGATTCATCTTGGTCAGGAGCGAACCTCTTGAAAGTAAGGCATGTAATTGCACGATGGAGCGTGACAGACCATATCGTTATTAAATGGTCGTCTATTGTTAAAGGAAACAGGAGAGAGAGAGAGGGGTCAAATTTGATGTCCGCCGCCTTATTGTGACATTTGAGACGAGGCCTTTACTGATGCTGGTGATAGATCCGGGGTCATAGCTTTGATGATCTTATCCATCGCTATAAAAGTAACAAGAGTACATGTCATTTAGAGGTAAAAAGTATTGTTTTTATCTACGCAGACATTACTTATTACTATATTTCCTGACTATACAGCAATAAATTGAAAAGTTTTGTATTTTTAACAACATTTTGCATTTGTTTTTATGTGAATCTGTGATTCATCCGTTAAATTTGGCCCGTGACTTTGGCTCACCTCATTATTCCTTTCCCCTCATTCAGCAGCTTAATTCCAATCATGTCTGTTTCCTCATCTGACCCTTTGACCTGTCGCCCTCCCCCGCACCACCCCCTTCATAATTTTCTCCCTCATTCCCCCCATTTCCAAACTCTCCCGGTGTCTCCTGGAGCTCTTAATGTGGCCGAGCTTTTCTGCTCCAGGTGGTCTGCAGCCAGCCACCTGTGTTGTCTTTGTGGCGCTGTCATCTGTCTCCGGGCAGGCTTTGTGGGGTTGCCAGTGTGAGGACAGGCCTGGTGAGCACCGATGATGGAGATAGTGCTTTCTGCTGCTGCGTCTCCCAGACTCTCTCAGGACCCCAGCCTTGCCAAACACAAGAAGCAATGTTTATACCACCGACTGGTCCCAAAAAGAAATCCTGGGAAAATGTTTTTCTTGTCTTCCTGCCTGATAGTCTGTATTTTTTTTTTTTTAAATCCAAGTGGGATGTTGAGTTTTAGGACAGATTGTGTAGTATAAAAGTTAAATGATTATCATCACTGGCTTGTGACATGTTAATCCCCCTATTCGTGCAGTGGAACTATTTATATGTTGGATAATCCGCTATACTGAGACATTCGAAACAATAATCCAAAAGTAATCCAAAGTTAAAATCCACAGACGTGAGCCTGATCGCAAAACCAAATGTCATTAGGAGTGATTGTTACATGTTGGTATGAGTGAGAGCATCTTTTATGTAACCTATCATTATCTTTTCTCAGTAATAATATTAATAATATAACGATAAATATTAATAATACAACAATCCATACAATAATGCTGGAGACATGCATAGACATACATAGGCTGAATTATTAAAATCATAAATGGCGTAAATTATGTAACATTACTTGCATACGTGTATATACCCTTACACATAATAACTTGCTCTGGAGTATCTGAAAGGTAAAGGGGTAATTCAAAGTAAATATTCAATAAATAACCAAGAATTGATGGCTGCTTTGAGGTCAGAGCTCAGGCACTTCTTTATTTACCATTGCACCACTGGATATGCTCAGCATCCCAGGACGCCCTGCTCTGCTCCCCACCGTTACATATTCAGACTTTTATTTACCCCTCATCCGGAGGGGAGAGTGTTGATAAATGACGGCGCTGCGCCCTGGGACTCTCCTGTTTAAGGAGCGGCCGGGCGATTTATGAGCGAGCCCTCGCAGGCTTCACTGTGATTAATCGGCGCCGTCGTCCGCGGCCGCAGGCGGGGCAGGGGCAGCCGGCCCTCCGCTGTTTGGATAGGGAGATAACATCAAAGCGGCCTGCTGCTTGTGTTAAGAAAATACTGCATTCTGGGTCAGCGCAAATGAATCCAGGAGGAGCTGGAAACTGTTTTTAATGGCAGCCCCATCAATATATTATCACCCTGCAGAATTTGTGCGTAGAGGTCACATGTGACATTTGTTCCTCCAACCCCAGAGCTTCCTCCAGGCTATAGCTAACTTCGATGATTTAGCTGTTTACGGTGGGCTACGTTTATGAACGGGGGAGAGCACGGGGTGCGTATTGTCAGTGAGAGTTAACTTTAATGGCCTAACTGTTGCAGCCTTTCATGACTTAGACATTAATTAGTGATTTCCTGACCTGAACCCTGCAATGGCTGAGACAATGGATTTTAAATTATGACCTGAAGTTTCGTTGATTATCACCTCATCGTTCAATGTTTGTGCAAATTTGTACCTAATGAGGGGTTCGAGGCGTGAGCCTCCGAGATATTTACCTGCCCCACACCTGTGCCATTGATCACAGGTCACAGTGATGAGCTGGATGCTTCAGGGCTCACGCCGCTGCTCTTTTGATCCCCCCCGAATGACCTGCTCAACACAAGGCCCCAAATCCTTCCTGTCTCATGTCAAACAGCGTTTCTGTCTGGGGGGGGGAAACCCACTTTTGTCCTCCGGACAAGTGTCCGCCTCATATTTATATTTCTATGATATTGCATATGTTTTTGTAAGTGAAGTGCAAGTTGGCACACAAAAAAGGAAAAAAGCTACAAACTGAATATATTTTAATGTGACCATGCTGGAGTCTGATTCAGTTTATTCAGGCATACTTCAAGAAGTCCAGGCCAAACCCCCCTTTTTTCCTCCCTTATCTCATTTACACATCAAACTAGTTTCTCTCCTTTCCCATTGTGAGGACACCATACTCCTCGAGCCAACAGGGAATCATTGGGCGAATTTCCGCTCTTTATTTTCCACTCCCAACTGCTTCCCGTGGCTCCTAAAAGGATGCCAATTTAGGCTGAATTCAGGCAGAGTTGAAAGGCACACTGTTACCTGTCCGCTGGGGTAGAACCTCTGCGGTGGCTGCCCTTTCCCATGCTTCCACTGCGGGACCTGGACCACAGGCAGACAGAGGGGACACCTGTTCCCTCGGAGAGGTTGGCCAGCATCTGAAATCTTAGCGTGGGCCCTGCCTATTGAGAGCGGGCAGCGCGATAAGGCCCCCGCACAGTGATGTGGCGGGGGAAACCTGAGGAGAGAGCAGGAAAGGGGACGCCTATAGCCAGATGAATCTGGTGCAATTTGCCAAAACACAGTGCCTCCCTCCGCAAGACGATTACCCACACTTGCAATAGAAAAGCCTTTGTCCCTTACCAGTCTCCACTTATCAGTGTATTCTTTATCGTGGTGCAGAGATATAATGGTCTGTCTGTGCTGCGGCGGGGGACAAAGTTTAATGCTGAGGGGGAGGAGGAGAAATCAAGTGTTTCTTGGTGTAAATCAGCACAATTATACGTCGGGTAGGGAAAACATTGGCGTCGTCTGGAGACACCTTTGACTCAATATCATAAACCGTTGGCAAAGAGTCTGCCTCGCACACACACACATTCATACCCTGAAGAAATAAAAGAGCACAAGCAAGTTGATTTCGGTCCCAAGAAGCAAAGCAGGACCAATCAAACATCTGCTTCAGGCTGTGAAAGCTTAAAATATGAATATGGTCCTGCTTACAGGTTCTTCTTCACGGAAGAAGATTTTATTTTTTATGTAGACGTTCCTGGCTGACAGGAACATGGGTCACAAAGGCATACACAGTTTGACTGTGTCCAAGAGGTTTCACCACGAGAACCTCATACCGTCTCCCTCCTCACACCGTATATCAGCCCTCCCTGCTGCAGGTGAGTCACCTGACCCATACCACCTTTGATGTCATGAAGGTCCTGCAGCACAATTACTGTTGGGCCCAACTATAGTGCAGCCACGTTCAGGCCCCAGTCGACTATGATCTATAAGATTGTTTTAATCCCTCCAACTTTTTACGGTTCTCTCCTCACTTCCGTTGTAGTAACATCTTGCGAGCGCACCCTTGCCGATGCGGTCGAGTTGCATATGTTGCGGCATAAAAATGTCACACACATCAGCGCTCAGCTATGCTGACGATGGACAGGATGGCCACTCAGGGGCCGTTACCGAGGCCCAGGTCAACATCTTCAGAACATTGCTGCCTTCAGAAGCCACTGGGAAGTAACCAGCAGCTCTGGTGGAGGGAGTGAACGGTCGGCAAGGAGCCCAGCTGCAACCCCCCCGAAACCCTCAAAGATTTCTTCCCCTGACTTTCACCATCAAACATCCAGAATGTGCTTTGAGATCTCTTTATGCGGTGGCCATGTCTGTAAAGGGGCACGGTGATTTACAAAATAGCAGAGTTACATTTTAAACAGCAGGATTTTTTTGGTATATGTCTTGGAATAACTGCAGCGATTTGAAAACAGGGTGGTTTTGTTGTTCCCTGCGGTGGAGTCTCTCCTGTGCCTGTGGCTGATTTCAGCGGAGGCATTTGAACAATATGTGACTGGGCGGCGACAATAAATCCCATTAAAGTAAAACACTTTCTCTGGTTGCAATAATCCCATTCTAAAAAAAAAAACCCAAAATAGTCGGAATTCCTCAAACTACACTTCCTTTATTATTGTTTGACATAAGTCATTGTGTTTTTTTGACAGTGACTTCAAGCAGAACCAGCTCCTCAGTGTGCTTTCTGAAAAGCATGTCTGTGTTGTTCAGAGTCTTGGGTGACAGCTTAATGTGACCCCCTAATTTATTCCCCAACCCATCATTTGACTTAAGACTTTAAAAAAAACCCCTCTTTTGTAGAAGCTGCAGAAGAGGCCATGCTATCGGGGACAGTCCGTTAAGCTGTCCTCACCTTTCCGCCTGACCTGCTCTTGGTTGAGATGTTTTCTAGCTGAGGCATCCTTCCTGCCCGAGAAGCTGAGGGCTGATTTATGGCCCCAACATGTTGAGAGGGAAAACGCCATGGCACCCGCCGAGAATTATCGATCCGGGAAATCAGCAGTGAGGACGAGTCATACGGGGAGCGGAACGAGAAGAGAGAGACAGAGACGGCCAGCCAGACAGGAGTGGACTGTACTGTGTGCAGCAGAGGCCATTAGCCTCTTCGCCTTTGCAGGAGAGTCCTGGCAATGATGGGTGCTCTACTATAGAAAGAGGAGTAGTGCAGGGGAGGAGGGGATAGAAAGGGGCTCTAATAGGATAACTCCCCCATTAACCCAGGGGAGCTGCCTTTCAGAGATGCTATCATTCTGAGCACACGTCTCCATCAGGCCTGCCACACTGTCGCGTCTGCAACAGCAACACACAAAAACTCCTGGAGAGGCCGCGTCCGCCCATCATCCGATCGCACAACACGTCCGTCGAGTCCGTCGACGAGGACACGTTGCGACGGGATGAAATTCGCTTGATCGTTTATCTTGAACATCGTAAAAAAAGAGAGGCAAGTAGCAGAGGTGGTAATCGAGCGCAGACCCTCTGGCTTTACATCATTCTAATATCCACTATATGTTTACAGAGCAAACATCTGCACGGGGCTGCCGAGCACTTAAGGAACCGTTCCTCTAACAGGCCAAACGCACACTTGTTTTCTTAAAGTAAACATCATCTCCATAGCGAGTGTGTTATTTAAAAGGTAACTGACAGTGCTCATAAAACTTAACGCGATGCCGTTCTAGCCCCCCAATTTGAAAATATGATGTAATCAGCGTCTAATTTGGTGTGTTTACTCTTCGCTCGCGTACAGTATGAGGCTGCTCTCTGCCAGACGGTTCACTGGCAGAGAGAGGAAAAAAAAGGGGGAGTTCCTTTGATTGCAGGAAGAGAAAAAAAAAGAGAATGAGAGAGCGAGGTAGAGGCTGAAATTGTTGAAATCTAATTTACTATATTACTGTGGCATTTAGGTAGAACTTTGTAAAAAAGCCATATTATCAACAAAATATATATATATATTTTTGCATTTCAGTAATGCGGACAAGTTCTTTGGTTCTTTCGAGTGGTGCCCACTTTGATTGAATGAGCCCCGGACTCTATTGTTTATTGGAAATGTACGAAGGAACGAGTGTCTCCGGACACCTTGAGTGGATAACCATATGCTGTCACAGTAGACCAGACGCGCCTCATATTGGGAGCTCTGTTGACCTGGGAATTGTGTGGGAGGCACAGAGCGGGGGTGGAAGCGGCACAGGGGACTTGTGAGAGTTTCGAGAGGTACAAATCAAGGATTTAACTGCTCCAGCCGTCTCTCCTCCTCAAAACGTATCGGCCAGCGGACGATTTTTGTTTGCGATCGTGCACGGCGTCTCTAATTACTGATATTTACGGAGTGTAAAAGAAAAATAAAAGTAATCGGAGTACGCTCAGTGTGGTGAAGATAATGCTGGATAGGTGAGATACGCTGTGAGTGAAAGGCAGATTTAACAATAGACGGAGACAGAGTGAAAGACAGATTCGGCATTAGGGCCACGGGCCTTTATTGGGCCACACATTAAATCAAAGGCAGATGTTCGTCCCCTTGGACCAAACCACATCAGCTGTCGCTCCCCTTGTTTCCTCCACCCCCCTCCAATTATATCTCAAAAAGCACAAACCAAAACCAACTATCAGTAAACATTCCGACTCCTCAGATTCCATAAACGTCAAGCTATATGGACAACAAGCCAGCCAGCCTGTGTTTGTATATCTGGGAAACCCCTCTCTGGTTCCGAGGCAGGACTAGCACGCTAGTTAGGGAGAAGTGTTATTATGGTTTGACATGCCAGCAGTTCTCCCTCATCATGGAAGAAACCCACCGGCCTGTCAAACAACTGTTGTCTTCTTGGGGAAGCACATTGTCATTTGCTCTGTTGAAGTCTTGCTTGTGGTCGGGTTTTGGTACCGCAGAAAAGAGTCCGTTTATGAAATAACATCGCAACTGAACAAAGTACAAATGTTCCTTTGTGATTCACAGAGAATATTTCAGCAAGTCAAGGGTCTGGCAGATTTTTACATAACGCGCTCCTGCGGCGATCAAACATTTGTAACATGCAAATGTGTCATGTCAGACTAAGAAGATAGGCCTCACATATATCTGGCACCAGATATATGAAGCTGTTAGAACCTAAAAATCAAACAGCACAAAAAAAACATTCATAAATCCTTTTCTACTTATGTTTTCATGGGAGATAGAACTTGTTCCCTTCCATTACTTTGATTGTGTTTAGGGGGAGTATGAAATTATAATGTTTTGAGTGTGCTGCATATTTAGCTCTTGCTTGCCCTAATGGTGCCCAATCAGTTCCACCAGGTCTGTTCCAATGGGGTAGGCGGCCTCTACCCTGATTACACTGAATTGTGGGTATTTCCTGCCTCTAAGCCTCGCATATGGATCGAGTAAGGCAGTGGCTGACGGACTACCGTTTCTCTCCACTACATCTTCATTTCTTGCTCTCTCGCTTTTTTTTTTCTTCTTTTTAACGGAAAAGCAAAACACTTTTGTTTTTTCTGGCTCTGCTGTCAAAATACTGAGCGGAGCTTGGCTCGGCGTCCGCTCGCATGTAGCCAAGGAAAAGCCCATGGGACAAGTGTGGCTAAATGCAGTTTAATCCACATGATCACTATCCGTCTTGCGGACTCAGCCACACCTATTGGTGACCTGTTACTATGAGGCCAAAAACATTTTCTTTCAATGTGTATTTCTCGCTTTAGGGTATTGATATCATCAATACTGTACATATAAGCCCTGTGGAAGGTATGTGTAATGATTAAGTCAGTTACAGCATATGGGTCATGACCTGTTTTTATGGCAATATAAAACAGCAGGGTGGACCGGTTATAAATCCAATAAGTCTGTTCCCCTCAAAGTGAAAATTATAACATCATCATGAAATAAAAGCCTCGGGTATAAAATGCCATGATAGTACGAGGACGTGACAAAAGTGCACATATGTGCTTTAAAAGCAAATGTTTAGTTTCCAATTTTATATTTATATACATTTATGCTTTTACACAAGTGAGCGCTCTAGCATCTAGGAGCTATTGCATAATATAAAAAAAGCACAGATATGTAAGATAAAGCTGGGAGAAAAGATGTCGGTATGAAGGAAAGGAGTGAGTTTAAGACACTGGTCATTGATGGCACATCAGTGGAATCACATTATATCCCAGAAGAACTAATAAGGTAATGCCTCTCTGGTATTAGATATGACATTTTTAACCTTCACATGCCATCATTTCCTCAAAAAGGAATTTTATAATAGGAGCCAAAAGCATTCTGGTAAATAATTTAATAAGGAAACATATCTGACTGACAAAAAAAAATGTTAGAAGCTTCCAGGAAGACTTAGACAAAAAAAAAAACTTCCATCACGACTGAGTAAAAGCTGAAGAAGAGATCCTGCACTCAGTGCCAACCTTCTTCATGTCATATTAAAACTACTCCACACATACCATGTAATTGCACTGGGCAGTTTTGGAGGATTCTCCTCACTACACATTTCCCATACTTTACGCTATCCCACTGGGCCGATGCTTCATAAGCTCTTTGGTGGGAGAGATTTTTGGCATTCGAGGCCGGTGCTTTAATGTTTGTATAAAACATTTTTTGGAATGGGCGGTTCATTACTTTGCGCTCCGCTCTCAAACATACTTCCTCTCCAATATAACCGCTGATAGAGGACAGATTGGGCTGCATTTTTCATGGTTTTACATACTGTGTAATACCTGCGGGGGAGGGTGATCTGGCAAGTGGACAGCTATTATCTCAAGGCCATATACCACTGAAGCAATGAATTAAAGTATTGTGATAGTTATTGAATTTTGGCGACTGGATATCTTGCAAAGTTAAATACATAAATGCCCAACGATTGCAATTAATTACCAAAGGGGACACTGGGTTGTATTGTGTGATAGTTTATTATTATTGCATTTCATATTGGACCTTGAATTGATAAACAGAGTATGACACATCCTGCTGAATATTTACCAGCTTTAAAGTTGCCATTTTACAACTCAACTCCTTATGTGTCCCTATGGCAGTAAAATGAAGTATAACACTATGATCATGTAAAAGACATCAAGTTTACGATCTTAGTTACAATATAGTTTCGACTGTTTGAATTAAATAGTGCATCAGTGATTCATATAAGCCTCATAAAATGTTGCATAACTTTTTTTTTGTTTTTCTTTAAATGGGTGGGCGAGGTTTGGGGGTTGAGGCTCTTTTTGCTGTCTGAAAAGCTTTCTGTTGCCGTGCTTCCTGCTCTGACTCACACTGCTGTACTGTGGCTAACAAAAGAGATAGTATGACACCTACTAAATTACTGGTGCACAGCATGTGATTGATTGACTTGTTGTTGGCCTGTCATGACCACTGGAATGTGCCTTGTGTGAAAGGTGCCTCCAACAAACACGCTGGTGCATACCTCCTCAGGTTTCCCGCATGACAGAGAGGTGGGGGACAACAGGTATTAAAACTCTCACTGTGGAAAAAAAAAATGAATATTTGGATAAAACACTGCATCCTTTCTTGTTTTCCAAAGTATCAAAGTAAATATGTACTATTTTCTCCAGGTGTGGGTTACCTCACTTTACTTGTAACGTGATAGGAGGCTAATACAAAACACACCGACTTCAAAATGATGTATATAATGCAATAAAGTGCATTGTCTGATTGGTTATGCTAATTCTTCATTTAGTCACAATAACCTAAAGCTTAGCCGCCTCAAATCCAGTAAAATCACTTAAAACAGATGTGGGTTTGAGGTTCCAGACAGATCTATGAACAGTGCGTCTCACGGCAGTGGTACCAACACGACTAGCTCTATGCAGAGAAAGCATATGCGCATTGTTATATTTTATTGCATAAATCGAAAATGATGGAGACGCTGAGAATAAAAAGCATCTGACATTTTTAGCCGTGACAGTTCCACCGTTGCTGTGTAAGTGGCGGTGGTGCGAGCTTTGTGGCGCTAGGCTGAGCTCACATCCTGCACGCTGTGTCCCCTGGCAGCGACCTGATCCAGCAGGAGGAAGCAACCAATCAGGGAGATATTAGATCAGCTCCGGGAAAAATTAATAAAATTCTCTCATGTCTGCCTCACCTACAGTACTGAACCGTGAGATTCATACGCGGGAGTACAGGCGTGCACTTTCATCGGAGCGACTCCATTAAACTCCCGGTTCAGATGATCTATGGGCATCATGATACGCTTGTGGAAGGTGTTGTGTTCCTTACAGCCAACATCCAGACGAGGGTGGTCTGTGCAACCAGATCCTTTGACATCACGGAGAACATGAAAACATGAAACATAGTTATTGATCACCGGGCCCACGCTAATCAAATAGCACGAGGGTTTGTTTGAAGTTAAAAATGGTTGCAGTGGGTGTTTACCGTTGCACTTCAGGACCCTCCGGCCGCGCCCCTCTTAAACATACACAGCCAGAAGTGTTATTTGTATTGTTAAATTTACATTAAGTCCATTTTAATTGCATCAACCCTCTAAACAGATCTAACAATAATGGGCCTGGCGGAGAAAATTGCAATCATCTGTGAAGAGACTGCGGCAGTATAATGGACAAACCTGATTAATTTAATCTTGTTGCACTCCATTATGGCTGCACTTTATCATTTCAACAGATGGAGCACCAAGAAATTAAAAAATGCTCTCAAGGATATGTGGCAATCTCCATGCACTCGCATCCCTTTATCTGAAGGTGTGTGGGCTGCCGTGCTGAAATGAAGGCTCAGGCTGGAACCTTAGGATGAGTGCTTTTTCAGAACCAAACGTGATTATGGGAACAGTCAATTGATGCAACAAATTATCTGAATTGTCTTTTGATGTATTGCCGAGGGCTGTTAAGAGCTGTCCATCCAACCATCTAGTCTAATCAGATGATACTGTCAGAGTAGAATGACAACTGGAGGCTATGAACCTGCATGTTGCATTCAAATTCAAATGCCCTGATATTTTGATAGTTATCTAGATGGAGAATTTTTGATTGAGCTTTAGTTCATATGCATAGAGAGATAAAGAGGATGTGGTTCACCACGACATTTCATTTCATCATTTGGACAAAGATACATAAAGTCGATTTTGGTGCTGCTTCAAGTACAAAATAAAAACATATTTTTTATATGTTTGAATTTTATTAAAATATATTTTTTTGCATTGACTGTTTTTGCAGTCTGCACATTAAAACATATATTAGCAATTTACAACGCTTGAAGTTTTTGTCATTACTGTGCGCAATGTTGACGCGCACATGGCACCACAGTGCAAACACGGAGCCGTCATGTCGGACAGACGCCAGCTGTGTGTTTGTGTTTGCGCGCATGGAGGACGGAGCTGCTGAAGGGGTGAGAAGACGGAAAAACTCAGGTTTATAGATGGAGGCAGGAGTGTACTTGTTGCGTGTGTGCGTTGTGTGCGTTGTTTCTGTGTATTGTCAGCGTGGTATATTGATCTGGCTCCAAATTGGCAGCAGACACTTCTGATCTCCAGCTCCATGAATCATAGCACTAGCATAGACATAGAAATATATACTTTCACAAACTAGTTTATATTTGTAAATTTTAATTTTAAAAAGTATTCGATGAGCTGATGTTTACACTTCCTGTGAATCAGTGGTTTCAAATTAAAAGGTCCTTTTTGACCCTGTGTATCACGCAGTAGCGCTGCGTTGTGTTGTGGTGCATTATGTGGGTGTAGAGTGTCACATTCTCCCTCAGTGGCACATACAGTGAGAATAACTCACCTTCAGTCCCAGGGATGGAGCGATGCAGGTTGTACAAGCTGCACGAGGAACATTTATCAAAATATCATTTGCCTTAAGTTAACAGCAGTTCTACCTAGGTTTTATTCTCATTCATTCTCCCCCTAGGCCGCAGTCATTTTTCTGTCTAATTATTTCCCCTTTCACCGCGCGCCACATTCGACAGTGATGGATAGCAGGTTAAAAATGGACGTTTGCTCCTCAGTCGGTGTATGTTGGATTGACTCGAGCTCGCACGGTGTTCTCTCCGACCAAGGGCCTTGGAAAGATTGTGTTCCCCTCTGCTTTTCCCATTCCAACACGATATAGTTTGTCTTCATTTTCGTCCGACTCGAGCTCATTTTCATGATGTATAGCCGAAGCACATCATCAGGACAGAAGTGTATGTTATGTCAAAGGTGTACCATCATGATAACAGGCGCGGTCGCAGAGGCGGGGGCCTCCAGTGGTTTAAGCAGTGCTGAACGTGCATCTCCCTGGATCAGCTGTGTAAAGTCGGTGGTTTCCTGATGGGATGATTTTCATTGTTTTGCAGAACATAATTGTCGAACGTCGGTTTTCATCGGAGCGTCTGCGTGTCAGTTGAAGAAGCCACACCTGGTTAAATATTATGATGACATCGCTGTTGAGTATTGGCTCACGTCTGAGGTCATGGCTCCACAGTTGCGTGAACCGTGTCGCGCCGCAGTGGCACTCGAAGAAAAGCAGAACCGAATACACAGATGCTGTTTGCACTGCGTGTCTTTCTCATCCGCCTTTCGCCTTTATAATCTTATCTCAAATATTAGTCAAAGCTTACTGCAACTTGTAATCCCCCTGTTGGCTTTACATTTGCTGGATGTTTGTAATCAGACTGCCTCTCTTGATACATTAGCCAAACTGTATTTTAACTTTGAGTGTGCAGATATGAATCATGCCTGATCCCCATGACCCTGAAAAGGATAAGCGGTAGAAAATGGATAATATTATATAATATATAAATAATATAATATAAATAATATTATATAAGACTGCTATTCTCACATTGCCATCAGATAAGACAAAGAAAAGCAGTAAATCGTCACATTTGCACAGTTGAAGCGCTGGAAGTCAGGAATGTTTGGCATTTGGCTTGAGAAATGACTTCTACCAACACTGTAATATACTGTAGACGGTGCACACTGTGATTGAATCATCATCTGACAAGGCCACAATTTCATGATCCCGTCCTTGGATTGTCTCACTGAAATATCATCCGTTTTATGAAAGGTCGGGAACGCAGTCAAAACCAGCAACACTGTAAAAGACACATTTATTATGACTTCAGGTCATTCCGTTTAAAAGCCCTTTTGTTTTTCTTAGCGTGATCTCACATCATCCGAGTGATATATTTGATGGATTTCTTTATGGACAGTGTGGAATATCTTGTTTGGTTGCGAGCCGCTTGCCGCGTCGCCGACTCTACAGCCGTTGCCCTGAGATCGGAACAGCTGCGACCTTTTTAAGTTTCCAAAAAAAAGTGAATTCATACACTTATAAAATTGTGGTAGCTCAGCAGGAATACTGCAGTGTATCATGTCTGCAGCAATGAAGAGAACAGTTTTCATTCACACATGTACTGGATTGCCTACTGTAGCATACATGTGCTTCACGTTTTCTTTAAGACTTGACTTCAGAGGAAAGTTCTCCAGTCTGTTCTCTTTACTTTTGAAGTTACATGCTCCTCCAATTACTGGGGCCATGCAGTCTCCCCTATGGTGTCCTTGGACAGCTCTTGGAGTGCCTGAAAATGTTGCGGACCATTAATTCTGGATTGTCTTCATCTGTTTGCATAATTTTCCCCCCATAACCATTTTCCTACCCCATTTTCACAGTCTGTGCTCTTGGGTTTATTGTTTTTTTTTCTCTCCCTCTCTCTTTTCTAAATGTTTGAGTCTTTAAGAGATTTCGGTTTTATATCATTTTTCAATACCACTGACAGCTGTTAAATGTTTTTTTTTCTTTCTGTTTTTTTTTTTACATCAGCCTGTTTTATGGTATACAGCCTGTCAGCTGTGTACTGTACACAGCCTGTGTGTTTTATAGCCTGAGTGCTGATGTCGCCTATTGAAGCACATTACCTGCCAGCAGATAGGTTTACAGATATATTCCACAATATTTTCTGTTCCCTTATTAAACTCGCCAAAAATGTATAAAATCTCAAACACAAGTGAGTAGTCGCCAAACAGAAAATCAATTTTGTGTTTAAAAAGGGGAGAAGGTGTTTTCTTTGCGCTTATGTGTTTCTCTGGGTTTTTCAGTTAGACTAATTTGCTGTCAGGCAGGAGGTTGTTTTTGCAACTCAGGCAGACTCCAGAAATTAATTTATCCAAATAACCAAGTCCTCCCGAGCCACGGAGGTTGGGACACTGAAATGGCCCTGGTAGGCAAAGCTGCCTTTTGAAGTCTGGAATGTTTTGGCTGACTTAGAGCAGGCGACTGGAGTGGAAGGATCATTTTCACTGACCCATGGGATTTTTAACCATTTTCATATAGTGAGAACAAAACAAAGTGAGGAAAATGCCTGAGCTGATTTGCATCGACTTTGCCATCGAAAACCGAAGGGGGGAAAAAAATTAAGTGAGACTGATTAAGTGGTAGTGGTATTTATAGCTGATTTGGGGAATATCGTGGTTAATGATACATAATCCTAATCTTATTAAAAGAATCTGGAACATAATCTATAACATAGACGCTGGGATTCAAATTCTTAACTATGTTGAAGCCACATGTACATGAATGCAAAGATTTCATCTGAAAACATATTGACGTTGTCTTGGGCTTAACTTTTTTTTTAAAAAAATCCCTTTATTAGTGCACACATTGCGTTGCTAACGAGGTGGTCATTTGGACCGGAGGCAAAGCAAATACTAGGTCCACTCTACTAATATAAACACTTTGATTGAACTTTCATTGAATAAATGTCCTCATTAGTTCATACTGTTGTTGTATAATTTGTTAGGTCCATAAAAAAATACAACCACTGTGGTTATATTAATTAAATGAATTCCTGTTTATATAATGGATTCTCTTTAGAGGCTTTTGTTACAATGAAATGAAGTGTTGTGCTTTTATTAAACAAGCCCAGGGAAAGGGAAGTGCAGGAAACCAGGCGGACCTGAGTAACGGGCCACTTGAGTTTCCAGCGTAATAAATAATTCACAGGTCCTATGTGATGAGCTGCTGAGGACAGAAATCCCTAATGACAGCTTTTTATAACCTATGACTCAGCTGGCCATTATGCTTCTGACATCCCTACACAGACCACATCCCCTCTGCATGCTCGCTGCTCACTCCCCTCTCACTCCACACTGCTTCACCTACCACACTGACCAAAAGGAGTTATATTACAAAGTACTGTATGCTCTCCTTTAACGGAACAAACCTTAATGGAGTATGTTCAAATTCAATTATTGTATTTTAAATTCACAAGTGTGGTACTATTCAACAAAATATTCTTTATTAACATAAAAAAGTTCCAATATTTTTCAGGTTTCTCTTTCTCATTTCGTTCCTGTCTTATTTTGCGACTTATTCAAGGTGATGTGATCAATTACTTATCTGACAAATGGTTCCAATTACCTGCGCGTATTGCCCCGCAGTTTTTTTGGGGCTAGAAAAAAAAAAGCCTCCTTTCACTGAATTAATCATCACGTTATTAATCATCTTTCTTTCTCTTTAATTAGCCAATATGAAAAATGCCGAAAACGTGGAAATAGCCACGGGAAACCGCATGGCTCTTTTCGTTGGACACGTTTGAAGGGCTCTCTTATACAGCGTGTTTCACATCAGCCCTGTTGCTTAAGCTTAATTTCAGTTCGTAATTTCAGTCATTTCCTGCATTCGATCCACGCATGAGGGTTTGGCTCAACCTTTAACTCCTGTTGCTTTTGCCTGGTGTGTGTGTGTGTGTGTGTGTGTGTGTGAGGCAGGAGACGAAATAATTGTGCCTCCCTCTGTCTCTCTGCACCAGGCCTGCGACTGATCAAGTGCTACAGTGTTTGATTGGCATAATGGCACCATACCCCCCCAGGTAAGGTCATTCAGAGCAACATCTGGCTCTATCATGCATAATGCAGCTCCCTGTATGACGGGCAAAGCCTCATATGGTATAAGCTGATATCATTGTTGTTATCATTTCTCACTAAGAATAGGTAGTTAATTTTAGATGCAAAAAAAGAGAGAAACGATCCAATTACTCAGGCCTCTGCTTGTGGTTGTCCCCAGAGTTAGTGCAAGGAAATAAATCTGGTGGCCTTGATTAAGTACCTGACAATAGAGTTAGCACAGCACTAGTGGTTTACAGTAATACAGCGGACATGGGCAATTAGGCCCACCTAGTAATTTACAGTACTTCTTGCAGGTGGTGACCTGGTATGAGCTGGGGACCACCTCGGTAACAAATGAGATGGTATAGGCCGACAGAGACGCAGCTCTGCAGGACCTCCAAATAAAGCAAAGCAATCAAAGCAATCACAGTGAGCGCCAATGCGTATTTCAATGTTGTTATGATTTTCTTTTTGCGATAGGAATAACATATGGCCGTGGGCTTTTCATCCGTACGTTCCCGCAGAATGAAGGATAACTTTTATGCCTTGTTGATCTTTTTACGTCAGCGCGGACCCTTCTCCCCTCGCTGCTTCCCAGTAATTATGAAATACTGTCGGTCTCGCCCGTTTCTTTTTTAACTACTTCTTCCTGCTGAACTTGGTGTGAAAGGCTGCTGTTCTTCAATAGGTGTGTAAAAGCGAAAGCGGGGAAAGTACCCCCCTCCACCCCCGCACCCACACTCACAGGCATTATGTCATCGATGTCAAAAAGTGATGGACACCTTAACACATGGAGCAAATGGACGACTTCTCTGTATTGTAGCAGGACAGACTGTGGCTCTATGAAGTTTCTGTACACTCTTACAGTTGAATTATAAATCTGAGTAAAATTATTCACAGCTTCTAAAATAGTAACATGCAATTTGTTTTGTAAATATGCTAGATGAGCTTAGCATATGATACTGTGTATACTTTTTTGATGCTTTCTAGGGTTTTATTAATAAGGTTTATTGGGTAAGACATTTTTCATTATACTGTACTGTGTGTAACAGTGAAGAAAAACACTGCCCTCTTCTGCCTGCCTGTCTGCCTGCCTGTCTGCCTGCCTGTCTGGTCACTTCACGATTGAAACATTACTTTGGGTTTTGCTGGAGTTTACGGTGTGGAGACTGGCGCTCTTTGTCTGTGGCTTATCGGCCTCTTCAGGTCAGCGCTTGCTTTTACAGAGTGGCAGGACCCCTGGAGTAACTCAGGCCGCCTTGATCCCCGCTGTCAGCACATCGGCCTTAGCGTGAGCTGATTTCATCAAGGCCGCCGCAGTGCAGCGTTTGCCCCGCTCCCCATGACGGACCACTGCTGGGCTGGTTTCCTCAGCAAGCCTGTTTCACTTAACAGGAGCATGTCCCGTGCAGCCGACGCTGTCTCACTGTGGAGCCCCTGATAGGTTTTTGACTCATTCATCCCAAATAAGTCCTGACGTTAAATAAATTCACAGTCTCACTATTATCCATATCTGTGTTACATATATATATATCTATATCTGTTTTATATATAGTGTTACTTAATAACCAGGCATGGCCATCAAGGCAGGTCCATCTATTTCCATCCATGACAGACACCCTGCAAATAGGGAGAAAAGCTAATTGGCATAAAGTCCAATGATGTAAGCAGCTCCACACCACCAGCAGCTGTGTGTGGTCCACCAGTGCTTGCACAGCTATTTTAGATCTCCAACCTACAGGACGTACAGTACACTGTATGTTTGTGCCACACCTGAGAAGTTGACGACAGACGATGTAAACAGACAACGGATTCGTTTTCTTAAACGCGTCTACTATTTAAGTGACCTTCAATCAAATCAGTACTATATGAATATACAAAGCCTTTCTATGGCGAGATGTTTACATTTTCTATTTTTGATAGACCATGTAAGTGAGATCTCTTATCTCTATCTTATAGCTTGTAAGGTGAAACAATATACTGCGTTTAGATTCTAACTAAGTTCCATTCATATTAGCCAATAAGTAAAAGCACAAATGCAAGTGTGAGCTCCTCGCTGGACTTATGGATGGGTATTGAGGCTTCCTGTTACTAATCTCCCAGTAGCCTTAAGGTGACATGAAACAGCATCAGCCTCAGTCCTGTGTGCCAATCAGGTGCAGTGTGTGAGAGCGTCAGGACGGCACATCCCTTCCTCTAGCACCACAAAATTAGAGCGGCTGTTGCTACACGCCTGCCACCTCCTGCTTCAACACAAATGAGAAAATAAGCACCCAGGTTCAGAAGTTCACATTTTGGATGCGTGCCGGAACTACTTAGGGCCAGTGACGTTTTTCAGAGTAACAGGTGGTCAGAGTGACATAATTCTGGCTCGGTGTTGAGGTCCCTAGAAATTAGGCCCTGTTTCGCTGCCAGAAGGGTTATTACTCTGTCAATATGCATAATCGTGATTTTATCACACATGCACCAATGTAAACTAATGAAAACGGAAAGACGGAATTAGGATCCCTCCTTACAGTTGCAGTTTATACTTAGAAACTGCATCCGCAAACAAACATAACACCTATGTGTGGACCCATCTCTGACATGTCTCAAGGCCGGGCCGAGAAAGCTATTTATTCTCATACACTGTTAACTACTGGCACGTATGCGATAGAGTGGAATGCAATTCAGAATGCAGAAAATATATTTAGTTCTTGCCAACAGACAGCAAAAGGCACCAGTGGGTCTAGCCCCTGTGCGAGAACAGTTATTTCTGTCACAGTATGGGCTCTCAATTACTGTAATCTGCTGTTTGACTCCTGCAGGAACATTAGGGCCGATTAACTGCTCAGTTACATCCGATGTGACACCTACGGTGCACATCTTAAGAGGATCGAGCCTAATTCTTGACATAAAAAAATCATTTATTTTGCGTATATATACATATTTTTTTCTTTTTTGACAGACAAATTGTCAAACAACAGTGTTCCCCTGGGAATTATTTTAAGAAAATAAATAATCCTTAGCTCAGTTGGTACCTTCACCTAATACTGTATATGAAAGCAAGGTGTCAGGAAATATCATATAGAGTTTCAGCCTTTGATTTGATTAAAAAAAACTGTTTGACAGATTTGACTTATTATGAGTTTCTTTAAGCCCAGTAATAGGTAGGTGCTTATGGACAGTGGAAATACCCCACAGCTGCAGTCTGGCTGTTGCACCATATGTGATCCTCCTGTCAGACCCTCAGAAAACACTCAGACTTCACCACCATTCACACTCGGCCTCAGCTGCAGCCACACAGACGTGTCCAACAAAGAGACTGGGTTTTACAACAAAAACACACATTTTCTGTCTTTTTCTCAAAAAATGTGATAAATATAAAACATTTATTGAAACTCCACTAGTGCTCACTATGTGGTTGTGGGATGGAAAATGCATCGTTTTTAAAGATGTAACATTGTTAAGTGTATGCGTTATGCCCCAGTAACCTAAATATTCTCCCTTGACTCATTTGGGGAAACCTGTGAGGTCTGTCCTCGTTATGGGGGAGGTTTTATCTAAAGCTGGGCAAATCTAATGGTAAAGCCGCGTGATTCAACAGGGATGAACTGAGAACAATGCCCAGATAACTGCTTTACCTACCTGATAGGAAAACATCAGGGTCATGCCCTGAAGCCAACTGGCAGACGCCATGTGTTTGTACAAGAAAACCGTTGAACAGCTCCTGCAAGCAAAATAATTTCCTGTTTCATGCATCATTCCTGCAAAGTATATGTCTCTTTTTCTGCCCTATACAAATTGTGGGTGTGCGTGTGTGTGTGTGTAATGGCGATTTAATGGTTCAGTGGCTTCTTTAGCAGAGCAAACAGTTGTTTGCAGGAATTGTGTAAACACTTCTGAACCAGTTGCTGACAAAGTTGTATTGTTCTTGGAACAATCTCCCGTCAGTTATACTGGTCTGTCAAGTATTTGGTGCCATCAACTAAAGACAATGTCAGTTTAATTCTGATGTTGAAAATGTTTGAATTCTAAATTTGCTCACACACCCCAAAGTACTCGCAAGGCTGATAAGTCATTCGATTGTCAACTTCACTGATCGTACAGTGTCATTTCACCTGTTGTAAAACTTCCCCATCTAAACAGTAATAACAGCAGCAAATCATCTGTTTTTCAACATAGTTAAGGAGGTTTTTTCTTTTTTTTAATGACTGTCCCGCCAAATTAAGATTGTGCATAATTAGATTAGGCATTAAGATTATTAAGGATAAGAAATCATATTGCTTTCATGAGCTGATATAATGTTCAATCCAAAAACCAAAATCTGAAAAAATTCATAAATTAAAATCTCGTGTTTCACATTGGTCTCCTACGAGTTATTTAAGCCTTGTCTTAAGCTTCTGTTAATAACTGGCTTCAATATATCTTTACGATATGTACAATATATGGTGGCATAATCTTTTGATTTTTTTTTAAATTGTAAAAAAGTGAATAAATAAATTGACAGTTAGTTCTAATTTAGCAAACTTGACTTTATTTGTTTCGTTGTATAGAGGACATTTCACATGTAGGCTGAGGATGTTACTTTACACATTGACTCAGCTGAAGCATGTTGAACACACTCTGGACTGAAGCAATGAAATTGTACACATGCAGTACATCTTTCTCTTTGCAGTTCCACGCATTTGGTTTCTCACTAAAATAATTCAATCAGAAATATTTCCTGACTTGTATTTCTGACGCGCTGCCATGCGTGAACAATACCTTTGTCTTCTCCGAGCACTCAAACTTTTTAAATGTCCTGGAGGAGCTCTTGTTTGAATCCCAAACCTACCGAGATCTCTAATGAAGGCTTTCCCTTCCAGGCAAGCATATTTCTCCCAATGACAGTAATTTACATATGATGTATTTAGAGAAGAGGAGGGCAGGCTAATTCTATTTCGAGATTTTCCTTTGTTTTAGGAGTCATTAGCAGCTAGCTCAAATCTAATTTTTTCAATTTCATCAGGCCATCTTGGAAAGCCTCTGTGAGCTCATCAGAGAGGAGCATTTATTGCTAAGTGTTCTCTATTGCATTAGCACACAATAAAGCGGCCAGGGACTGCTACAGACGTTTATGTGGAATCCAGTTAACACTCCGCCAATTCGTTTTTTATTGGGACACAATCAATTTTTATTCATTTTAAAGCCAGAATGCTTTCTTTCATTGTGTGCCTGTCCCAGCTTATTATGCCCTAAACGAATTACTCATTTGTTTTCGCAAAGCGCTAATGTTTATGTAAGATTTCCTATTCGAAATGCGTGCCTGACGCGCTCGGACATGATGGGAGATTTTATACGTTTTGTTGCAGGTCTGTCGCATATGTTCTTCATTATCAAGCATAATAATTGCGTTAGTTTAATTTGTAGAGGTCTGCCAATAACAGTGAGGTATGAGTAAGAAAACATGGTACGTAGAGGTTGATTTTGAAGAATTACAGAGAGTCATCAGACAAATCTGGCCATTGAGTCAAATCTGGCCTTGACCGAAAAAACAGTTTTGGCTCCTCTTTGACGATGTACTTAAGGGAGAGGTCTGAAGGTAAACACTTGGAAACCAAAATGAGCCTCAGCTATTATCAGCTTTTATGGTGCCTAAACAAAATCAAATGCACTGACAAGTGTCTCTTGAATTTCAAATTTAAATCAATAATGTTTCTTAAAAAGAGAGTCCAGTTTCTTTCTTAATGAGACACACATGTCCGGCTTTGGAAAATAAATCTGAAATAACTAGAAACCCGTCAGAATACTGTAGTATCAGAATCCACCAGGCAGCATGAAGACGGTGAAATCTTGGACACTTGGTTGAATATAACCCCATAACCCCTTGAACTGTGTGGTTATTTATGTGCTTACTGATGCCATTCGAATGTCCCTGTATCACAAATGATGCTCATCTTATTACATCCCCCATGCACCACATCACATTCTAACTATTGAGAAGCAAAGGGTGAGATAAAAATAGTCTTGGGTTGAGAGTTTGTGATATTTACCACTTTGTGTATTATGGTAATCAGAACTTTGAAGCAGCTATTTATTTTGGTGCCTGGGTGAATAGGGAACTCGATCCATGTGCGGCAGAGAAGCAGCATCCCGGTATGAGCTGGATGTGTGCATCCTCACTGTGGTCTGATAATTAGAGTGCTTAAGTGCTCCTGGAGACAAGACAAACTCAGATACCCTCTTCCTCTTCAGCCCCCCCCCCTCCCCGCCCCATACCCGATTCACCAAGAAGGTCTTTAATGGCTCCCATTTGACTCTGATATCCTTTATTCTTTGGTATCCGATGTACCTTGTACCCATCACCGTTTACACAGAAGCACATTGGACCTGAAATGTAATGTGGGCAACAGGCGTCGAGTCTCTTGATCTTTTAACCTCTGCTGCCTTGCCAACGCGTAAAATGCACAGGAATCCTGCATTTGTTGTTTTATTTGAATATGGACAAACCAGGAATATTCATAGCATGAATTCTTAAATGACAGTCAGTGACCTTGATCTGTAGAACGTGCACGTTTGGGTTTTTTGTTGTGTGCGTGTGGATATACAGTATTTGTCTGCTCCAGTTTTGGGATCTGTCTTGCAGTGGGATCCGGAGAGCTCTCAACAAATTGACGAGATGACAAGTTATCATTGATCTGTCCTTACTTAGCGGGCTGTATTAAATAATGTATGGGCGCCTGTGCATTACCAGTGCACTCTCCTGCCCTGACCCATTAGAGGAGTAGGGCCTGTAGTAGCTCCAGGCCCTCAGAGGTCTGCGGGCTTTCATTTAATTAAATCATCCTATAATGAAAACTCCCATAATGAGATTAATTTTAATTATTTATCAGCGGGCGATTTGACGGAGAGGCGGTATTAATAATGCATGAACCGGCTAAACATTTTTCAATTCATCACCTTTCCTTTTGTTAAAGGTGTAATTTATTAAGTGCTCTTCAGCTGCTAGAGGTGATGGTGGTGGAGATATTGATGACCAGCCCCAGAGGTCAGTCAAAGAGCTGCTGAATCCTTTCACTGTCATTTGATAATATGCATTATATTGATGAATTATTGTCCTCACCATCTCCCAGGGTGTTTCATACTATTTCATACATGTTTTTTATTAAATTTTTTTTTACTTACCCCCAAATCTTGATGATTTTTATATGAATACCTAAAGGCAGATGTAATCAGAATTAGGCCTGTAATTCTCCGCTGGTGTTTGTACACCTCAATCAGGTTGGCATGTTGATTCCCCTCGTGAGAGCACATTAGGAGACGTTTGGTGGCTGGCCAAGACGTGGTGCGCGTAGATTGTCAACTGTCACACAGTGTGAAATGGAAATGATCTGGCACGAAAGTGTGTTTACTTGAGTTTCCAGCAAGAGAAATCTGTAAACTGATATATTGTTGAAAACAATTTCTTTTCTCGATTTACAACCCCCCCCCCCCAAAAAACCCATTTCACATTTTGAGTCGATTGACAGAAACATATATGCGGACGGAGCAGCAGAAGTGTCTCAGGGAGACGAGAATGTCATTGGGATGGTAAGCCTAGTGCATTTATCAGGACTTCATCAATACGCCATTAATAATTCAGGCAGAGTCTGGGGCTTCTTCAGGACAGGGTTTCAGCCAGCTTGTAATTTTGTAAATTGCATAGTCATCATGCAATGGATGGGCCAGGCCTCTCAGAGAGTCACAGCTGTGAACGCAGGTTGGCCTGCAGGATTTTACGAACAGTTACAATATGAGTTCAATCCAGTTGTGTTGGCGTTGTTGTCAGGTATCCACAACAAATGCAGCAGGGAAACAAAGGGCTTTCAAATGGGAGAGAAACCACACAACAAAGCACTTGCCAAAAAAAAAACGCACACAAATAATCTGAAGTTGACGGTGCAAGAAATGAATGGCGTTTTGTAACGCACAGAAAAGTAATCAATAATCATATCAGTGTTTTTTTTTTGTTGCATCACCCAATCCTGTCCTTTAACTGGTAACTTCCCCTGGTTTACAGAAAACAAATAGGCATTTCTTTCCATTGTGATTTGTTCAGGCCCAGGTGCAGCGTGAGCAGAACAATCGGTGACCGGTGAATGAGCACAGCCATCAATTACCTCCGAGCTCTGTGATAATTCCCATTCATCCAAACTGGCCCTCTAATCGCCCTGACCAGTATTACCTGTTCCAAAAGTGCACTGTTCCTCCACATTGTTTCCAAGGCAACTGGAAGTTCTTGTGACCTATAAAAAGTTGCTACTTCTGTAACCGATCCGAGACGAGGCGGTTGTTTGTTTCCATGGCAGGCGGCAGAGCTATTTATAAGTCCATCTAGCTGTGTACTAACAGACACTGAAAACATGACCGACAGCTCGACTAGATTATTGACTTAAAGTCAACTGGAGAGGTGACTGGATGTCTTGAGAACAAACAAAAAAAAGAAAACACCTGAGGCTTTTGCAAGTCACAAAGTCAAGAGCGTCACACTCTTCCGCCCCTGTTTTCCCACTGTCTGCTCGTTCCCCCTCAAAGCAGGGCCGGATCCTTGTAACAAAACGTAATGTTTATTTTGGAGTCAGAGGCAATGCCCCGGATGACCGGCATTGCTTTGTTGTGGTTATCGTTTGTGTTTTTAGCAAAGACCTGCAGGGCTGCTGGTATTGATGAGTCATATCTTCGTCATCTGAGGTCCCTGGCAGTTCATCACATCCCCGCTCAGCGCGTGCACGTCTGTTAAAAGGTTAATCGGGGAAGCCTGCACATTAAAGTGATCATTTATCTGTGATTCATAACGCTGACCCTGTGAATCACAGATAAAGGTATATTAATTATCACAGGTGTCATTTACAGAGTTCACCAAGCGATCTCCCTTAGGGCAGTTGGCAGCTGTAGCTGACATAACTCCACTTTCAAACTCTGTCTCTGACTTTTACTTTTTATACACAACATATGCATCTCCTTTTCACATTTGTTAGCAGTGTTTATGAAATAAAGTAGGTGTTGCTGGAAATTTCAAATGTTTTTTCTAAGAAGATTTTAATCACAGCTCGGTCCAAGACTTGTAGGCGTTTTAAAATTACATTTAAAAAATTCAAAGCATTCTGTTAATACTGGAAACTGAATGCAGATAAAGTTTTAAAAAAAGGGTTGGGTCCACAAATAAGATTTAAAGAGGCTACACAACAGATGGAATGAGATGGACTTTTAAAAGAGGTGAGATATCAATAGGAATCCATTTAGTTTATGGACTAGATACGTTAACCCAACTAACAATCAATTGTTTCTGTCTTTAAAGCTTTTTAATGCACATAGAGTTCACCTGTCAATACAGTTGCAGCTTCACCCCCTCCTTTTCTCACCGTTGTTGTGGTTACTTGTCTGTAATGCGACCTTTACTGTATAGTCTCACAATGATCTCAGTTGGATTCCATGTTATTTTTTAGTAGCGGAAGATTAAAGGCCTCGAGCTGTGAATTAATTTATGAAAACAGTAGGTACAAGAATAATAATAATAACAAAAGCACTAATTACAACCATCATTTTTGAAATTATTTTTTTATTATTGAAAACTGTGATTGGTCTAAAAAGTACAGTGTTATGAGGCCATGTGCCTCATACTCAAACTGAGAAATACCATACGCCAAAATATGGAGATAGAAGAGCGAGAAAATGGCAGAATGTGAGACTGTAAGCAGCTCTTGTTGGATGAGATGGATGAGAACATATTTTCGCACAGTACAAAGAGAGAGTGTGCCGTAAGGAGTCCATTGCAAATTCCATTTCCTCATGGAGGAAGTCACCTTTTAACAGGGCCACTGCTGTTCTCAACACATCAAGAGGAAACAAACATGGAAAGTTGGCACATCATTCGAATCCAGTCGGTCCTATTGATGTCTCTCACAATGATATGTTTGTCCAAATGAGCGGCATGAGGAAGCCTGAGATCTGGAGAGAGTGATTTGTGCTGTCGTTGGACCGGACTGGAGAGAGAGAGAGCGAGAGAGAGAGAGAAGTTCACTTCCAGTGGATTCCTGTTTATATTTGTTATTTCCTCCCGGTTTCTGACCCACTGTTGGCAGTCTCCCCGCATGGATGATCTCGTTTTTGTTTTGTCACATGTAGAGTAACTTGGACGGCTCTTCCTGTCCACTGGATATTGATAGCGCGGCGGTATTGCTCTAGTAAAAACAATACATGAAAGGTTGTCTCTCCTAGTCATGACGACATGTACCAGACACACGCACAGAAGTTACCATGCAATAAGGTATTAGCATATACATGGTCTAACACTGTGATTATCCCATTGGTCATTTTGGACCCCCGGACACCAGGACGATCGGTGCTCTAATACTGTAGTTCAATCTGTCCACTCGGCATGTTGTTCTATAAAATGAGTGACATTTGTGCACATGCACAAGGAGGCGGGGTCGACATAAGCCCAGCTGTTACGTCTGCCTCGGAGTTGAAAGTTACTGAAAACTGGTGTCCAATGGCAGCGCCCATTCATCAACGCACAAACCCCTGCTGTGTCCACTTGCTTCTCGGGGAACAAATGTGGACGTAAATATAAATATAAGTTATTTTCCGGTCTGAAGTATTTCGGTGTTATTTATGTAGGATACAAAGCTGATTGGTAATACCCCAGGCTTAAACAGCCTTGTCGATGCTTTCGTATCATCCCTTGGCAAACGCGGCGCCATAACTCGAATGCTGAGGCATATTCTGTCAGCGAGACAGAGCGGCTCGCGCAGGACTGCCTCTTTTCTAACTGTATTCAGTCGCTAAGCAGAATGGCACAGGCCCAGTCTAAGTGGCTTTCATCTGTCCAATTCAAACAGACGTTTGACCCCAGACATTTGCCTAATGTGTTTTTGTTATGTGTACTCCCGGCTTCGCAAATGTCACCGCGGCTGGACGAGTGGGGGTTTGGTTTGTTACTCGGGGGAGGGAGGTCAGGAACAGGGAGCAGCCTGAGGGGGTGGGGTTGCGAGGCAGCAGTTACGTCTATAACCTCTGCATTTTATACGCGAACCAATTGGGAGTTGGTGGTGTGTTGAACACAAGTTCCCAGTGATGTCCGCCCCCACAATCCCAACTCACCCCCCATGGGCCAGACCCTCTGCAAGCCTGCTGATCAGTGGCTCGTTCCCCGGCACTCCGCTGAGCGGTGCCCAACTGGGCAGGCAGCTGTGGAGGACACGGGAGTGCCACATTTCTGGCCGCCTGGGTTGCGCAACTCAGAAGCCAGTCACAGACAGTTGGGGCAGTCCTGACAAATGCTGCCATTAGAGGGGTGCTGAAAATTTATTACCAAACATATTGGTATTTTAGGGTGTAGCTAATTTAGATTTAGTGGGAGGCTCAGTCTTAAACCTAAATACCAGATTGTTAGTGCTGCACTAAATTTGTTGTGGCTCATTATGGATTTTTTTTAGTGAATTCATTATGTAAAAAAAATAATTACTCATTACTCCACATGTTTACACACAATACCTAGTTTTACACAGAAAGTTAAATCGCACATTTATAACTTTGATTGAACGCAACACCCGAATCTTAATATATTTAAGAGAATTATGTAGCTTTACTTTTCCTATTCTCTTTATCTCTTCACAGGCCATATATTCTAAGTGTAATGCCCGCGGTGAAACTTCCAGCCATAGTGATGTCTCATTATGAGTAATAGGTCTCTAAAGTGTGCTTGTTTGGCCTTTTTGGGGCCATTGGAGAGCAATAAAGTGTCTGTCTGAGGATTTTCAGGGTCCTCGTAGACTTTCCCCAGGTGTGCCGCGCTGGTCATAAACTACAACTTGTCTCTCAATGTATAATCACGGATAAATGTGCCCACTGAGGGTTATTTAACTAAAGACTACAATAGTCCGTATGCACTGTGATTTTTTTACTCGGGCAAAAAAATAATAAATTGAAATGACTTTTCTAAATTCTCTGTGAGAGAGTATCAGTGCTGAAGTGTGCCTGCCACATTTAATACACTCCATGAGACAAGTGGATATTTTACTTAACTTAAAACACGTTGCCATTGTTGTGCTTGGAACCAAGATGGCTGCAAGAGTAAGGTCACTTTTATTTCATTTACGTTGGAGACGTCCTCTGAGGTTAACCATTTCCTTTGTTCCTCGCTTTGTGTCGAGGGAACGCTCCGATGTATTTTCAGGTCGAGGTATGCCGTGTTTACTTTTATCACTGTTCCTCGGAGAGGCGGGCCAACCTGATGTTTATTTATAAGGAAATCAGGCTTCACTTGGAACTTTCATTCACCACATGAAAGCACTCGACTTGCTACTAATTTACCTTGAGGGACTTCAAAATTATCTGTCTGCACCGTCAAAATCTTTTTTTGTGGTGACAACTTGTCATCATCAAAGATTTTCCCTTGCGTTTAATGAAGGCCTGGTAAATAGATGGGTTAATGTTATATTGTATAAACCTGAACGCTGCATCTTGAACTGAGAGTAACGTGGTTTTTTTAGCCTTGAATTGGAGCTGGTTGCTTTTTGTTTTCGCTCTTGTTGCTTTGGCCGCCGCTGTTGCTATGCGATTTGCTTTTTAAGTCAGTGTGACGCGGCGCACATGAAAACACAAGCAGCGGGAACGAAAGAGGAATGGAATAGTATTGAAAATGATCTTGAATTTCCCTGGGTCATCAGCGCTGTTTTGCGTTACCAAGCACATGTCACGCCGCAGAGCTCGCTTATTTTCAACAGGAAACTGTGCACATTGAACAACTCAGGAATATCCAGTACCCAGCCACTCGTAGAGCTCTTTGACAAATTGCCATTGCAGAAAACCTAATGTCCCACTTGTGTCAGGAGCAAGGCTGGAGGGTAGAAGTCTTGTGTTGCTAAGAGTTTTCTTTTATTTTCCCTTTAGTCAATGGGTGAACACTTCACCTGGTAATGCCTGTGTAAATATATAAAAAACTGTTATTTTAGCCAAAGTTATCCCAAGTTCAGATTTCTCCTCTTCGAGGTTTTGAGTATAATGCTCTGCTCAGACAACAAGGAACTTGATCCCCCCAGTGTGCGACATTGTATAAACACTGTAGTAGCTCTACCCAAACAAATTTGCAGTATATGCATATGAAAATATTGCAACTGTGTCACAAGGGTGTTAGCATTTTGTTTCATCTGTACCATTTGATTCCTTGTCACACCGTGCTCCTACTTCTTTCACACTGTTTATATAGTCTTTGTCAAGATCGGTACGCTCACTTAACTGCGATGTCCCCCTTTATGGAACAACAGGGGGAAAAAAACTCACCCCCCCCCACTTTTTTTTTATCTGAAACTTTCCAAAGACTAGAACTCTGGTGAGACATGCATTAACTCTCCAATCTCTATCTCATAAACGCAATCAGCCATTTGGAAGCCATGGGTCAATGTTCATGTGAGTGAGAAGCTGAGTGGGTAACCTGTTGGCAATGCGGGACAGTGCAGATCTATCTTCACTCTTAATTGCGGGCAGGCATCCTTGCAACCCCACATGAAGACCATTGAGTCCCATCAAGATAATCCTTAATAAAAAACAGCTTCGCATTTAATCTTAGCTCGCGTCTCGGATTTCTTACTTGATATAGTTTTTGGCAAGTGCCGTTTTAGTGCTGATGTCAGTTGGACAGTATCAGTGCATCTTTTGTTAAGCCTCCACTTGGCAGCTATAGGAGGTTTTGGGCTTGTGTAGCTGCAGCGAAAATTATTTGTTGCACCAAATTATGTATATTTTGAGATTTCCTTTCACAGAGAATGATTTAGAGACTCATTTTGTGTCAGTGTGAATATTTTTTGGATTCAGTTTCGATTTTTTTTTTGCATCGTGTATGAAAAGTGCTTTGCGTTTAATACTGTTGAACAAACAAACAAATGCTTCAACTGACAGGTTGACCGGAGCCTTGATTTTAAACACACCACACACACACCAGTGCAGTGAGGAGAATAGGAGGGAAACCGAGCGTGGAGACATAAACAACTCTGGATTATGATACCGTGCAATTTGGGAGTAACTCACTTGCAAAATTACATCTCCGGTTAATTTTATGCACCTGGTTATTGGGCATCAGAGGAAATTCACTGACTTAATTGGCGAGTGTATGCAGCAGCTATTAGAAATAGTCACGTGAGATTCCCCGAGCACCTATTAGTCAATCAAGTCTGTAACCTGTTGAAAGTGCAATATATTTCATGCTCCGATATTGAAACATAAGATTGTGGATGCACCAGTGGGTCGCTGGTTTGGTGGCGTGTGCATCCGCAGCTCGTCCCCATCATTACTGCAGTGTATTTAAATCAGGAGCACTGCTCCCTGCTCTGATCTATTTCTGTCAGCTCCTTGTTGACTACCGGCTTGTTCAGAGGTTGGTCAGTGTTGACCTGCTTTTCAGTGTGTGAGGGTTTTCAGCTCAACAGCTGATCAAGGAGGAACTGACCCATTTATCAGCCCAACTTTTGATTGAAACAACATGTTGTGCCATATAAGAAAAACAGCTTTGCCTGTGCTCTTTTTGTCACACACATGATAAATGTATCTTCCTTATCATCGCCCACTGACTAGTAAGGGACCGACATACAAGCGGTGCATACATAGGCCAACACAGTGCACTATTCTTTTGGCCAGGCCTGTTCTTTTTCTCTCATCACCTCTTTACCATAGTGAACGTATGGTTTCCTCCTTCCGAAAAATCATTTTTCAGTATCGGATTTTGGTGTTTCAGCCGCAGTATTATTATGTGAAAATTCAAATTTTAAACGGTCCATCACGTTCTCTGTCCAAAAAAAAAAGAAAAGAAAAAAAAGTGGCATTAACATAGTCAAGCAAAAGTCGAGTGCGAGCCTCATCACCGGGTGAAATAAATCACCAGTTTGAGCTCATCGGTAGCAGCGTGGCCTTGTTTAGCAGCTCGGCGCAGTTGAAATAATAACCTGGAGCAGACAGAAGGCAGTCATTACCTCGCACACAGACGCGGTGTGTATGTGTTGACGGAGGACTTCCACTAGACTGCCGTGTAGATGGACAGAGCCTGGGCGCTCGCCGCCGTCAAACCGCCGGGCTCCCCGTCACCTAATCTAATGACCTTCCCCCTTTTGTTTACCCTCTAGAGTTCCTCCATGACACAGAGAAATCCAGCAGTGACCTAAGACTCACGGGGGAGAACACGAAAAAATGTGGTTTGTGGTTTTTTGAAAAAAAAAGAAGGAAAAAAAAAAAGAGCATAACACAAACAAGAGAGAAAAGTGTGGGCCCTCGGGGTGTGTGAGCAGAGCCCGGTCTTCCAGTGGAGAGATCTGCCGTTTCATTGTCTTAAGTCTCCACTGATACAATCTGGAGGGGGCTGTATTGCTTAAAGCTGGGAGTGAATGACATATGGGGAGCTGGTGTGAGGCACAACTCCCGCGTGCCTCCTCCAGACCCAAAGTCTTCCTGTGAGAGAGCGGCGAGCAACTTTCCTGCTTTTTCAAACAGCAGCAGCCTCCCTCTCCCTCCCTCGTTCCCTCCCTCCCTCCCTCCCCCTGGGTTCCTCTCTCTCTCACTCACTCTCTCTCTTTTTTTCCCTCTTCCTCAGATACTCACTAGTCACTGCCTGAAGCAGTAATCGGACAACTCTCTTTCTCACCAGGACTGGGTCTCCTGAGATACCAGCGCGCGGGGCTCCATGGCTTCCACCACCTCAAGTGAAAAAGAAGAAGTCGTCTTGTAGTTTCGCCGTGCCGCAGATTCTGCCAGCGCCTGAAGAGCTGTTTGACCAGAGAGGTTGCTGTCCGTTCTGCTGGACTGAACGATCTGTCTGCAGAAGAGGGTTTTTTTGTTTTTGTTTTTTTTTTTCCAAATAAAGACGAGATACAAGACGGGATAAACACGCAGGGATTCGACCAGAATTGTAGTGAGTATGACTTAAATTCCGGGATTTTATGTTTTATCTGTCTGTTTTCATTTTTTTTCAATTTCTAACAATATCAGTGTGTGAGTGTGTGTGTGAGAGAGAGTGGGTGTCCATGTGTGTGTGTGTGTTTAAATATCTATGTCATTCATAGATTTGCCTCAGCATTTAATTTAAGATATTATACACTTATGACAACAAAGCCGAGAAGGTAACAACTTCATTTCTTGACTAATCTTGTAATTAATTTAGAGTTTTGTCAGAGTTAAAAAACATAAAACACAGATATAGACCTAAATTTTTTGTTATTGTTACTTTGTTATTGCAAAAAATACCATAAAGCCCCACAGATACATTTATAATGTGAATATTAAGTCAAGAGAAAAGATTTAATCTTCATATTTCAGATGCAGCTCTTTGACTGATAGATAAAATGTGATTGATCATTTTTTTTATTGAAGAGAAATTAAATATAACCTTTGTTAATTATATGATTTTTGTAATTATTTTGTATTTAATATTTAAATGGCATATTTGAGCTAAAAGTTATCCTACATTGAACAAAGAGAATTTGCATTTTATTTGAATTTGAGCTCAATTTAAGATATTTATCATTTTTAAAACTGATGAAAGGTGATCTACATCAGCTTTGAAAACATAGGTTTCTCACGCCGACGCAGGCTGCTGCTCTGCCCGGGTCAGTTTACACTTTTGATCCGACGAGGTAAACACGCAGGTCCGTCCCTGCAGGACGCGCTTCTTCGACTGGCAGAGCAAACAAAACCAACGCGGTTAAAGCAGCTGACATCTAATGCCATCTGCTGAGGCCAGGAATGCTGCGAGGAGACCTGACAGGCTCCCAGCGTCTGACCCAGACAACAGGCCTCGGCTGCCGGCCGCGCTGCGTCTCCGCTCGCCAGCGTCTCACGTGTAGCGAAGCTGACTCAGCTGCTGTAATCACTGGCCTCTCTAATTGAAGGATGTACTGGTTTAATGTCGTTGCCTGATCACAGGCTGACATCACAAGGCGGCGAGTTATTGCATAGTGTGTGGAAGTGTATGTGTATGTGTGTGTTTGAAAGCCATTTCATCTCAAATTGTAATTTTTTTTTTTACCTCTGTCCCTTTTTCATCTTCTAATTCCTGTCATTTTCAAGCGCCTGCCCCCCCCCTTTCGCGTGTTTTGAAAGGTGTGTGTTAGCAGATGAAAGAGAGGAAGCAGGGGAGGTTAGGATATGGGCTCGTGAGCCGGGGCCAACGCGCCCTTCGCTCCGTGTAGACAAACATGACAGTGTGTGCGACCGCCTGCTGCAACCATTCACTCACACAATAACCTTATTTATCCAATTAACAGATAATGAACAGAGTGATTTGGGGCTGTTTGCACTGTGTATTTGCTTTACACAGACAGAGAGCAGGGTCTGTGTCTGGCTGCAGAGCTTCATGCAGGCTGGTGGAAAGGGAAGAGTGGTCGACGGTGGCGGTGGTGGTGGTGGTGGTGGCGTTGTTTGCCCAAGGCCTGATGCCTTACGTATGGATGAACCCTCGTTCTATTCTCTCAGGGACACGGATCCTGCCTGGCTCGGCTGTTAGTAAGGAAGACGGAGAGGCGGAGTGAGGGAAGAAGCGGAAGAAAAATAGGTGACCCCACTATTTAAGTAGCCCATAGTGGACTGAGTACTGAGCAGGGGTTGTTTACTAAATACCGTGGAGTGTTATTCTGTTAACACACCACTGTTTGGATCGGAGATACGTGGCTGAAAGAGCAGGAAGTGAGCTTTAAAGATTCCTGATGATTGCCATTACAGGTCCTCAATCACTAATACCCACTTGCCTGTTTGTTTGTAAATGCCGCTGTGTTTACGTAGAGCCGGGTAATTGGGAAGCTGCTGAGCTGTGGCTCTAAACACATATTGTATTCGCAGGGGCTGAATTGTATTGTATTGCAAGCGTGCCCACACTACGCCCCACACTTAAATCTTTTTTTTATTTTTTTTTTTAATAAACATCTATTTTATCACCTTCTATAATCCAAACCAGGCAGTTTTAGAATTAGCTTTTGCTCCTATCTGTCGTGGATGATGTTTTCATTCACAGGGAGATCGCTGTCTCAGATTTGGGAGAATTAGTCCCGAGCATTAACGTGATTTAGTCGTAAGATTTGTCACTGGACGTTCTTTCATCTCTGGGTTGTAAAGCCTCGATCATTCCGCGGTGGTCTCGCTGGTAGGCAGGTCGCGATAAAATGTGCACCTTAAATCTTGTTTGATGGCCCCTCAAAGGCGAGCTGGCCTTCTGGAAATAATTTGGAAGGTTGAAGAGCACGGTATTAACAGATTTAATGTAGCTATTGAGTGGACTGCTGGAGCACCGTGTCAGATTGAACCAAATGAGAGAGACAAATCAGCATCAACAAACAACATACCTGTTCATAATTGTGTTTTTAATTATGGACACTTAAATTATAAATTGTGCGGTGCCATAATTTGTTGCCCGTCAGTCTAATTAGTGTGCTGCACTGAACATCACACTGCAGTTTTAGGATATTGGTGCAAAAAAAAAAAAGCAGCTCTTGGAATATAAAAAAAATCAAAAAGAAATATATTTGTGTTTAAAATCATATTTGTTCACATAGGTTTTATTAAGGTATATAATGACAAATTTAAGCACACACACACACAAGCTTGCTTTTTTTTTCTACTAGGAAATCGATGCTGCAATCGTTCAGAATTACACCTCCATGTAATTTCGAATGCCCATTCATTTTATTTCAAATGAGCACAAAAAAAAATTCAAAAAAAATCACCCAGTTATTTAATGTTGCATTTGTTGGCGACCCTCGTTTTTTCAGCCACGTACAGGGACATAAGTGAAGTGTAGCATTTTGTAAACTGTGCCTAATTCCACTCACATCTGTGTCCAATTGTTGTCTGCATCTACATTCTTTGCGAGTGGATTTATTTTTCCTGGGCCACCATGTGGATTCAGCTGACCAGCTTAAGTGGAGATTAGTTGTTTTAAAGTTAGATTTTGATTAAAGCATTGTTTTTCAAAAGGAGGTAACTGACAACACATGGCTTTACATGGGAAGAAATACCAATAAAATGAATATGTAATAAAGATGGTATAGGGGAGTGACGAGCGGAAATAAACAAAATCATATTTTACTCTTCTTACTTTTTCAGTCACTCTCTGTTTTATCATTTCTGTTGGCAACTCTTGTCGTAAATTTGCCGGACGACTTTGAGAACAAATGTAAAATCAATAAAACACCCGCCTCGGGAGAACAGGTAAAACTGAAGGGGGGTGGGGGGGTGGTTGGTGCCAGGTCAGACAGCCTGCATGCTGAGGTGATCCATGCTGAAGGCTTCACTGACTCTGTTTACCTATGGCAACGCAGGTCTTGAAATAAGGAAAGGGAAACAAAGGGGCTCGCAAACAACCACGAGTGAAGCATGTTGTGGCACTTTTTTTGTGTGTGTGTGTATGTGTGTGTTGCTTTTTTTTTCTACTAGGAAATCGATGCTGCAATCGTTCAGAATTACACCTCCATGTAATTTCAAATGCCCATTCATTTTATTTCAAATAAGCACAGCTGTCTTATCTATAAAAAAAATTCTAAAAAAAAAATCACCCAGTTATTTAATGTTGCATTTGTTGGCGACCCTCGTTTTTTCAGCCACGTACAGGGACATAAGTGAAGTGTAGCATTTTGTAAACTGTGCCTAATTCCACTCACATCTGTGTCCAATTGTTGTCTGCATCTACATTCTTTGCGAGTGGATTTATTTTTCCTGGGCCACCATGTGGATTCAGCTGACCAGCTTAAGTGGAGATTAGTTGTTTTAAAGTTAGATTTTGATTAAAGCATTGTTTTTCAAAAGGAGGTAACTGACAACACATGGCTTTACATGGGAAGAAATACCAATAAAATGAATATATATTAAAGATGGTATAGGGGAGTGACGAGCGGAAATAAACAAAATCATATTTTACTCTTCTTACTTTTTCAGTCACACTCTGTTTTATCATTTCTGTTTGCAACTCTTGTCGTAAATATGCCAGACGACTTTGAGAACAAATGTAAAATCAATAAAACACCCGCCTCGGGAGAACAGGTAAAACTGAAGGGGGGTGGGGGGGTGGGTGGTTGGTGCCAGGTCAGACAGCCTGCATGCTGAGATGATCCATGCTGAAGGCTTCACTGACTCTGTTTACCTTTGGCAACGCAGGTCTTGAAATAAGGAAAGGGAAACAAAGGGGCTCGCAAACAACCACGAGTGAAGCATGTTGTGGCACTTTTTTGTGTGTGTGTGTGTGTGTGTGTGTTTTTGTTTTTTTTTCTCGATGACACCTCCACCGCTCCGTCTAGCTGGGCTTTGTTCCTGGTTGCTTCAAAGACCTCGCGGTTCAGGTTGAACTAAGAAGCACATCAAAGATGCTGAACAGCCCCCCACCACCCTGCCCCCACCCGCCTTTTTTTTTAAACAATAAATATTTAGCGTGGCAGTAGCAAGGCTTGCTTTTGCTTTTAAACCCCCTTATCCTTTCCCACCCCACCCCCCCACCCCCCCTCTCCTCCTCGCTTCACCTGGCTGGTTTCACCTGCTGGCTAAAGGCTGAGCCACCGGCATAGTAATGGCTTTACTGGCCTGCACTGCTGAACAGAGAAACCAGCAACTACACACACACACACACACACACACACACACACACACAATTACGCATCAACCCCCCCTACACTGTGATCGCTGTTAATGTTCTGTGGCAAAACGTGTTTCTCTTTCGCCTTTATGGCTTTTTAACTCTGTGGACTTTCTTTTTTCCTTTATGTTTTTGTACATTTTACAGCCCCTCTGCATGTCTCGCTATAGTAAAGTGCCAGGAGGAGGCACTGCTGTTGTCTGCTGCCGCCGCAGTGAAAATGAATTATAATGGTTATTTTTGCTAAGATGGCTGCACCGTGAGCGGTGGGAGCAGGGGGCGAATTGTAGAGCCGGACCGGTATTCATGCAGGCTTTGCCTCGGTGTGAAGAGCAAAGCCTGTTGGGGGGGAAAAAAAAAAAAAATTAGACCTCGCATGCAGCTCAGGTTACTGGTAAACAGCCACCTATTTACCAAAAAAAAAAAAGAATCCCACCACAATTTTTGATTTCTTTAATGTCTCTTTTCTCCTCCTTCATGACCGCTCGAATACCTTTGACCTTTTTTTGGACCCTGTGGTCCTGTGGTGGGCTGGAGCCAGGTCAGATGTAGTGTTATAGTCAAGCAAGTATATGGCTTCGCTTGATGTTCGGAGAGAGACGAGCAGAGCGGGAGTGGACAGCGAAATGTAACTGTCAGCTAAAGGAGAGTAATAGAGGCATTCGCAGCGTCATAGGAAACATATGTGGCTCCATATGCTCTCTGTGTTCTTGTTTCCAGTCTCCTTCATTGTCTGAGATGCACCACTGATCTGGGGGCCTCTAAAGTGCCCTGCGTGTGTGCGTGTGTGTGCGTGCGTGCATGTGTGTGTGTGTGTGCATTTGCACCGCTGATGTGGGGGCCTCTGATGTGCCCCGTGCATGAGCGTGTACACACGCAGACATACAGGCATGACTTATGTGTCTCCCTGCGCTAAAGAAAAAGACATAAGCATGAATTTTCATGTTGCCACAGGAAAAGAGGGGATGTATATAACGTTGTGTGTGAGCGTGTATATTATTCACTCTTGGCTCTGCTGTTCATTGTGAGTAGACTGTGAAGAAGGAGGCTGTGTGTGTGTGTGTGTGTGTGTGTGTCTGTGAGCCGTGCTATGGCCCCAGGCTGGGGCAGGCCCACAGAGCGGCCCTGACGGTCATTAGGAGCTGTCAGTTTGCCGGGACGGGAGTGCTGATAAATTTCAGATAGTGTCAATTGCAGATGAAAGATCTGCTGAAGATGCTAGGGGTGTCACGCTTGGCTGGCCTCTCCTCAACAAGTCCCATCTTCCTCCCAGCAGCAGGCTACCTCAAGCAGGGCAGTAGTCAGGCTCCCCCAACCCCTCACCCCTCTGCCTACCTTCACTCCTTCACCCCCACACAACCCACACACCCCCCCAACCCACCCCTTCCTGCTTACCTTGGCTAAGCAGCTTTGCATGTTGATTGGGGGAGGGCTAATCCAGTTTGCAGCTGTCGTAGACCAATGATGAATCACCTTTCCGTCATTTGGCCGTGCTCCCCTCGCTCGGGGAGGAGGGAGGACCTGGCGGAGGAAACAACAGTGGAACAGGGCTGCGGCTCGGAGAGTGAGAGAGAGAGAGAGAGAGAGAGAGAGAGAGACAATGCTCGCCTCTGTTCCCCTGCGAGCCCCCTCTTCCCATTCTGCCGCAGAAAAACAATAATGTTTTCTCAGACAAGCCTTTTTGTGTCAGGGATGGCTCTGGACTGTGACATCGAGCTGCGATAACAAGGAGTGACATTGTTTCTGGGTTGGGGCAGGTGGAGGCAGAGTAGAGACAGGAGAGGGGTTTGGGAGGACTGGAAGCCATCGAGGTGCAGGTAAGAGCAACGCTGAGTCTGTGCATTCAGCGTCAGAGGCGTGGACGTCTCTGCGTGGCATCAGGCGTCACTTTGCGAAACAGTTGTCAACTTCTTGCAGTTTTCTGATGAGAAGCCAGTGATGTCGGCCAATGGCGAAAATGTTTTCGTGTGCGTGTCTGTGTGTTGTAGTGTGCAACACTTGCAGGGTGGGATATTTCTAGTGGATGTGTGAGGAAGATCAAATCAGCCTTCAGCACTTTTTATATTATTTTTGTATTTAATTATGTTTCACTGTAACTGCTGGGAATTTTTTTTTGTTCAGTAATAATTAAATTGGGCTTGAACCACAAGAAATGGCCAAATTTGACAAAGTATCATAATATCACATGTATAATCTGAAATTGAGTAAATGTATATCGTAATTTAATCTGTTCATCTCATAATTCTGGTTTCTTTCTCTCTCTTTTTTTTTACCATCTGATAGCGCTCAAACTACTTAGAGCTACTCGAGCATTTATCTTTGTGGCCTGGTGAAACGAGCCAGTGTTTATCGAGATAGTAGAGATAGCGAGGACTCTGGAACAGGATTGGAAATGGCACGGTGTAATGTACAAAACATTTTGCCCCTAATTGCATTAACTTTGCTGCTGCAATGGGAACAGTGGCAGAGACAAATGGGAGAGTGGAGTTTGTGGCTGTACTTTTCAAATCACTCGTGCCTCCTCTCTGCTTCATTGTCCATAGGCGATCAAATCCTTTGAGCGCACAAATGAGCAGATAGAATAATGTTTTCAGTGGCGTGGTCTTTTGTATAAACACAGAAACAATTAAGGAGCTTGCCAGAGCAAACACATGCCTCATGAGCGCCTCATCTGCCCATCACTGAGGCATGGGCTCTTATAATCAAGCAGAGTGCTGCACTTTTAACAGGCACATTAACCGCTGCCTCAGACCAGCAGACATCTGTTAACAGTCTTCCATACCGCACAAAATGATATACACTTAAGGCCATTTTTACTTCACGACACACCAGCGTAAACTGATAGTAAACTCTGTGTGTTTGCATGGGGGGGTGGCAGAAATGTTGTGTTGTGAAGTTGGTGTAGTAAAATGTGTGCTGTTCCTTTCATGGTTTGCCAACACATTTTTTTGTTTGTGTATTTGTGACTGTGTCAAATTTTGTCTATGTGTTGTATGTATGCAAACACATGTGTATTTTTTTAATCTTCTCAAGAAAAAAATTGCATCATATAAAAATGTCATTACATTACACACTAAATTCTAAAACTGCACTTTTAATACAACACATTGTAATTTACTACTTATCTTTAATACTATTTTTTTGCATTGTAGAATTACCATCATTTTAGTTATCTAAATCTGGCCTAGTGCATTGTGCATATTGTGCACAAAGCATTGTGTATAGTAGCTGTGTGTCTTCCCTGAAACCGGAGCGATATGTGTAATTTGATTTGGTGTGTGTGTGCGTGCGTGTGTGTGTTTGTGTGTGTGTGTGTGTGTCTTGTCAGGTCTATGGAAATGCAGGATCTAGCCAGTCCTCACAGCCGAGTAAGTGGAAGCAGTGAATCTCCTAATGGTCCCAACCTCGACAACTCACACATCAATAACAATTCCATGACACCCAATGGCACTGAAGGTATGTGTGCGGTGCTGGTACTCTTTAGTTGGCCTCTCTGTCTTGTCTGCTGGTACCAAATAGGAAAATAGCTGAAAATAACAATAGAAGCTGATTTGTAACTTTGCCTGTGAAATAACTTAAGTCAAGAAATCTAAAGCAATGTAATTACATACTATTAGTTGGATAAATACTTCACATTGTTGCGGTAATATAGTTCTTAAACAGCTGGTAAATCAATATAGAAAATGCATTATACATTTGCTGGATCGCAGCGGAGCGTATAGACAGTTCGCTGTTCGACAGTTTGTCATTTCAAAGTCTCTTGCCGTTGTCGTCCAGCGACTTTTAGCTGTTTATTGAAGTGGCCATGTAATTATTCAAAGCCTAGAGCATGGAAATGATGGCGCTTTGCATGGGGTTTCCAGTGTACATAGTTATTTACTCAGGTGATTCACCTGCGCCTTAAATCTGAGCCTTTGTTTCGTGAAGCTGTCGTGCCATGTCAAATCACAAACCAACGAGTTATTAAAAACATCCCGCACTGTCACGCAATCCTGGGGTTAGGTTAGTCTGTCTGTGTGTGTGTGTGTCTGTGTGTGTGTGTGTGTGTGTGTATTTATGATCAAGGGCCCGTAGACATGGTGCAGACTGTCATGTGTCCCTTTGCCATTCTTTCTTTCCCATAGGTGATAACATCACAATGCTTACCACTGCAGACTGGTTGTTAGGTTCTAACTCACAGTCCGCTGCAGGTTTGTCTTCTCCTGGTGACACAATGAAAGGACAATACTTGGTGTTTCCCCAGAGAGCGAGAATGAAAGGAGCCTTTGTTCTTTTACCTTTACGAACCACCCACCACACTCAGGAGGAACTTTAAATTTGCATTTATTTTAAAATGCTTAAAAATAATTCACTATTTATCAAAATTATAGTCACCTCAACTATTGTGCCTTTCATTCTTTGGTATTTGCTGTCGTTGTTGTGGTCTTCAGTTTCAAGCATGGTTTGACAAGACTGGATTTTAAGTCCATTGTTAATGAATGTTCATGATTGCGTAGTTGCATACTGTGCATTTTGTTCATTCATTTGAGCGTACCATGCCTTCTCCCCAACACAGTGGCTATTGTGTGCACCGTGAGCTGAGTGTGTGCTACTCTATGCATGCACCTGTTGAAGGAAAAAAACCAGTGTGTTGTTTTCGAAAGAATTGCCCCACGTCAGCATATGTTTCTGCGCTGAACGTGCATAGCGGAAACATGTAAAACATGACAGCAAATGGCTTCTTCAGCCGTCAGGGATTCCACCGAGCATGACTTCCTTGCCCACATTGGCAATTTGTTTTGCCAAAAGGGGAAAAAGAACCTCCAGCCCTGTGTGTGTGTGTGTGTGTGTATTTATGATCAAGGGCCCGTAGACATGGTGCAGACTGTCATGTGTCCCTTTGCCATTCTTTCTTTCCCATAGGTGATAACATCACAATGCTTACCACTGCAGACTGGTTGTTAGGTTCTAACTCACAGTCCGCTGCAGGTTTGTCTTCTCTTGGTGACACAATGAAAGGACAATACTTGGTGTTTCCCCAGAGAGCGAGAATGAAAGGAGCCTTTGTTCTTTTACCTTTACGAACCAAATTTGCATTTATTTTAAAATGCTTACAAATAATTCACTATTTATCAGAATTATAGTCACCTCAACTATTGTGCCTTTCATTCTTTGGTATTTGCTGTCGTTGTTGTGGTCTTCAGTTTCAAGCATGGTTTGACACGACTGGATTTTAAGTCCATTGTTAATGAATGTTCATGATTGCGTAGTTGCATACTGTGCATTTTGTTCATTCATTTGAGCGTACCATGCCCTCTCCCCAACACAGTGGCTATTGTGTGCACCGTGAGCTGAGTGTGTGCTACTCTATGCATGCACCTTACCACTATTTTTCACCAGTGTGTTGTTTTCGAAAGAATTGCCCCACGTCAGCATATGTTTCTGCGCTGAACGTGCATAGCGGAAACATGTAAAACATGACAGCAAATGGCTTCTTCAGCCGTCAGGGATTCCACCGAGCATGACTTCCTTGCCCACATTGGCAATTTGTTTTGCCAAAAGGGGAAAAAGAACCTCCAGCCCGCCTGAAGTGAAATGGATTGATTTCAAAGATTCCTGAGCTGTCAGATAGCTGTGAAATTGTCTTTACAGATCTATCGCTGAGCTGTATAATGGAGTCAAGGTCAAGCAGCGTTTGCTACACTCAGGATTTTATACACCATCCATTTCCTTGACATTTAAATTGATCTTGTATTTTTTTTTATTACTGACTGAGTAATATTCTAATGTTTATTTGAATTTTTGAAATAAATAGGAAAGAATTAATAGCAAAATAAAAGATTAGACATAAAGATAAACCCGTCTATTGAAATATCAGATAAGTAGTTTTGTAAATGACGAAATTCAATTTCCTAGTCATGGAACTCACTGAAACTAATTTGTATGGAATGCAACATGAAAAATCTGTCATGCATTTAAATTTGCTGACAGTATTGTAAATAACGCTGAGCACTTGTCCCACCTCTGCGTTTTGTTTTTATTTTGCACTGAGTACATTTTTTTTATTTGTCTTCAAAACCTAAGTTTGCGGATATGAATGATGCAGTTTCCATTTTCAGATGTGTGTTTTATTTTATTTATTTCATTCCAGACATTGATTTGGGGCATTTGTTGACACTGTGGCTTCTTTGTTTGCAGTTAAAACCGAGCCAATGAGCAGCAGCGAAATCGCCACCTCAGTAGCAGACACCTCTCTAGACAGCTTCTCAGGATCAGGTGAGTGGGGAGGACTATTCTGTTCTGTGTGTGTGTGTGTGTTCGGGGGAGGGCGGGGGGTTCACACACATACACACACACACATACACACAGCTGCAGAACTGATTAGTGAGAGATGGGTCACTGATAAGCCGAGCACAGGATGTTTCCCTGCAGCTAAAACGGCAACATAGTGTGTGTGTGTGTGTGTGTGTGT
>JAFBJQ010000368.1:121837-168412 GCA_016785345.1 Trinectes maculatus | reverse complement strand
TGTGTGTGTGTGTGTTCGGGGGAGGGCGGGGGGGTTCACACACATACACACACACATATGCACACAGCTGCAGAACTGATTAGTGAGAGATGGGTCACTGATAAGCCGAGCTCAGGATGTTTCCCTGCAGCTAAAACGGCAACATAGTGTGTGTGTGTGTGTGTGTGTGTCTGCGTGTGAGTTTATAAGAACAAGAGACTCTACCTTTCCTTTGTCAGCACATATATATGCTGTGCTTGCTTGCATGTGTGTATTTGTGTGTGTGTGTGTGTGTGTGTGTGTTAGCACTGCTGGTTCCCATGCCAGTGAGGACTGAATTATGACCTGTAATGCACTAAGCCTGTCTGTCCAGTGGAGTGACATGGCGTCCCAGTGGCCCTCAATCTCCACGGGCTGTTACCCTATCACCCTGTCAGAGCTTGGGTTTTGACACCATCCTCTCAGCACAGGAACATCAGACTGATGCACACACACACACAATGAAACGCACTGACACACACTTTCATGAAATAAAACCAAGCCATCTGAGTTTAATAAGTATTTCAAGCATTGTGATAGAAATAATCTCTAATGGGATATATTTTTTTAGTTTATTTATACTTTGCATTATCTCTGCTGTCTTTATCCCCCAGTCGCTCTATGTTAACATTCTTCTTAATAGCGTTGTGTTCAATGCATGATGTTATCTTGCCGCTAATTTTCCTGTTTTTCCTTAACTGTTTAACCAAGCACTTGATACTTTAACTGTGGAAGCGCATAAATCACTGGTATGACTTTTGACTGTGACAGTATTAATGAAATTTTGTAATCTTACACCCCATATCCTCCGCGGGGGGAAACCCTACGCTTCGTTCAGAAGGGCAGGTTTTGTCCAGTGGCAGGTGCTGCTGATGTGAGAAAAGTCTTCAATATTAATAACGTGTGTGAGGGGTTACAGCATACAGTTACATACCGTTAGCGCAACCCCACGCAACCAAATCCCATATTTTACATGTCATGACCAATCAGGCAGATGTGTCAGACCTGTGCCACACTGCTGTAGTTAAAAAACGAGAACCTGCCCAATGTGTCCTGGTTTTAATTAAATGAATTTTATTTACACACAAATTTGTATTTTCTTTCTTAGCTTTACATTTTAGCAAACATTTTGTAATTCAGACCCCCACAAGTTGTATTTTTTCAGCAAATTTAGATTTAATTTGAAATAAATTATGCAGACTATTTTAAAATGATGGATTTCATTAAAAACAATAATGGTCCTTTTTAATTACAAGTATCTGGTTGGTAGAGGGGGTCTTGCAGGGTGGGCCTCTGTTGTGTTAGGAATTCGTTCAGATTTTATTTAGCTTTGTTTCCTGTATTTGTTTTTCGAATTTGCTAAACGAAGCCTGCACATTAAAATGAAAACATTAATTTAAATTAACATTTATTTATTTGAGACTTTACATGTAAAAGGAAAAGCCCATGAAAAAGCCTGTATGTGTGTTAAATGACCCCTACTGAAAAACAAGTTTTTTTTAACAAGCTGTTTGTGGCTGCACTTTCACAAGTTAACAGCACACAGGAACCACAGAGTCATGTGCGTAATGACGGAGTGATTATGCAGTAGGACTCATTAACTGCAATCAGCGATGTCACCTCCAATATGGTTGTGGCTTGAAAAGCTTTAGGCAGTAGAAGCCACCAGCTGAGTCTGATTCCGACTGTCCTGTGTGTGTTTACACCGGTGGTCGCCATAGCAGCCCAGAAGTATCTCAGAGATATGTGGGTCAGCAGGAAAAACCTGATGTTCATACCTGATTATTTTTACTTCATTATTGCTCTCCGGGTTTCCAACCTTAAACAAGGTTACCGAAATAAATAGAGTAACGCAATGTAATTACCGTTTCCTTGGAATCCAGAAGTTCTGTTGGCAAAAGATAATATTTACCTTATTTCTTACTGTTTAAATATGTGCTTGCCTCTTTTCTTTTTAACTCTCCTCAGCTATTGGAACCAGTGGCTTCAGCCCAAGACAAACTCACCAGTTCTCTCCACAGATTTACCCTTCCAAGTAAGGCTTCTCTTATTTTTTGTTTTTAAAATAAGCAGCATCCAACTTCGTTGAGATCTTTAATTAGATCCTTCTGTCAGATCGGAGGTTCTCGACTGGCTTTGTTTGTCGGGATGTCCGCAGATTGCGCGCTGTGAAAAATGTGTTGTATTTGCAAAAATGTGGCGTTCTTACATTATGTATGTGAGCCGTGCGATTCCGTCTGCCTCGTTGCGCACGAGGTGACACAATCACAAGTACTTTGTCACTCAACGACGTTTGTGTTTCCGTCCTCACTTTTGCCTTTTGTTTCTTTTCTCAAACAGCAGAACATATCCGCATATTCTTCCTACCCCACCATCCCAAAATATGGCTGCGTACGGGCAGACGCAGTACACCACAGGAATGCAGCAGGCCGCAGCTTACGCTAGCTACCCCCAGCCTGGCCAGCCGTATGGCATCCCAGCTTATGGTGAGATTCCTCTAAAACAACTCCTAATCTCGTCTTGTCTCGCTTTAGATGCCTGCTCCCAATGCCAGGCTTCTGTGAATCCACCGCATGCATAGAAAGAATGTACAACTAAATATTTCTTCCCTTCCCTAAGGTCTGGACCAAGACCTTGCTCATGACAAACCTTGTTCCCACAGTCCCTCCAGCAAAGCACGGACAGGAGAGATGCTGAGTGCTTGTTTAGTGCCTGCATGTTCTCCTCCACTGCAATAAAAGGGAATTTGCTTGTCGAGCTGTTCAGATAGATCTGAGAGATCAGTGATATAAATCTGAGAGTAAAAACTCGTTTCCTCTGGCAGCGCATCTCTCGCTGTACGCTTTATTTGTTCTAAGTCTTTGGAGTGTTTTGACCCAAAAAGACTCTCCAATATGTGGAGGAATTTACACTGTTTATTTGAGTGGAGCCCTGCAACCTACCGTTGCACAGGAACTGCATCGTGACCGATTCAGTGCAAGCAGTGGCCCGTTAGCTCCCCAAAAACCACGCACTATGTTTTACTACTTGTGCATCTTCACTCGATGACAATATTTATAACGACGGTTGCATAAAAACATAGGCCAAGCATACTTTTTGGTTTTACAGTCGAGCAGACGACTCAACGAGAAGATAGTATTTCAAAAATAACACAGTAAAAATCTTTTGTCAGATAAGCAGCTCTTGTCCAGTGCGATTAGCGTGTTCCGCTAAAAGACAGAGGCGTGCGTGCCTTTGCTTTGTCCACTGTAATTTAAAACTGTGTGTTGATTGTTGTCTGTGCATCAAACCGATCTGGTGTCACTAACTGATTTAGGTCCATTGTGGGCAGGCATAAAGACGGAGGGGGGCTTAAGCCAGTCCCAGTCGCCAGGGCAGACGGGCTTCCTCAGCTACGGCTCTGGCTTCACCACGCCGCAGACAGGGCAGGCCCCCTACAGCTACCAGATGCAGGGTGAGGACATGAATCAGTGTTTTCTCTTTGCACGCTCACAAGTCTGGATGGTGTCATCGCGCACAAATTCTCATGAGCATGAGCCATTGTATCGCTGCAAAAAGCTGAGACGTCATAATTGGTTTTAAAAAGATTCAGCATTGATCTAAAAATACACAATGTTGGTGGGAATCTGCTTTCCATTTTTTCCCCCCATTTTAATTTGTGTTTTTTTTCTCCTTTCACTTCTTTCTGTGTATCTATTTTTGTGCACCTCATACGTTGTGGAATTACCTTCTGTCTGCCATGTGTTCCCTCCACTCGGCCCAGATAGAGCCGATCCGACTCCTTCAAAAAGAATATCGCTCTCTGTCCCTGATTTAATAGCACGTGGGGCCAGACTGATTCACAATGTGGCCCTCGCTCTCATCCCCAGAAGATGGTTGCGTCCCAGCAGAATCAACACAAATGGAAAAATGGCAGGCGCTTAGGAGGCACCAGTCATGTCCCCACTCCCCGGCCTTTGTTTTTTCTCTCCCTGTGATCATATTTGTATTTGCTTAAGAGCCAAGACCAGTGAGATTTATGGCCTCGAAACCGATAAAAATGAGTTGTTGCGCCCGCGCTCCCCCTCTTCCTCTCCGTCTGCCCGCTCTCTCAGCCAGTTTAAGTGCAGACCAGGCCTCCTGCCATGTAGCATTTCTATTTCTCTCTGTGTATGTTTGAGAAACGCCCCACGTCATTGACAGCACCTGCACTGGGCAAGGACAGTAAGTCAGCAGCTATCGAAGTCTCCCGTAATATCCCGTGTGTGTGTGTGTGTGTGTGTGTGTGTGACAGGAGAAACATCTCCACATGTTGCCGAAATCCTCCAAAGCATCTCACAATAAATAACGCCAGCTCAGCAGCAGATGTGGCATGGGGAAGCCTCTTTTCCACGCCTCTTAACCAAATACAGCCGGCCGCAACCAGAGGTTTGCAGCGCGCATCGGAGCCCCTGAAAAAGGAGAGGTGGAGGGAGGAGGAGAGAAATAAAGGCAACGAGGGAGAGAGAGAGAGAGAGAGAGAGAGAGAGAGGGAGCATGTGCTGCAGAATGCACAAGCTGCTATCCTGACTTTAGTGGTTTAACTCACGATGACAGTATTATGTGCCCATTCATCTTCGAAGTATTATGCTCTTACGCCGCCGTTCTCTTTCCCTCCGTCTATCTCCGTCTCTCTCTCACTCTCTCCTGCTATCTCTGGCTATCGGATGCGCCACGCACCGTTAAGTGCGTTAGTAATTGACAGCCATGTTAGATGACAGATTGACCACTATTCTGGCTCTGGCCTCTCTATCTGTGGCTCTGGCCCTCTGCCACACCATCATCATTACTCTTTCTCGTCTATTGATCTGCCCGGGCGAGGTGCCTCGGGCCTGGGTGTCCCAACCAAAAACTCCTTTTCCACATCTGATACCCGCCCCCCTCCCTGTCTCTGTCCCTGCCACCAGCCTGTAGCCAGCTGTCAAGGCAGAGCACGATTAGATTAATGTTTTCACTCCTTGCTTTCATGTCCGATGCCATGGAGCTTTGTGTGGGTGCTCAAGTCGTGGCGCCAAATCGTAAAGGGAACAATGGGCGTATTTGTGCTTCCCGTAGCCGTTTATGGACTGCATCACATGGATGGTCAGATAAACCCTAAAATGTTGGAGGTGTGTGCAGAAACGAAGACACTGTGCCGATGGTGAGACTGAGCAGATGCTAATTAGGTGAATAATTGGATTCCAGCGTTCTGTCCCAGTGGCGGTGCAAGCCGAAGAAGCCAAAGCCTCAGTCGCGTTTTTAAAAGGAGAGCCCCATCTGGACTTGATAGCCTATTCCCAAGTGGGGCATACAAACTTCTGCTACAAATATTGTGCACTGATGATAGACATAGCCCACGGCAAGGGGACTGATCAAGCAAAGCAAATGGACTTCCAATTGTGGAGCCAGAAGGCAGGAGGGAGGGATGATGTCTGGTCTTGAGTGAGTGAACTAACTGGAGCAGGACGGGGGAGGGAGAGAAAACATGCCCCCCGGGAAACCAAGACCCCTCGTTCTCCCCCGACTATAACCTGCACCACCACTCCCAACAGCACGGGCTCATTCTCACTTGGCTAGCAGGGGTCCCCTCGGCTTTTATGTGGCTCCACGTTCTCCACGGTGCAACCCTGGGACCCTTGCAGTGAGAGCTTTTATGACTGTTTGAACTGCGCATCGGGCTAATTTGTTGTCCTTCGCGGCATTACCGCTCCATTTCTGGGCCTTTGTGTTCTGTTGGACTTCCACTGGATGTTGAACTTTCTGCGGAGAATGCCGAAGTTTTCAAATTCCGCCCGCAGGTCTTGAAATATCAAATAAAACAACAAAGGGAGAACAGTTGTGAGGATAGGGTGGAAGGCATGGTGAAAATCTGCTGTGTGTGTAATAGCTGGAAGCTAGGATTGACGAACCGGGCAAACAATTAGCGGATCCTGGTAATCTTTGGAGCTCGGGAGGTGTTTGTTTTCCTTATTAGCCGTGATGCTGGGTATTTAGCAAACTTGAAAGGGCAAAACACGGCACTGCGTCTTATTTTTTCTGCACTCTCTTCCATGCGGTTCCCTTTGTACCCTGCCCACCCCCCGCCCCCCCGATCCTTCCCTTCCTCCCTGAAAGCTGCTTCACGTTTGTCACGGTGTGGGAGGGCCCTCCCGATGGGGCCAGTGACCAGAGGATGAAAGGAACTCACTCTGTTTGTCTCTGGGAACAAAGGTGTAATTACGCCCCCATTTAAAAACACCAAATTTATTTCCCTCTTCCTTTTCACTGAAGCGATACGAGTCGGGGGTTTTTGTGTTTTTTTTTTGGATCGCTGCGATGATACATGAAAAAAAAGGCTTCCAACCATGGCAACCATGGCACTGATTCACGTGGCGGGCTGCATGACTACATATAGACAGAAACGAGTAATAAAGCCCAGAGGTCGTATTTGTAAAGATGAAGAGACGCAGATGTTTTTCAATACATATGTTATAATGAAATCTGTAAAACTCAAACAACAAATGCTACTGGAGGAAGTGAACGTCAACAACTCAATCCATCGCTGGCTTGGGCTCTGACCACTTTAATATACCGAGCTCTCTCAGGCTTGACCTGTGATCCAGCTGTCCTCTGGCCTGACATGACGGTACAGGTGGACGAGCCAGGGAAGTCACGAGTCAGGAGAGAGGTCGCGGCCCTGAGGGCTGCCACTGCTCCTCTCCTCTATCACTCAGGTTATGTATATTATTAAGCCATTAGACGCCATCAACCCCTGTGAAGGAGTTAATTTCCCTGGAGGGCCATTATTTTAGAAAGTGTAAAGAGGAACATACATATTCATCGGAGCTTGGACAGCTTTGGAAGCCGGTTCTGTCCATCCCCTCACCTCCCTCCCTGCCCTCCCCCCACCCTGTCACTCGTCAGGCCCTGATCCAATCAGTGATAACAGAGGAAGAGTAGAGAGATAAGGCAGCTCCCTCAAATAGTTGTCTCCTAAAAAATATGTTGTTTTGTCTCATTCACTGCACTGGTTTGTAGGTTTAACATGAAATAGTGTTGCACGATGCACACGTGACTCTAACTTCTTTTGTTTTTCGCCCTATAGGTGGCACTTTTACAACAACTTCAGGACTGTATGCAGGGAACAACTCTCTGACAAATTCGACCGGCTTCAACAGCACACAACAGGTAGCTGTGGGCTTCCACCTCTTTGTTCTGTTCTCTGAGCCCGTGTCAGTGTGCAGCTAGCAGCTCATATATGTTTCAATCGCAGACGTCTTCCCAGCCTGGAAATCCTTAAGAAACATGCACAGTCAATCTGTTACATTTCATCCATGACACATTCAAACCTAAATCACTCAGGATGTCAGGAGCTTTGTCTGTAGGATCGTCTGCTGGACCTTCTTCCAGCACATATGTATCATGCCACAGAGGAAAAGGGTGTAAGAAAAAAAAAAACAGAAAAAGTTCATTGTCCAGATGTAGGACGGAACAGACATGTGTTTGCATTTACCTTTTGGAATCTGCACTGTAAAGTAGCAACAGTGGTGCAGGGCATATCTCACGTTACTCTGCCAAGACTCCTACGTCTCCACCTCAGCCCTGCTACCTTCACTGATCCCATCAGTCGAAATGTTTAGCATACAACACTGTGCACCTCGTTTTTTTTTCCTTTCGAGTTTGTCCGTGTGTCAGGCTGTGGACATGTGTCAAAATGATTTGCACAAAATCATCACTTGGATTGAATTCAAACCGATTCGAGTTCAGTGGTCAAAGGTCAAGGTTACTGCCGCGGTCCCGTTTCTGTAAATGTCAGGAATGTCTGGAGGCAGTTTGATCAAATCTGGCGCATGGGTCTGCTTGGACTCAAAGATAAACCGATAATAATTTATGGGTCATAGGTCAAGGGTGTTGTTAATAATAATTCATAAGATAAGAGATGACAAAATACACTAGTCAAGTTTTGTCATGCTGTTCATCTCATTGGCTGTTACAGTTCTGAGGTCAAAAGTCAGGATCAGGATCACTAGCCTTCATCATATTCCTTTATTATCGCTGATACTTGTAGTTTATTGTGTACGTCTGAGTAGAAATGGATGTAAACTGCAACTTCAGCGTTTGGCAGAGGCCAAATATAACCTACCTTATATTTCCCCCCCTCTCCACAGGACTACCCGAGTTACCCAGCCTTTGGCCAGGGCCAGTATGCTCAGTATTACAACAGTTCACCTTACACTTCACCCTACATGACAAGTAACAACACCAGTCCCAGCACACCCTCCACCACCACCACCTACACCCTGCAGGAGCCGCCCGCTGCCGTCACCAGCCAGGCCCTCACCGACAACTCGGCAGGTGGGAACAGCTTTCTCTAACGCATTTCAAAAGATTGTCCACAAATAAGCAGTGATTTCCTCATATAGTGTGTATGTGTAGTGTACTGCAGCGTCTCAAGCACAAAAAACATTCAGATAAAAGGCAGATGCACAATTTCCAATAATTTCATGTGACGTTAATGCAGCATCTGGCCATTGAGCACCGGCTTTATCTGCGTAACTCACTCAAACCTTTATGATTGTGTTTTAAAGTGCCATCAGTCATCACCAAGTACATCAGGCTTTGGACTAAACATAATTTCATACACGCTCATCCAATTTAAATAAAATACATCGTTGCTGTTTCTGGTTGACATGCACTCCGTTACCTATTGTTGATTAAATCAGCATGGAGCACAGTCGTGTTTAGAATCTGTCCTGCAGATGATTTATGTTTGTTCGCCCGAGGGCCTACTCCGTCCATAAATAATCTCCCAGGAAGCTGCCTGTCCTGCATCAAGACAAATTGTCGCTGAAAACATTTTTACTCAAAGCGAACAATAGCTCATCGCTGATACACTCTTTTTATACTCTCCTCCTTCCGTCTTCCCTTCCCTTCAGGAGAGTACAGTACCATCCACAGTCCATCAACCCCCATTAAAGATTCAGATTCGGATCGATTGCGCCGGGCCTCAGATGGAAAGTCACGTGGCCGGGGAAGAAGGAACAACAACCCATCACCGCCGCCCGACTCTGACCTTGAGGTAGGGTGAGCGCGCTACCTTGGCGACAGACTGCCTCGCCCTGTCTGAAGCACACGGACACTAATCTACTTACGTTATGGCTGCCACACAGGCTTTAACACTTGACGGGCATGAATACTTAAAGATTTGGTTCCTTAACTATACATGCATTTTTAATGAATTGTGGAATATATGACATCATTAACACACTTGTGTATACCTCTTAAATATATAATGTCAGTCATCACTTTAGTGAATAACACACACACACACACACACACACACACACATATATATATGATATAGAAAATATCATCCAAAACTGCTTCCTATCTGTGGCCATCAGTGGTACAGCTGCATCATTACCCACTTTGATAGTGAGCGTATGTCAAAATACACTCCTGCCAATTCAGGAGGCTCTTCATTAATATGATATGAATTTGAACGAGGTTAATAGCGCCCATTATATCGCTGACATGTCGCCGATTTTTCCCCATGCGTGGGTTTAAAAAGACTTCTCGACATCGCTTCATCACAAATTTCAAATGATAAATGTAGCATTTCTAATCACCAGTTGTTTTGGCTGCGGACGTGTCTGGTTTTGAGGCTGGAAGTGATATATTGCTCCTCATATGTCAGACAGCGTATTGTCTGCGGCCCAGGCTCGGGGTCTTTGTTCTGGTATGAGGGGTTGTAGGATGGGGGCAGTGTTTTGGTATGGGGTGAAAGAGGGCTGCCCCACGACCCTCCACTGTTTATTTACTTTATTCTCAGTCCCGCATGCTGGGCAAAGAGACAGGACTGAGGATTAGGGAGCTGTGGCCGCTGACCAGGGACTCTTCAACCACACACTCACAGGAACACACGTGCACACACAGGGTCTCCAGTGTGCCCCTCTGAAACAGGAAACACTCCTGACTCCATAAGGGCCCGTTCCATCAGAGCTCAGCTATAGGACGTGACAGCGCCTCGAGCCCCTCTCTCTCTCTCTCTCTCTCTCTCTCTCTCTCGCTCTCTCTCTCTCTCACACACACTGCCCTCTCCTTTGTTCCCAGTTTTTTTCTCACTCCTCCTCCTCTTATTTCTCTCGTGCTCCAACGCGCCACCGCGATCACAACAAGGCGCCTTTCTAAACATGCGTACTCACAGAAACCGCAGAGCACATTACCTCCAAGCCTATCAGAAACACAAATCTGTAAACTACCAGTCTGTAAAGACCAACTTTCCCCCACATCCACCACTACCCCCCCCACACACACACACACACGCACCAACCCACACCCCGTCATTCATGTCATCCCCATCGAACAGGCATAAACAAAAAGTTACCAAATAGTTTTCCCTCCTTGCTTCCTGAGCTGACTATAAATAGATGTGTATCTGAGTGAACGCACATCAACACTTTCTCTCTCTCTCTCTCTTGCTGTGACCTCCCACGCTCTTTCCCTCACTCTGTTTTTCTCTCTCTCTCCCCCCTCACACACACATAAACACACTGCTGTTCTTATCAGCTCTTTTAATTGGCATCACGGCAGCTCACCCCCATAAAGCTGATGGCTGAGGCCAGCTGGACTGATATTGGGCCGGACAGAGCCGGAGCTTAAAATGGGTGGGTGGGTAAGGGGGGGTGTTATTGGTGGGGGGTACTTGGCGCCCCTGCGGATGGCACTGACATCTCGGGACAGGTGGTGCCGGAGCAATGACAGCAGCAGCACTTTGGCCTTCTGGCCTGCTTGTATTCTTAACTCCCTCACTGACTGATTGTTTAGATTTAATTGGAAAGGATTCACTTCTGCCCGGAGAACGCTGCCTTTTCCCACCGTCCCGGGCCCGCACTGCTAAATCATCCGATGGCGACCGAGCTCGGAAAGAGGGAGCTGCTGGCCCGTTGGTGTGGGAGGCTAATTATTTTAGATGAACGCTGACTGAAAGAGTGATTGGAAGCGGAGGGGTGTGGGGGTGTGGGGGTTGAGAGGCAGGAGAAAGCCTGGAGAAGTGGGGGGGATTGAGCTCTACTTGTGTGGTTTGTCCTCACGTCATTTCAGTGAAAACATCAGCATTGTCGGGCGTGACAGCTAATCAGTAGAGAGCTCAGGTGTGTCTTCAGGTGGTTTAACTCTGTAATCCCTGCTCCTGCTCCTGGTCCTGGGTCGTCCTTCATGTAGCCTCACGCAGCTGCAGTCGATCCTCCTCTCCACCTTGCTGTTGTCGGCCACCACTATTTGCCGATGATAAGAGATTTAAGATACAATTTCAATTTTTTTCTAATTAAATAATTAGAATTTATTTTTTATGAAGGTTATTTTATCCCTGAAATAAAACTTGTGTGCAAAGAAGGTTTGTAAAGTTGCAGTTTTGTTAATGCATGAAAATAATTTTCATATCTTATATAATATCTATATAAATGCACCAAAGTCGTTTTGCCTATTCATTGTGTTTTTAAAGGGGGGGAAAGAATTGCACACATTGTCACAGGCTCATTAACTATTTACAGTGTGGTTCACTCCTCTCCAGGTATTATCTTACAGACAGTGCCACCATATCAGCATTACAGGAGTACGTGTCATGTTACTGACAGAGATCATGATTTAGGGAAAAAAATTACAAACCAGGGACGTGTCTGCATTTATTTAATTTACTTTTTTTCCTAATTAAAAAAAAAATTTAAAGAAACTTTTGAGGGCGGGATTTGTGTTGTCACCGAAAGATGCATCAGCACAAGTATGTGGAGAATGGGCTATTTACGATGCGGCTGTGACCCCTGCCCCTTTAAACTGACCCCCACCCCACCCCCCGAGAAGAGACATGAGTTTACTGCGTTCGTTTAAAGTCTGTGGCGTTTCTGACGCCTATTCTGGTCCCTCTCATAACAGATAACAGAGGCGGAAACCGCCGAGTCCAGCAAATCTTTTCTTTTATGGAAAAAAAAAAAATCAATTTTCAATAATTTTTTTTTTTCTTCCTGTTTTTCAGGACCCACCGACATCTGTCTCGCTCGGCCTGCGGATGGAAGAGATGATCTTCAACTTGGCTGACACACACTTATTCTTTAACGACTTAGAGGTGGGTCGGTTTGCGTTCTCTGCCCCCGATTGGGACCTTAAGACCGCTTCATTAAGATTTGACTGAACTCAGCAACCACCATGTCTCAGAGTGCTGCTGTATCTCAGTCATCGCTCACACAGTGGTGAAGCATTACCCCACAGCCCAAGGGACACTATGAATTTTACATGTGCTGTCAGTCTCTGTCGTTCCTGGGTCACCAGCCCTGCCCCCGCCTCCGCCTCCTTCCCGCTCCCATAGCGGCCGGCGCAATTTGTCAAACTCTAGTGTTTCTGTGGCCGCTCTGTCTGTGTGTCATGCTGTGTGCTGGGTGTCGCTGTCCACAGACACCGCAGACCCTTCCCTCACAGCATGAAACCCACTGCCGTCTCCCCTCCCACGGCTCTTTACCCCCTGATTCATGTACGGCCAGTGTAAAATCTGCCCCTGGGGGCAGAGGAATAGAGGGATGAGGGGTAGGGAGGTGTGTATGTGCATGGGATGGGGTGTCTGAGTGTCTGCTTCACTCTGGGGAGCGAGACTAAAGGGGTCTTTAGTCTTGACTGAGGATGGACTCAGACATTGGTGAAAAATTGTGTACATTTAAAACGCATGTATGCAAATCACGTATTTCAAGTTATTTCACTCAAAACTTGCTCCGTGCAATTTTCCATCTATGATTATCATGTATTTTTTTCTCTTTCTTTTTTTTTGTCCCTGCCTCCCCCTCTCTGTCACTTCCTCCCGGTGACCCACCGCTTTTCATTCGGTGTCCTGGTTTTTGTTGCCCTCGCGGCAGAGGATGTGTTTTTGTTTGATACTTACGTGTGAAGAGATCTGCCAAGTCTCATTACTCACCACCGCGCTCGGCTTTGTTACATGGAGCAAATGCAAAGAGGAGGAGGAGGGAAAAAATGGGCGACACACACACACACAGAGAGAGAGAGGGAGAGAGAAAACGCTCAAACTCTCCCAGACAGACGAGTGACTGAGATTCCAAACGCAGTCATCGTGATCAAAGTTAATTGGCTGCAATTGGCTGGTTAAATATTTCCTTATGCCCTGGCCATGTAGAATCCACTCTAGCTGCACTTTATTCAATAGCTGTGCCCCAATCACTGGGGGGAAAAAAGAAAAAAAAAGTTTGTGACAACTCTTAAAAGTGGTTTCGCGCAACATCTGTCCTGTGTTTTGACTTCTTTTCATGTGCGACGAGACTGTTCGCAGACGAATTGGCAGCTCGGGCTGCTTATAAAATGATTGAAAAATGCATCTCCTTCGTCCGCTGAAACTCGGCAACCAGATTATTAAGAGTTTATTATGACACTCGAAAGCCTCAGATATGTTTCCATTGCGACTGAAGTAGCTACGGTCTGCTGCAAGTCGGCTTTTTATATTGGGTAATTTGAAACATCTCTGTGGACACTGCAGCGATTGTCATTACCAATCACGCCAGAGGAGGAGTAATATATTCTTGAACGAATATAGATCTCCTCTCTTAAACTGAGCCCGGCCCGGTCTGAGTGTTAAGTGCCAGTTCTCAGCGATGCCTAACCAGTTGTGTTTCCTCTCTGCTGATTTACAGTCCTCCATCGAAGATAGAGCTAAATAGAGTCCAGCTATAAATACCACAGCCAGCAGCAGTTATGTATTTAAGCATGTGCAGAAATGCATATGGTCCATCTAATTTAGTCTAAGCCATAAAGGGAGACCCCAGAGGCTGCGCAGAAACACAGGTGCAGAGTTAGTGGCCTAACGGTGTGTGTGTGCGTGTGCGTGTGTGTGTGTGTGTGTGTGAGAGAGAGAGAGAGTGGTCCGTCGAAGTTGTCCTGCCAGCCTGCACACAGGGACATTGAATGCTTCGTTAAAACATCACATTTATACGCAGTTCAGTATTATTTTGCTTTATTTATTTATTTTTGGATTCAATAACTCATTTCAGCCCTATTAACGTTGCAGTTAGGCTGAATACTGTTAAAGCCACTGCAGTGTGTGTCTGTGTGTGTGTGTGTGTGTGTGTGTGTGTTTCTGTCTGTGTGTGTGTGTGTGTGTGTGTGTGAATGGAGGCTGGGCCACGTTGATAGAGTTGGTGAGTGACGAGTCAGAGGAAAGTCATAAAAAGAAAGAGGGCATGCCGAAGGGGTCAACAGGGATCAGTTTCACCCTTACGTCTCTCTCTCTCTCTCTCTCTCTCTCTCTCTCTCACTCACTCTTATTCTTTCTCTCTCCTACTCCTTCTCTCCATCTTACTCCTCAAACCTTTTCCTGGATCGGCGCACTCTTATTTTTCATTCACTGTTTGATAGTGGGTCACAGAAACACTGCTCCCCCCCCCACACACACACTCACACACACAAATCTCCTCATCGATCGTCCCACACAAACCATTTGCTGTTCAGGGACGGCTGCAGTATTGTATGAACGACACAATCTGTTTTTATCATCATAAAGGCTGTCAATGAAGGAAGCATGAGAAAAGTAATTCATGGCAATGTGATCCCTGCTGATGTGATCTCCACTGTATTCATTTCCTAGCTGTATAGAAGCTGTGTATCGACGGAGACAAACATATACGATAAAATAATCTGACAGAAAACAATACTTTTTTTAATATTTTCTAATTAATAATAATATTGATGAGGTCAGAACAGTGTTTTTATTGCAAACCATTTTATATTTAGGATTAAATTTGTCAAACTAATAACCTTTTTCAAAATAACATATTTACAAGTAACATATGTTGTTCACGCGCCATCAATTTTAAAATATAGAATTTTTCCCCCCTCCATCTTTAAATGCCATTTCCACGTCGTAACCGCAGCCTGGGGGTGGATGTGGAGATAATTGATGGTCTGGGGTGATGTGTATAATGAAGCCCACTGAGGCTGAGTTCACTGGGAAGACTGACAGCTCTGCTGTGACTCAGGGTGTGAGTTTACTGTAGGTGCGCTGCTGCAGCCCAAACGCTAACACCGAGCAGTATGTGGGAACCAGAGGCCTCTTTCTCGCTGGCCGAGCCCCCTGTGCTCCCCCTCTCAGTGGGGAGCGGGGGCTGCCGTTTCCCCCCCCTCCCTGGGTGAGAAAACAACCCTCCGTGTCTGGAGGATAAAGGGCACGGGGGCAAACCACTCACAGGGAAGGGGGGGGGCGTTTTTCGAAAGGTAGAAACATTTTTAAATTAGTCCACTGATGCCTCCATGCTGCGCGACACTCTCTCTCTCTCTCTCTCTCTCTCTCTCTCTCTCTCTCTCTCTCTCTCGTCCATATGATATGAGCGCTCTCGCACACGTTTACCTGCAGAGCAACCCGGTGACTCTGGGAGCTGGCCGCCTTTTATAGCTCTCGCCCTGCGCTCGCAGCTTTAAAGCCTCCTCTGTCACTCTCACCCAGGGGCTGCCTGTTAATGAGCGACGCTGTGAAACGGCCCGTTACCTTCTCCTCGTGGCTGGAACGGCCCTCCAGAGCCTCTTAGCGCCGAGCTGTTCTGTTGGTTTTATGTCCCACAGTAGAGAGTCAGATCTCGTACTCGCCGCTCCATATGATTGGTAGCTTTATGGCGTTCTCCTCGATACTTGATTTTATTTTATTTTTTTGTGTGTGTGGTTTTATACCCAGTAAGAGGGAGCATATGCAGACCTTGCTTTTTATGAAAACATGACATCAGGTCATTCAGCCGATTGGCGAACAATTAACACTGTGACTCGAGATATTTAGAGTCTATACGTATGAGTCTGATTGAGAGTACGTGTTCCTTTCCTCGCTTTTTCTGCTGGAACCAAATTGCAGCCGGAAACCAGGGCATTTTTGTACATGGTATGTTTTGTCAGATGGTCTGGGCACACTGATGTGGCTATTTCATAACACGCCTGGCCCCCGAGGCAGTAGTCCTGTCACGTCCTCGACAGAACTCCATCACGTCTCCAGGCGTGGGCCACAGATGTGTTTTGGAAAGACTACAGAAAGGAAAGTGGAGGTTTGAACGTCACTTTGTCAATCTTTGATCCGCAGAGCTCCACCTCGCTCCCGGACTCTACCCGCTATCCCAACATAGACGATTCATGCACCAGGGTAAATGGAAAATATAACATTAGAGCCTGGCGACGAATTATGATCCACGATTTCTTGTCCTGACACTGAGAAGGAGACGCAGCACCTGCCTGGTAGGGTTCATCCAGACAACAGTCCACTTGGCAGTAATGGACTGTTCCTCTATGGATACGTTTGATGCCGGGGGGGGGGGGGGGGGGGTGGGGCGGGGGGGGGGGGGGGGGGGGGGGGGGGGGGGGGGGTGGCGTTTGAGATGACTGATGATTGTATTTAATGGTGCTCTCCTTAGAGGCCCCCGAGGCAGTAGTCCTGTCACGTCCTCGACAGAACTCCATCACGTCTCCAGGCGTGGGCCACAGATGTGTTTTGGAAAGACTACAGAAAGGAAAGTGGAGGTTTGAACGTCACTTTGTCAATCTTTGATCCGCAGAGCTCCACCTCGCTCCCGGACTCTACCCGCTATCCCAACATAGACGATTCATGCACCAGGGTAAATGGAAAATATAACATTAGAGCCTGGCGACGAATTATGATCCACGATTTCTTGTCCTGACACTGAGAAGGAGACGCAGCACCTGCCTGGTAGGGTTCATCCAGACAACAGTCCACTTGGACTGTTCCTCTATGGATATGTTTGATGCCGGGGGGGGGGGGCGTTTGAGATGACTGATTTGATATTGTATTTAATGGTGCTCTCCTTAGAGGTGTGATTTGGGCTCACGTTGCCAAAAAAATAGGAAATAACGAGCAGCAGCTTGTCCGTCGCACAAAACTTAATTTATGTTTCTCACTGCCTACCTGTGGAGCGTTTACGTCTTATCCAAATTTTCCAATTACTATAACAGCACTTGGCTCTTGCTCCAGCTCTTTTCTCGGGATTGTGTGATTTTTTTTTTTTCTTTTGACTTCTCTGTACCTGTGCTTTGTTTGGTGCCTCTGTTTGAATTCCATGACTGTTCAAGCACAGACTGTGGATTGGAATGAAGTGGGTTCGAAGAACTCTCCCTTTGTTGCCCACATCCTGTGTTCAACCCCCAGGTAATCACAGCCACCCCCCTTCTGCGCCTTCCTCCTTTCCCCACAGACAAGGGTGCCTGTGGTGGGAACAGAGGAGGAAGTTGCTGGGGGTCACAGACCACGGGGGTGGATGTGGAGGGCGGGGTGGGGGTTGGGGGGGATGACAGCCTCTGCCGGTGGAGTGGCAGTATTGAGAACCTGCGAACCATGGATGAGCCTTTTTCACATGGCATTAGGCTGTAGGGTCAGAAAGAAAGCAGTGATGACGGCTGTTATCGCTCACACTGGGTTTGACCACCCACCCCCAACAGCTCACCTGAGAGGAAAGGTGGGGGGGTGGCATGGTAAAAATGGACACTGTCTGTATAGAGGTGACCAAGACCTTTATGGGAAGGACAGGTCTAAATGTTAGTCCACATAGTTTGGTGCTTCCTGTTTTTTGATAACATGCGTTGTTGTTTTCTTTTATCTGGCTCTCACTGCTGCCGTCACCACTCTGAGCAGGAAGACTCAGGCATCGTCATTGCTGATTGCTTAATGACAGATGCCAAGAGAACAAAGAGGGCTCTGATAGCTTCCTCCCACAGCGAGAAGCTGTCGGCAGACCGGTGGCGAGACGGGGAAACGGAGAGAGAGAGTGAAGGATGTAGCGATGGACTCATCCAGAGGCGGAAGTCTCCTGGGTTTTCCGTGTTGGCCTGTATAGAAAAAAATGTGTTAGGTAAATAATTACATCCAGATTCAGAGAAATGATGATGAATTTAATAGAAAGACACCGGTTTTGCATAAGGGGTAAAAGCGATGGCCTCTGGTTGAGTACAGTAGGAACATCTGGCGAGAGTTAGCGGTGATGCTAGGTTTTGAGAGAGACCACTGTTTGCTTGGTGAGGGGAGAACAGGCAGGATCCAATAAGAAGGGAGATGTTCTCAAGGTTCTGAGAACATTGTTTGATTCTTGATCTCCTCATTGTGTCACAACCTTGATGTCATTCAAGGATGTAATGTGACAGAAAATATATATTTCTTATTTCTAACGTAACATGTCAATATTTATTCCCGCTGACAATAGCAGCTCGCAGTGACCCCCTCAGCAAGTCCATTAGTTTGTTCCATTCACGTCCCCACATTGTGTTTCTTATTGTGTCAGACCACTTTTCACTCGATGACTGTACTTAACTGACTTGAACTTGAATGATCCAGCAGCTCCGTGGTGTTTACGAGACCTTCAGAAGTGGCTCCTAATGAGTGTGTGTAAGGGTTACTGTACGACATTACCCACAGCCACCTCCTCTATTAGCTTCCCAGTCCTCCCAGGGAGCCAGTGCAGAGGTTTATGCCAGCCCCAGCTGGGAACAGTAATTGTTGGAGCCTGTGCATTTTTCCAGCAACCCCCCACCGCCACCCTCCCACCCCCTCTCAGGCCCCGTTTAGCTGTTAATTACTCATTGTAATATTGAAAAAAAGAAGGGTCCTGGCACTCAAGGTCAAACAGCCCAAAACATGTTGTGTTTCTCTTGGCCGCCGGGATTTTTTAACACTTTACACTCGTTTGAGGTTTGATGTTTTTATTAGCTTGAAGGATTTGGAAAAGTCTATGAAAAATCATTCATAATCAGGCGGCGGTCTGAGCGGCTCCAGTTAGTCCCAATCAGTGACATATACAGTTATTGTGTATCTCAGGCCATGTCGGAGTTTGGTCTCTGGCACCTTGAGCACAACCATAATTAACTTGCTGAGTAATATTGTTCTCAGATATCGGTGTTGATCCATGCTGGCTGTCAGAGCCTGAGAGAAACACATCGCATAGGAACGAGGGACTATTGTCATCCAACAAGGTGCAGAGAGACAGCATGCAATTAGGCAATGATATACCAAACGAGTGGGACTGAATGGCCCCGAACCAGAGTGAAAGAGGCGGCAGGAGCTTGTGCGGTTGGCTGATTGTGTCTGACTCATCAGCCGGTAATTACTGGATAATAGAAGCATTCCAGTCACTTGCACCAGAATAGGAGGTCTTTGAAATGCGGCTTTATGCGGTGCTTAACCCAGGGTGCTGTTTTTGTTTTCTTAAACAAACAGACATGCCTGTTCTACTTAAGGAATTAGGCACATCAGTACACTCCTGGCTCGGGTCCCGCTCCGAGGAAACTTTGGGGATAATTTGCGAACATAAATTATCCACGAGTTCGTTGCCAGCAGCTCATCAAGCTGCGACAAATTGCCGCTTTCTTCGACTATTAAAGATTTGCTGGTGAGTGTCTGGAAACAGATTAGGCCAACGGAGCTAAAAGCCCCGGCCCGCACCCCGGCTGCAATTGGCAGTCCATCTTCTGGAACGCCGGGCTTAGATCCTCCATGTGAGGTCACTTTGGACTCTCTCTCTCCCCCGGCGTTTACCCGCTGCTCTCCTCCACATCCACCTCTCTACCCTCCCACCCCCTTATCGGGGTGCCGGAGCCCCGGAGAGGGGTCGCGGGGTCAAAGTCTTTTCCTCTTTGGATCTCGGGGCTTGCTGGGAGAGGGCTTGGCGAGAGAATGGCTGCATTAGAGCTGGGGTTGGGGGTCAAGATTTTAATTCTGTTAAAGAACAGCTGGTTTGAGTTTCTCCTCACGTCGCTCTCTCCCCTCCCTCTCCCCGCAAATCCAGGGAGATGAAAAATTTGTTCAGAGGGCCAGAGGAACCAGTAAAATAAAAAAGGTTTACGGTCCAAAGCCCTTACCCTTACCCTGCTCTAGCATTAGAGAGGAATGCAATAACGTCAGCATTTGGCCTCGCTTAGATTGACTTAAAACAAGGAAGTCCTTTTCTGTGTTTGGGTGTCTTAACAGCCGGATGAAACTTAATTAAAAAGCTTACAAAATCGGGATTTTTCATACTCGAGAGCAGAGGAATTCACTCTCTCAAGTTTCAATGATTATTTCTCACATAACTTTAAACAGGTGAGACGAGCCTCCTTGGCAGCGAGGCCACCAATTGAAAAGCCGTCGCTTCCCGGAGAAACTCGTACTCGCTCACTTCGTAGCGAATGGTCTCTCTGTTCTTTTTTCTTTTTTTAAAAAATCCTTTATTTAATCTGAAAAGGTCCATGTCGCATTCAGTTCAGAGTCTTGTGCTTTTAACCATGCTGTTGGTTAACCCCCCCCCCCCCCCCCCCCCCCCCCCCCGCAAAAACCATTTCAGCTGGGCTCTCCAGCCTGTACCATGTGAAACGTGTTGATCTGAATGCCAAGGCAGGACTCCCTCACATTTCAGGCTGGCGGAGGGGGTGGAGAGACAGGAGGAAGGGGGAGGCACTCGAGTGTTCCTATAAATGGAAAACTAATAACAGATTTTTTGTCTGCTTCTCTCCTGCGCTCTTTTGCCGGCTGGCTGGCTCACTGGCCCCGGGGCTGTGTTGGTGTGTGGCGCAGCAGCAATCAGAGGTCATAATTTCATTGGCGGTTAGCATCAGGTTCAATTTTTCTAGTAGGTTACATTTACCAGAAAGTCTGGATTGTGTTACTGTGCACCGGTGGAATCAGTGCGGAGCTGCAGAATCCCACTACCTTTCCAAGACGGGCCAGGCTCCCCCAGAGGGGACGAGGAGTGCATGCACATGTTTAGGGATGCTCCCATACATGCACACACACACAGACCATTAGTGTGTCTCTTCATAAACAGTGTTCAGCTAGTCTACATACGTCCTACTGCATGTTCTGCACAAGTATGTAAAGGACATAAGAGAAAGTCAAGGCGAAGGGGGGTTAAGAGTGTGTGTGTGTGTGTGTGTGTGTGTGCGTGTGTGTGTGTGTGTGTGTGTGTGTGTTTTCAAACACAAGGGAATCCTGCTTTCTGAATTTTATGTCTTCGACTATGTGAATGTCACATGACTCACAGTGGTTGTTTTGTGTATTGCAGGAATGTGACCAGGTACATATCGACGACGTGTCCTCCGATGACAATGGCCAGGACCTGAGGTACAACTTTACCGAGGTTGATTTGTCGACATAAAATCTCGTACGATCCGTTATCTTCTTACCAAAACAGATTCTTTCTTCGTCTTAATCTCAGTACGTATAACTTCAGCGCTGACGGCTTCCACGCGGCGGCGACCAGTGCCAACCTGTGTCTGGCCACAGGCGTGCGGGGAGGCGTGGACTGGATGAGAAAACTGGCCTTCCGCTACAGACGAGTAAAAGAAATCTACACCACATACAAAAATAACGTTGGAGGTAATCCCCCGACAAGCAGTCCAGTAAAAATGAGTTTGTGCTCTGATTGTGTGTGCGAGGTGGCCGTTTGTGTGTCTGCGCATGTTCACGTACGTGTGTGTGTGTGTGTGTTCTAAAAGCGCACATGCCATACTACTTGGTCAGGGTACTTTTGAAAATTTCAGTGGTATTCGGAGGGCTGGTCCAACCCAAACAATGTTACCCTGCGTTTCAGGTCTGCTGGGCCCAGCCAAAAGGGAAGCCTGGTTGCAATTGCGAGCAGAAATTGAAGCCTTGACGGACTCCTGGTTAACACTGGCACTGAAAGCACTAACATTAATCCACTCAAGGTAGGACTCCAGCAAGGAAAATTGTACCCGGTCCCACGCCGCACATATATAAACTGGCCTGTGGTGTAAATAAGTCAACTTCATACTCCCAGTCCATTAAAGAAAACAGCAACGCTCCAGATTTGTCCTCTGGACAGGCTGCGTCCTTTGATTTAGAAAAATAAGTGTGCTGAGAGATTCGACTTGAAAGAGGAGCCGAGGTATCAGTGCTTGGTTGAGGACGTGTTTTGCGCAGCCGATCCGCGCCTTTTGTGTGTTTCCAGCATGCGCTGTGTTTTTCTTCTGTCCTCCCTCGGAGTGATTTAAAATGATGTCATCCCCTCTCCAGGTCAAACTGTGTGAATATCCTGGTGACCACCACGCAGCTCATCCCTGCCCTCGCTAAGGTCCTGCTCTATGGCTTGGGAATCGCCTTTCCTATCGAGAATATTTATAGCGCAACCAAAATAGGTAAATATCCCGGAGTGTCTCCTCTTGCTTTGTTATGTCTTCTGCTTTGACCATCAATCTACCACGTTGGAGGATGAGTGCTTGTGGTTTTAGCAGCGTGTGTAAACAGTTAAGACGCACTCATGCGACCTAAGTGACAGCAGCGAGGTGTGGACATGGTGGGAGACTCCGTCACCGGAGAGTGTTGATGTTCGTCTATGAAGGAATCAGCCTAATCAGCCTGGGATTATTTTCCTGGAGCTGGGCCTCCCCAGGCCTCTCCTGCTCAGTCTCTGCATATGAAACCACTTCTGCCCATTTATTTCATTCCACAGCAACAGAACACCCCCCACTCTCTCTTTTCCTCTGGTCCTTCCCCTTCTTCGCTGTTTCAAATGCAAAATAAACATCAAGCTTCACTCCTGCACCATTTTCAGGCCCATCAGCGCAGAGTCGGAGCAGAGTTCAGCTCAGGGTTCTGTGGAGCATTAAGCACACTGGTACTCCTCACCAGACCCTGCGGCGTGCTGGTTTAGCCAATATAAATCCATTTGCCCCCCATGTTTGAGGAGAAGAGGGGAGTGAGTTAATGCTTTTCAAATTGTCTTTATCTGAAGGCCGATCTTATCACATCTCCTCGCTGAGCTCCAAGTGTTTATACTCGGCCCTGTTTTGTGCCTGTGGTGTTTTTAAAAGGGGCTCTTCTCACCCTGTGGCTCTGAATCAACTTGATGTGTGTTGTCCTTTTTTTGTGTGTCAGTCGTTGCAAATGTGTCTGTATCTGTTTGCTTCCACGCAACGCTCCGCTAACATCCCGCTGTCGGCTCCTCCACAGGGAAGGAGAGCTGCTTCGAGAGAGTCATTCAAAGGTTCGGGAGGAAAGTTGTTTACATAGTTGTTGGAGACGGTGTGGAAGAGGAGCAAGGCTCAAAAAAGGTAAGGACTAATAGTACGCACAGAGAGTAATTGTGTTGTCAGGAATACGCAGAGCCGGGAGAAACAATAATGTATGGAATTCCTGTAAGGTCAAGAGTTCATTGCGAATGCGTCGAAAACACAAAACATACCTGCCACATCTCTCCTCCTACACGTTTATCCTCTTACTGTGCATCCAAGTACAAGAGAGAAAGTCTGTGGTGTGTAATCAGGGCTCTTCCTCCGCCATCTCAGGTTTACAGAGCAGGGGATGGACGAGATGGAATAATTATATATTCCCGTCCGCCGCCCTGAGCGGTGTGAATGCTGCATGTGTAATGCTAGACAGGCCCATTCAGGCACGTCGCAGGCGCGTCGTAAATGGAGCACGCATAAACGAGACTTGAATCATTGTCGATGAAAATAGAATATTTGCTGCGATGACAAGCCCGTTAGCGCAGGACGCATCGAGCGAGGGAACAGTATCTCTCGGGGTGAATCTCGTGATTTGCCCTTTGCACCTTACCTGTCGGCTCTTGCTCCGAAATCTGTTTATTCAGCGTTTTTGCCAGGGTTTGGATGCACACCAGATGCCACATGCGAGCCGCACGGCAAACATACTCATTAGCAAATTAATCAGCGGCCCGGGAGCATATTTCACTGACAGTTCTGCTGAGCCAGAGTCAGAGTGAAGACGTGGAGTTTCCCTCTGAAAAGCCTCCAGCTCCATTTTTCACCTGTTTCTCAGTAAACAATAGGTGGAGGCGTGAGGACAGATGAAGAGTGATTAGCGAGAAGTAGCAACCTTTACCTCGCATAAGTGTGTAAAGCAATAGCTCTGTGTTATGGAAAGCGAACAGCCCTGGGAATGCGGTCTTGAGGGAAGATTATGGAAAAAGATGCAAATATTTTTTCCTTAGTCTTGAGTTGTCGGGGTTTGACACTGATGGAGGGATAAGTCTTAGTGCGAGTCCCACGACACGCCAATGCGGTAAAAGCTTTCTGTGTCAACAGAAGAGAGGACGTGTAATAACACAACAATTTCACCCGTCAGGAGGCGCATTATCCGACGTGACACTGCGTGGAACTACAAAAGCCTGAAAGAACTCTCGGCCCTCATTCCTTCCCTTAAAGATAGAAAAAAAATTCCTGAAACAATTGAGGCCTCGGTTATTACCATCGCCTGCGAGCGAGAGAGAGAGAGAAAGAGAGAGAGAGGGCGGAGATAACATCTCCAGCTTTTAAACTTAAAAGCAAAGACAATTTACAAAACAAAAAGCAAAGAGCTTTTTAAGGGTCAGTGCAGGCTCTCCTAAGCGGAACATTCGCCTGGGAGAGGCCATACCTTTGATAAGGGGAGGGTAATGGGCTCCACACACTGAGGAGCTGAGGACTCTACCTGACAAGCTCCTTTCATTCTCTGCGACTCGGGTTTCTCTCCCGTCCTCCGCTTGGGAACAACAGCTCATTTGCACTCCGCTAAAGACGCATCGGCAGGCAGGAGGCAGACACTTAAACAACAGCGCGCGGAGTTCATCTGCACCGACAGCTAGCGCTAGCTAGCGTGGTGGTGATGCAGCAGAGAAATTAGTTTATTTATTAATTCGCTATTTATTCATTTCATTTTTAGTTTTCGTGTTTGAGAGGTTAAAAATAAGAATATTGACTCTTTATTTGGTGTCAGAAGACAAAAAATGGGAAATCGTAGTTTTATTACGCGATAAATCCTCACGTTTACCAAGCTGTTACCTTGTGATTGAAAGGCTTCATTAAATTTGCAGATCACTATCACTTATTTATGTTTGTTTGGTGTGACAGATGTGAAATATAATCATGTGTGAAGTATAATATTTCATGTGTGAAGGAAAACCCTAACCCACTATGATCCTGCCACAGCACAACATGCCCTTCTGGAGGATCTCCAGCCATTCAGACCTCATGGCCCTCCACCACGCTCTCGACCTGGAGTACTTGTAGCACTGCACCGCCGCTGTCCACCCTGCTCCACCTCAGCACACCCTGCGACCTTTCACCTTCGCCCTCCGGCCCCGTCCCATGCTTTGCTGCAGACCCCAGAGCTCAGAGAAAAAAAAAAGAACCACCCCCCCCTCCGCGCTGCCTGGCGTCTGTCTTCCACTTCACGGGAAGAAGAGAAGAGGAGAGTGGGGGGAAAAAAAGAAGGCTGAGCACACGGTTAATGTGCTGACATACGGTCACACTTTGTCTTAACACTAAAGTTTTTTTTTTTCTTTCGTTCTTCTGGAAGCGAAGGGGAGAGGTGAATTTACGGCGCCGCAGCTGCTCGCCCTGGTTACTGTGAATTGGCGGCTTTCTGAAGCTGTCAAAGTGTTTTACGGCCTCCTGTTTGTGCCGCGACTCTGTCAGGGTTCACACCTGTGAGGAGAGCAGAGCTACTGATGGCCTCGCCTGCCTCGCCTCGCCTTGCCGCACCTCGCCACACAACTCAGCTACAGCAAACCACAGGCGGTTACACATCGTCTTTCTCACCCCCTGCTCCTCACCTCCCGTCTCTCTCTCTCTGTTCCTTATCTGTCTATTTCTTATGGGACAGACAGACAAAGCAACTGCTTCTCTGTGAACTGTCGGCCTGGGAGTCCCGCGCTTCTTATTTATGAACGGAGACTTTGTGAGTGGCGCCGCGCCGCGCAGAAGGTACCTCGACGACAAAAAGACTCGTGCCTTTTACAAAGTACTGTTTGATTTCCACCGCAGCAAGAGGAAGACGTTTATGGAAGAAACAAAAATGGGGTTTTCTAATAATTTAAGAAAATGACAAAAAACTTTATTTACAATGCTGAGACAATCGTGTACAGAGGAAATCATTTTTTTTTGTGTGTGTGTAAGTTTGTAATCACTGGACTATTCCTATATTCGTTTAGGTACGCGCTCTTGAAAGGCGGCAGCGCTTCTTCGTCGAAGTAAAAAGGCTACAAGAAAAAAATGGAGAGGAAAAAAAAAAAGAAAAGGCGTCCCAGCGCACATAAGCTTGTGTGCGACGCCTCAAAGTGTTGACGTGTTTCGAGTTTTGTCCAGTAAACAAATGTGTAGATAACGGGATTTTGTGATAAATCGTTTCGTCAAGACCAAAAGCATGGATGTCAAGTGTCAACGACCTTTCACCTGATTCTGTGATGTTTCTCTCGTCCTGACAGGAAACTTCAGACACATCTTTACATAGCATAACAGGTCTCCAGTCCTTTTTAAATATCAAATGGAGAGGTATTTGTGGGTTTTTTTTGTTTTTTTGTTTTTTTGTTATTCGGAAAGGTAGCTCACATCTCGTGTCCGTACAGCATTTCACCAGCTTGCAGCCCTGATCCCGTGTATTTGAAAGCAAACCGGATCCTCGATAAGGGATCTGGATCTGGCGTTTGGCAGCCTCCTGCTTCCCGAGAGCCACTCCGACGACAAATTTGAATCAACCTGATATTTAAATAAGCAGGCTTGAATAGGTTTTATTATCTTTTATACAAGCGCTATAAAAACTCTTGTACAGCAAGCGTAATTTTGTATGATGTAGTGTTTTTATTTCAACGTTGAAAAATACATTCTGTGTCCCTCTTTTGAAGTAGCTGAACTACACGAAGCCCTTTTCATAGCGCTTCTACATCTGTGGATGGGGAAACCATAATTAGCATTTAGAGAAAAGCCACTAACTTCGAGGGGTTTGTGAAACATACAGGACATGTGCTATCGACTGTGAATTTCTTCAGCAGAAACCAATTCGTTGTGTTTCTAATTTTTTCCTCCTTTGCACATGACCACTGCTGGCCTTTACATTTCAATCTGGACCCCCCAACATCCCCCACCCCCACCCCCGTCTACTCAAAACAATTTCTCCCCCATGCCGTGGGGTATCTACATATTGCTGCTAGATCAAGGTAATGGTAGGTAAATAGAGGGAATGTTTTATAGATTCATACAGCACGCTTTTTTTTTAATTATGTTGCAATCATAAATGCAAACTGGAAATACTTTACACTACATGGGCCTCATTGTGAAACGCAAAAGATTGTTGTGTCTGCAAAATATGTGTACAGATGTTTTTGACATTATTATTTGATTGTGTTTAAATTAATAAAAACTGATTTGTGAACTGTTAACTTTTCCTTTCTGGGTTTGTAAATTTCAAAACAGTTTTGAAGATAATTTAAAAGTTGTATTTTTTTTTTCATTCCGTTGAGTAGCCTATTAATAATCCTGGAATGCCGTTACGCTCTGCCACCAGTGTCCAGAGACTGACGCTGATGTCACAGTCCTCAGCCTCTAATCCCACCAGGAAGCAAATAGAAACTGGAGCTGGTGCGAGTCTAGACCAAACATCACACACCCACATGCTAATCACATCTTTTAAATCCACACAATAGCTAAAAAAGTACTTTTTTCTCTAAATAAGGCAACCTCTAAGTAACAATCATACCAATATCACCATACCATAATACTGGGACTTTAGTTTGGAATATCTTAAGTGACTTTTAGAAAAAGGTAAATGCTTTTTATATATTTTATAGTTTCCTGTGAAAATAATACTTCATTTTTTTTATGATGGCCACAACAATTTTTAACATGCGTCATACATTCTTGAGGCTCCTGAAGCCAAGCCAGTGACCAAGCCGAACATTCGTAAGAGCGCTAGCATTATGGCGTATGTCTGCAGGAGCCTCCACGCATAATTTACATATATCAAGCCGCTCCGAGTCACAGTGTGCTGGGTTAGTTTAAATAACACATGAAAAATATTTATGAGGCCAATTTTATGAGGTGGTCACAGCTAAGAGAGTCAAGCATGTAACACAAGCCTGGACGGGGAAGAAAGTGTCCGGCCTCTAAAACCACGCTGGAGAATTAAGCATGCGTGGAATTTTATTTAGAGCCCTTTAATATCAATTATGTTTTCATATGGAGTGGGAGTGATGTCCAAAGTATGTGTGTCTGCCAGGCTGGACAAAGCAAATCGGGCCGCTACCACCGGAATGCGCCAGGAACAATGACCCCAAATGTGCTTCTCCCACTTCCCAACAGCTGAAAGACTAAGTAGTGTCTGAGGTCCTTTGCTGGCTCCCTGTCTGGGAGAGGAGCGCTGCTCTCCGACTCCGCACTGAATAAAGCTCTGTCCTCTTTGATAAGTTTTCCCGATGCTCGGAGACCTGGCAGGAAAAGTCAGACGCAACCAGACCAGACATTTTGTGAGAGAAAAAGTGGGTGTTGTGGCATGTTGGCCAGCCACACTGGCTGCTCGTACAGAGCCGACGGGAATAAAAATAAGAGCTAGATTGTGTCTGCTTGGCTCGTCTCATGTACCTGACTCCCAATCCAGAAGTTCGATCTGTCGTTCGCGCGTGTGATGGCGTTCCAACGGCTGCTTAGCTGTCGCGCTTTAATCAGACTCTACAGCTACCATGTTGCTCTCAAGAGGCCTGATCTTCGCTGAACTCCCACCAACCCTCAAGTGGAAATAAAGGGGCCATTACCATGCAGGTCCTGTGTTGGGCATTCCTCTCCGGGACGTCCCGGCAAAGCGCCCGCCCTCCATAAAACTGTACTGCAATAATAAACAACGCCGTTGGTGATTTACGACTGTGCCCAGACAGTGATTTCATGCAGATTTCCATAGAGGGGGGCCTCTGACGGTGCATCACAATTGAACTAATATTGTATTACATGCATATCAAACTCCCCCCAAAAAACCCGATCTGCCACATCTCTTTTACGAGCAGGAAGCCTATTAATAGGCCTGTGTTCTCCTCTTGGTGGCTAATGTGTCTCAACTTAGGGGAATTTGTCTCTGCAGCGAGCAGATGTCCACAGATTGAAACAATAAGAAAGGGAGGGGGGCTGGGGCGGGGTGGAGGGGTGGGGGGGGATTAAACTCAAAGCCGGCGTCTTAACCAGAGCTGCTAGAGAGGAGTTTCTGTTCAGTCTAAGAACCAGAGCGACATGCTGTTAGATTGTTCCAGCCTGTATCTCTTTATTCTCGGTTTGGCTCACGCATGTTTGTCTTGAGGCGGGACAGACAGTCCAACTGTCCCTGATTGCAGCTCCTCCTCCTGTGGTTTGGAGAAGGAAGACAGGCGTCTTACTCCTCTCCGGCGCTCATGAGCCCTGGCAGCCAGCGAGGGTGACGAACCTGTTGTCATGCTGCGGCGGTCGGTGGTGCTAAACCAGGCCGCTTGTTGACTCTTTGTTTATTTCTCAGTTACCGGGATTTGACAGGGGAGAGTGGGGCAGGGACAGCTGGTAATCAGGAAGCGGCGGATGCCAGGGATCCCAGCCAGGAGTGTCAGCTCCGACTGGGCCGGGTGTCCACGGTTATGCCTGTCCCATGCATACAAGGCATTCCTAAGTGAGTCCGGTTTGTGACAATACTATTAATGCAGAGTGCTGAAGAGGTCACAGTGGGTTAGTCACAGACAAATACGCACATATGCACATTCAGGTACCCACACAATGAGTAAAAGGGTTGATTGTACGTAGTTGGCAGTGTGTGTAATTTAAACAGATGTAGTTGTTTTGTTAAAGCCCATACTGTTTCAATAAAGCACTGGGATTTAGCCTCTCATCTCCTATAGCTCAGCAGTAGTTGTGTCAATGCATTTTTTTTTATTATTGATGAACTTTAACTCGACCTTTATTTTTTTTGGCCTGTTTTTGTTTGGGTTTTTTTTTTTTTTTTTTACATTTTTTTGTTTGATTTCCTTATGAAAGGAGCAAAGTCACAGTTGTGATGAAGCCTCTCACCGGGACTCGTAACCGCTGCTGCGGGGTGACAGTGTTTGAGTATGGTGAGAGTGAGTGGGGATTGGAACGGTGCCCTGCTCTCTGCCCAACCACATCGCAGCGCCACCTGCATCTGTGGTCAAACTCTCACACACACACACTCGCTTGTATTTACTGGGCCCACCGCACCACTCCATTTGAAGGTGAGTGGCAGAGATTTATACAACAAGCTAAGGCCACCCTACAACTGCAAGTGTGTGAGTGAGAGTGCACGTGCACGACTCCTCAGCTAACTCGGGGCTATAAGCTTCCAGGTCCCCGAGGGTTTATTTGGCTGCTGCCACGCCTTCAGACCTCCCTGTATGTTCTGCGTGTGCATACACATGCACACACACATACACAGGGTGTTGTAAGGACCTCACTCTGTGGTGTTAATTGGGCCAGCTCGCTCCAGTAAGGTGTCGGACGCGGGCCAAGCTCCCACTGGTTTGGCAGGAGAAGGACCCTCTCAGCCAGTTTAATAAACTCGATGTCGTCCGGTTAATAAAACAGCCCCGCGTCCCACGTTGGCCTGTTTTCGCTCGATAAGTCATAGGTAATGTTTTTCTTTCTGCTCGTATAGAATTTTTTCTAGAAGTAGGAAGGTGAGCCCTGTTTCAAATGTAGGCTGTGTGTTGATGCTCATTTGATATTTGTACTGCTGGTACAGAAACCGTGTCCCGTTGCTGTTTTATGTCTTGGAATACAGTACTGTGGGGAGGGCAGTTCATTTAATTATTTTATTTTATGACTGAAACGATGAACGCGTATACGAGGGTATTCGGGTTTTTTTCGTTTCCATATGTATTTAACCAAAGTCGAGGAACCAAATGTAACGTGAGAAGTAAAACGTACATCATAAATTAAAGGAGGTAAGGATGTGTGTGATATCTACAACCACACTGCTTCATGAGGCAGCGAGCATGTTGGGTATATAAGGTTAATCCAACCACATATGTACACACACACACACACATACACATTTATGAGTAAAGATGAGTATTAACTGAGTGCAGTTTTTCCCAGCAGTGATCCCACTTCCTGTGTGGGCGGTCCTTCCCTTTGAGGAGGAACCAGAAGTGATTGCTGATTGCGAACCACCTGTGTCTGCTGTGGCTCCATGTCTGATGACCACTCGCGTGTTTGTGTTGGGGAGAGTCTGGTTTTGCTGAAAGTTTTGTTCCGGACCCATTTGTTTGACCCACTATTGTTGTGGTGAGTGCTAACCAGTATGTGTGACTGAGTGTTTTCCTGGAGTCTCTCCCGGCAGGTTTAGCAATAAGTTCTAATAGAGAACTTGTTGCAGCAGCTCTGGTGTTAATGTGGCGGTGAACGTGAGTAGAGCTACACGCTCGGGATCACGTCCGTGGGTTTCTGGGGGCGGCTGCATAGCAGGTGCTTTCCAGTCCCACTGGTTTCCAGTGAATAAATACCCCTCACCTGTAACCGCACGAAGACGAGGGCTGAGTCACATAGCCAGTTCTATAGGGGCATTAGTTAGATTAGGGAGGAGAGACTCCAGTGTGTTGGCCCCCTGTGACTGGTTGATTTGGTCCAGGTACGTTGATGTGTACGTCTTGAACTATTCCTTCAGCAGTGGGGATTTATTGACGCTGATATCCACAGTGCGGTCTGTGGGTCATCCACGCTGACCCTGCCTTATTGCTGTTGAAACTGTAAAATATATTTTCAAAAGAGTTGCAAAGTGAACACATAATTCCACATACTTCTTCAGTATGACGGTGACAGAAAATATCACAGGCTGACATCTCAGAACCTGATGAAATACGTCCTTTAATAAAACATAGGAACCTAGAGGGGCCCTCATCTTGTGAAAGAGCCACATGAGTGTCGTTGAACGCTGCAGCATCTCATTCGATCTCTCTCTCCAGTCCGTACTGTCCCGGTAGGAATGTTCATGTCCTGTTCCAGTCGGCTGGAATGGTTTCTGTGCTCGGCCTCTACCTGGGCAGGGGGCACAGAGGGGATGGCGGGGCAGTGTGGGGCACGCAGCCTCCGCTGTAAGAGAAAATATTCTACATCCTGGGTGACTCTGCTCTTCTGGGGGATTACAAAGGGTTTAACTGGCGGATGAAGGGGAGCAAAGTGGTAAGTGACATTTCTGGTTTGGGAATATGGCAATCAGCAGCGTGGAGCCATGCCAAGACTCCTGGCTCACCCAGAAAATGCTAAAAAGGCTTGGAGGAGTGTAAACAAACGCATTGCTGGCTTGCACTGAGGGAACCGGGGTGGGGAGGGGGGGGGTCCAGGGGGACAGATCTGTTAACCATCAGTAGCTGCGTTTCATCCTGCCGCCCCTCTCCAGGACCTTCAAGGGAGGCTTTGTGTACCTGTTCCGCAGACAGGAGCTGGGAATTTGGGGAACAGGAAACCAAGCTCCTTCCCCTCACCCCCACACCTCACTCATTCCCCTTCCCATGTGCCCCCTCCCCCCCCCCCCCAACACACACCTCACATTCACCCCTCTATTCCACACCACCCGCTGTTCAGTCTCTACCCTCTAATCACTCATACCAGGCACGTTGTACATGTGCATGTTGTACAGTATGCCATTTGTAACACACACACACACACATACACACACCAGACCTACTGAAGGTGATAAGTCACACTTTCCCATTGCGCTTCATGTCAGGCGATGGACAACCGTGCAGCTGTGTGTTAATGCTTTGAGGTCGACATCCGCCAACAGCAGCCGCCACTCGGATCGTGCAGGAAGCGTTGCAGTGCATAATCTCAACGCGTGTATCCCATAGGCTAAATCAAACAGACTGGGCTGTTTAAACCACAATCCATAATTCATGATTTCCTCCTCGGAAGCAGCCGCCCGGAGAACGGCAGCACTGACAGAGTTCACTGTGTTAATTGTTTCAGTTAGTCCAGGAGCTGCTTGGTCCTGCGAAGCCACAGCACAAATTCACTTCAGCACTTGGCGCACTGAAAGGATATTATTCCTGACAAAAAGCTGCTAGGCCTATTACTGTTACACTGTGGAGGTTAGCATGAGAACCAGTTCTGTGCTGGAGTGCATGCACGGGTGGCTGTTTGATTATATCTTATTTTAGCATTTAAGTTTTCTTATGAAAATAACAAACTTAGAGACAGAGGCTGTGTTCCACACTGTGTACTAACTTACTTATCATAGTAATTCATAGGTTTTGCATTAAAATGCATGTGAATTGTGTTGTCAACTGCTTAATATGCATAGTTTGTATGTGAGAAATAATCAGATGTGCATTAGATTTGGAAGAATCTAAGCGCTAATTTACTCGTGATGCTGATAAGATGATGTATGTCGCCGCCCATTTCTTTAATGGATCGATCGCTAATGTAATTATGGAGCGCTGTGTATGAGTGCCAATGGAATCAGAAGAGCTTTATTGATTGTGATGATGTACAAGGAAATGTGAATGTGACCCCGGTTTTCAACTCTTTACATGCATGCATCTGACCTGCATGACAATGACATTTAAAAAAAGTGAAAGTCATCTCCTGAATGTTCCCGTTAGTCAGAGCTGGAGGAGCTGGGCATCGGTCTGCTCATCACAGTGAAGAGAAAGGCTGGTCCCTGACACTGAGATGACACAGATCATAAAGGCTTCATTGTGAATGCTGACTTGTCTCCTCGTACGCTAAATTAAAAAACAGATGTAACCTAAGACGGGATGGTAGCGCTGATAAGATCTGGAGTCGGCCCGTGTCCCTGCAGGCCCTTTACCCCCTCGCTGCAGCACGAGGGAAGGCAGCGCAGTGACAGCAGGAAGCAGTGAAAAACCCTGCAGATCAACAGATAATATTTTTCTGGCAAATAAATTCATTCCTGAACCTTGAATTACATTTTCACCTCTTAAAAAACGTCTGCTCTTCAAGCCCGAGGCAGTGTTTGTCTGAGACGGAGGGATGGGTGGTGCAGGGGAGAGGAAGTGCAAGGTGTTAACTGACGGCTGTCCCGGTTTATGAAAGTGTGTATATATATGTGTGTGTGTGTGTTTGTGTGTGTGTGTGTGTGTGTACAGCATTGCACACACGGATGTTAGTATTTTGTATATGATTGAAGAAAGCACAAAGGAATGTCCATACATGTTTCATGTAATGTATCAGTGAACAGTGTGTGCATGTGTGTGCATGTGTGTGCGTGTGTGTGTGTGGGGAGAGAGAGTCACTCTGCAGCACCATGACAACAGCGGGGCTGTCTGATCCTCTCTTTCTAATTGTCTGTGACCTCGTAACCGGAGACGCACTCTCAGGCAGGAGGAGGGCCTTTCACACGGCAATCACTTTTGGATTTGTCCTCTATGCAACTCCTGAATACCACTGCCAAAAAGGTGTGTGCATGTGTGTTCATGTGTGTGTGTGTGTGTGTGTGTGTGGGTGTGTATACCTACTTATATGCAGGTGTGACCGCTGCTTTCAAATCTAAACCCCCACTGACTTGCAGTGAAGTGGACAGGTGAAACATATGTGATGTTTTTAAAATAAAATTTAAAAAAAAACAACACAATATGCTGTTTAAAGTGATGCCAGCAGTATGGGGTGATGTGTTGATTTGGCCACCACGAGGATTTTAATGCCAGTTGTGTTGTTAAGTTGTTGAGTGATGGACTTTTCGGCATATTCGACGCATTCCCGTCATTTTCCAGTGTGAAAATACGTAACAACGTCGCAACAGTGCAAACAAGCAGGCTTGGGTTTCACCGCAACACTCTTTCACAGTACACGCAGACAGCCGAGTAACTGATTCCCTCAACTCGCCCTCCTCTATCTCCTCTGCTGTCTGCCTGTCTGTCCCTCCGTCTGTCTGCAGAGACTGTTCTGATGGCTCCGTTGTGTTCCACCATAAAGGGGCCTCAGTAATGGCCCCTGTCACACAAAGGTATTAAGGCCCAGAGCCTCTCTCTCTCTCTCCGACGCCACTGGCAGCTGCTCCGGGGGAATAATTTGATTTGGTATTTTATGCTGGAAAAGAGCCTTTCTTCCCGAGCCACATTTGCGCTTGGCTTCTCCTCAGCCCCCTGAAAGACTTTACATGACATTAACACGTTTCAGAGAGCATTACGGCTTGAAAAGAGATTTGTCTAGACAAAGACGCGGTTTATTTGTAGTTAAAGCTTCATTTCCTGCCCCCTTCCCTCTCCTGCACTCTCTCCCCGCACCTTTGCTCGCCCCCACCCGCGGCCCCTCCTCCCTGCCAGGCGCACAATGGTTGGCGTCCTGACAGGTAAGAGGATTTCAATTAGTTTACCTCCGAATGGGCCCGGCGAAACGTGATTAATGAAAGCAATTAGTCTCTGTCATGTCTTCAGCACGCTCCTGCTAAATCACCAGACTGCTCCTCGCTGACACTAAGAGCAAATTACATCACCCAGATCCTCTCCCTCTCCCTCTCTCTCTCTCTCTCTCTTTTCCTCTCTCGGCCTCTTTATGAGCTCCCCATGTCTCGATGAAGAGAGCGGCGGAAAGAAGGAAAAAAGACAGGAATGAGACCCAGCTGATACCCATGTGCACATTTTTTCCTCTTTACCCTTTATGAGTGTATCCCATAAACAACCAGAGTAATAAAAAAGAATAATACTTTGCAAGTCCAATTCAAAGAGTTCCGGGACATTATTCCTTAAAATGGTTATATTACAGGGAACATATATATCTGTATATATGTCAAAGATAAATAATAATAATAATAATATTCAGTCCCTCAGTGAACCAGCAGTAAATTAATCATTAATCAGGGGGATGGCTTTTGCTCCCCTGATTATATGACACATGTCGCCCATATGTTTACACTCCACAAATCTCCTTTCCCCTCCTTAACGTCGTGCAACACACACACAACACGTAAACTGCAGAGCTGGATTTATGCAGGCCTGTGCTAAAAGTTTTCAGGCTTCAGAGTGTGCACGCGCTGCGAGCTTCTGTCACGGAACCGCGGAAACTCTCACCCTGGAAAAAAAGAAAAAAGGGATCAAATCGAATAAAAGGGAATTTACTGAGCCATAGATAATGTTTTGTTAGCTGCAGGCTGGGTGGACCTCGGCCAAGAGTAATCACTGGCCAGTGGGAGGGAGACGGCCTCACCTGCTCCAAACCCATCGCATGCGTGCTTCCCTTTCTCACTGGATTTATATATTTATCCCACAGCGTCCGCCCACCCACCACCTCGCTAACGCTCTCGCTAACACTCTCGCTTAATACCTACTGACTGTCAGGAAGGCTACTTTATTCCAATTAAAGATGTAAATCTGTATAAATAAGTCACAGACTTTTTTAATAAAAGGTGATGCGTTATTTCTTCTTTGCTTTGATTATTATTGTCGCCATCGCTCTTTATTAGTTTGGTGTTGGTCAGTAGACTAACATAAGGCTTATTTTCCTATAGTCATCAGTCCATTTTTTTTTTCTTCATAGTAAAAACACATTTCTTATGAACTCCATCGAATTGTTTCGTCTGGCAAAAAGGGTTCATCCGCTAAATCCCCATGTTGGCTTGTCTGTGGCCTTTAGGAAGGTGTGCTCAGGATGAGAGGGCTTACATATTTTGATGTTATCCTATTTCTTCATTTCCTGCATTGGCTGGGAGCGACGGTGCAGACTCTGAGAGCGTCTCTTTTTCTGCTCTGCCCGTTTCTCCTCTTCCTGACACGCTGTCTGTCAGGCGGCGGATGGCGCCTTGACAGGCCCGTTCCTATTGGAGAGCGGATGATTGAAGGCCTCGTCCTCCTCCTCCGTTCACTGCACGCTGTCCGTCTTGTTACGCGCTTTTTTCCGGCGTGACGCACGTTGCGGAATATGCGTGTCCGCGTTGCATGTTCGCAGCGGCTCCCTCATGTGCCAGGGCCTGTGCACTGCGAGCTCCTTCCTGTTATGCTTCAGATGGAGGCTTCCTTGTCAAGGTGTCATGCTACAGCGCCGTAATATCTGCCCACCCCCACCTCCCCCCTTTATGTGTCTCGCCCCATCACTCAGAAACTGGGAAAGCCAAAATCTCTCTCCACACACACACACATGCACATTCAGTTCTTTCTCTTAATATCTGTCCCCCCCGATCCCTCTATCCTCTTGTCTAATGTTTTTCTGTCCCTGAGCCAGAGTCTAATTGTTCAAAGCTCTGTCAGCCTGCAACACTTTGATACTTTTCCCAGGCTTCAAAAGAGCACAGATACAATAGACATATGACTGCGGGGCACGTCAAGGCAACAGCCAAGGTTATATTAGTTATCATGTCTTTTTTGTCTCCGTGTTCGCTGGTAGACTTTTACTTTGCCGGAGAGGGTGTTTTTCGGAAGGAAGCAGAATTGTTAGTGGTTTCTCAGGCTGCTAGTTCAGCGCCCCGGGGATATTTTGTTGGTTTGCGACTGACGTTCCAATACGAATGCAGGTAAAGTTATGTACGCGATCAGATGTTCCAAATGGTGGCGTGTCTGCTCTAATAGCGACGTTGAGGTTTCTGTAATTGACACTGGCCTAATGTGTGTACATTTTTACACATTGTTGCTCAGCTAACCACATGGCCCAGCCTGTCTTTAAGGGCCTGGCATGATTGAGCCTGTGAAGGACAGCTGGGATCACATAATGTGTTGCAGACGTTTTTTTGGCAACACTTTGGTAAAACCGTTTGGATCAAAGAGGCAATTTTAATTGCAAACAACTCAAAGGTCAGTCTGCAAAGTGAGACCTGTAAGTTTAGACAGGAAAAAAAAAACGCTCCTTAATCGTAGCATCACTTTATCCCAGTGCCTTTGCTAAAGAATAATGTAGAATTTAAAGGTGACTGTTATTTACCTTAAGTTGTGTACCGTGAATATATGTGATTATTCAGTATATATATATATATATATATATATATATATATATACCATAAGCAGTACAAAATTTTAATGGTGTGTTGAATCTGCACATTTTCACCTTAACTGAAATAGATTTTTCTTTTTGGAAATTGATGTTTGGTAACTCTCCAAAGCTGCTGGGCCTGAAAATACAAACTCTCAAAATATTTTCTACTTTAAAAAAAAAACATTTTAAATTAGATTTTAACTTTATTATTCAGCTTGTAAATTCTTTACCTATTTAGAATCGGGCCTACCGCACGACACAACCTAAAGACATCCCTGTTGTTACTCAATTACTTGTAATGTAATTCTGTCAGGGGAACCAGCACTTGACAACAATAAGCATTAGATTGTGTTACACTTTCTTGTTTTTTTTTACTCCACATAACATTAGTTCACTTTTCACACAACAGTGATCCAGTTTCTGTGTTTCTCTGTAACGAGTATTGTTTAGAGTGGAGGTTGCCAGCAGCAGGTTAGCACCTCCTCAGCACTGCTCACATGATCGCCATTCACCTCCATGGGGGATATGCTCGGCACGTTCTATTTATGGATGCTGGGTAAAATGACACTTCACCCTCAAACCCCTCTGTCTGAACGGGGGAGAGAGAAAAAAACAGGCCACTGTCATATGTTACATGCAGGACTGATTAGGACAAGAGATAGACACGCAATGTTAGTGACATGTTTAGGCTTAAGTACTGTAAATGGGGCTTTTATTGTGAAAAATTCTTCCTAAACTCAGACGCCCTGCAGATACAATGTTTCCCATAAAACCACAACTTGACATTTTTTTACATTTAAGCTTAGATCAAACAAATGAGATGTAAAAATCATATTACTGCAATGGGTGGCGGTCGGTGGAAAACTTTGCACAGAGCCAAGCTACATTTTTCTCCCTATTTAAACTGTGGTTTCAGACTTAACGTACACATTTGAGAATGTTATCAATAAAATTGATTTTTTTTCTCCCAATGTATAATAAAGCCCCATCCCCCCATACCTCCACACTACCCCCTGCCCGTCCACGTAATAAGTCAAGTGAGTGCAAACACCTACACCAGGTAGAACAACGTGTGAAAACGTCTGTGGGCCGACAGGAGCCTTTGTTTTGACTCCGTCTCTATTCAGCTCTGTGGGATTTCCTCCCATGTCCCATTGCTGCCTTTGACTGAGGAGTGGGTGAAGAGGGACCGGCCTAACAGGCTGTCTTCTCACTCGTGCAGAAAATGGCACTTTCCACGGGGAAGATCGCGTCTTCATCGCCTCCAGGCTGCTCTCAGGCTGTGGGAGCTATGGGCTGTGATTGCTGGTGAGCTCAGACGAGCAGCTTCTCACTCACTCACCGGGAGCTCTGTTTTTACAAGCCTCTGAACCCTGACAGGAAACGGGCAACGAATGAGCTATGACGTCCTTCACCAAAACACACATTTTGAATTTTGTTTTCCCAAGCAAAATACATCACGGCGTCCTTAAATGTCAAGCGTCTTATAATAACGATGTATAGATCAACACGTATGGGAAGCTCCCTTAAGTATCAGATGTCACATTCACATTTCTGTTCCGGAAGCAGTGGAGGCAGCGTTTACACAATAGCTGACGTTCACACACATACTGACATAAAATCTGGTGTACGTGCCAAAGAAATGCATCCATACTTCACTTGACTTTTGAAAGACAAACTTTTAGCAAACAACAAACAATAAATATACAGTGAAACCTCGACTTACGAACGCCTATACTTGTGAACTTTTCGAGATACGAACCGAAGATTCAAGATTTTTTTGCCTCCTCTTACGAACCAAATTCGACTTCCGAACCCGAGCACGGAAAAATTATAAACATTTCCCCGGCTGCCGCCATTACGTGTGACCCGTGCTAGTCTCTCAGAGCGTGTGAGGTGACTGAGGCTGTGTCCGAAATCGCTCCCTAACCCCTATATAGTCCACTACATTCATATCCCTATGTAGGGAGGAGGAAATAGGGATAGAAAGAAATCGCTTCGATTTACGAACGTTTCAACCTACGAACCCGATCACGGAACGAATTAAGTTCGTAAGTCGAGGTTTCACTGTATATTTTTTTATCCTGCGTCTTGCCTCCCTCGTCGCTCTGCCTCCCCGCCTGTGGCGCACGCTCTCATGTTTCCAGCAAGCTAAAACGATACAGAGGAAACACATGCGAAATTTAACATGCAATATCCTTTGATAAGCGGTCAGTGTCTGGCATATGTATTATGGAATCAGACGTCGATTCCCTGCGAAATGCAAAGTGATCTTTTCATCATGTCAGTGAAAACACAACGGAAAACAGCAGGAGCTGTGAGAGAGTCCGTCCTAATTCCCACAAACCGAGTAAATCATGTGGCGTCGGTGGACTGTTTTGACGCTGATACAAACCATTGATTGTTTAACAAAGTCTAGATTAAGACAGGGAGGAATTAATTGGGATTCCAGGGGCCTTTCGTTTCTCTTTGTATATTTTTGCGCTGGCTGCAGTAGATGAAAAAAGGCCAGTTCCCAAAAGCAAAAAAAAAAGGTAAACTCATGTGCATCACCTGGCGATTCATGTGGTTTCACATCCCTCTATAGGACAACATGCTATAAAATGTCTGTCCGGTAAAAAAAAAAAAAAAAAAAGTGTGTAAAAATTTATGATTTTCATTCTTTTGTTTATGATCTTCACCAAAGGCCTTTATGGCATCAAAAATCCACCGCTGTCACGATAAAAAAATATATAATGTAGATAGTCTTTTGAATATGAGGTTTGGCCATGTCCCCATGCCATGCTCTCACTGTGCCATTTCCTCCCCGCTCCTCCCCCCATCTGACAGCCAGTGGATTTATGTGTATGTGGTTGCCCAGAAGACCCTCTACTGTACCCTCCCTGCAGAGCCTGTCACACAAGCTGATGTATTCCCCTCCAACCCCTCTCCCTCGCCAAGCTTTATGATGGAAACTGATACAAACAGCGTGATAGGGTTTCGGGATAAATTATTCACGCTTCCAGTGCTCTCTGCCGCTGTTTTGGTTCTTAGAGGACGTCCATTTTACAAATGGCCCTTTTTTTGTTTTTTCTTTTCAAACCGCATCCTTTTAATTGATCCGCTGCAAAGACGGTACATGTGTGATTGAGTGAGCGGAGCGCCGTGTGGTTAAAGTTCAGTGGAGCGCTTTGGCCAGGCCGGTGTGCGTTGCCGGGTGTTGGCGGCTTGTGCCGCGGGGCACTAGGTGCCGTAAGATTTACGGCCTGGTAAATGAAATGGCTGTCCATCGGTTGCAGGGGCAGCACATCTCCAGAGCGCTGGGCCTGATGGCTCCACCATCTGGTAGGATAGGCCTTTAATTGAAAAGAATTTCTGGACTGAAGGGGAAGAGCTGGACCAAGTCTCCCAGTCCCCCAAGAGAGAGAAGTAATGAAAAGAAAATAACTTCTCTCCTCTTTAGTGCCTATGGAAGCCATAAAGAATAACAGGACATGGTGATATAACAGACGCACTGCCGTAGCGAGTGGGTGAATAACTTTCATATTACAGCCGACCATCTGCTAAGACGGTTTTCGGAGCTAGGAAGCCAATTGGATTAAGCGTTATGGCCACTTTGCTCACTGCGGCTTTCAGAGGCTACCTTCAGGTGGCAGTTCATAAAGCATTCTTTTTTTTTGTCAGATTTATTTAGACATGAAAGATGTGTTTTTACTTTTTGTGTCAGACGCACCCACTCTGTACTCCCACTTTGAGAGTGGGCTTTTTCTTAAAACAAACAGGAGGGATGGAGGGAGGGGATGGCAGACATCCTGGAGGCCATAGAGGATAACTGATGAGTCTAGCAGGACCGAGAGGCAGAATAACAACACTCACCTTTAATGTGGCTTCTCACCATTGGGATTCACCGAGCTCCAGACCTGGCCGGCGTGCGAGTCTGTGTGTGTGTTTGTACGAATCATATAGAATCATTTCATGCATTACGCTAATCATGAACCTAATTGTCCGATTTTGTGTCGATGGCGGAGAAGACTGTGTGAATGTCACGGCTTTGGTATGCTCATGTGGCACCAAGACGCCCTTCCACTTGACAGTATTGCCGTGTGTGATGAGCACACCAACCCTCCCGACTCCCGGACTCTGTGGGAAAATGTATCGTTTACATCCACTTCCAAAAAAAAAAAAAGTACCAAAGTGTGCCGTATGAACAGGTTCCAAGCTTCCTTCAGTTGACAAGTGTGTACACTGGATGAGGTCATCGGCAAAAATCATTTTAAGTGCCCAAAGGAATCGCCCACGCCCAAGGTAAACAGATATAGATACTAAAGGTAAATGTAACCCAGCCCGTGTGCGCGCTGCCTCTGGCTCCTCTCGGCACCCGGAGACTCTGCGTTGTGTTGTGTGTGGGTAATGGCGGTGTGCGGGGAGGGTAGTGCAGAGGGACGAGCCGGACACACGGGGGTGACGTAGATCGTGGCTTGGACCGCGCCGTTTATTTACTCACTTCACTCCTTTACAGTGGTAAACAAAGACTCAGTTTATAACAGTTTATAACAGAAACATGCATATAGATCGGAGAGGGCAGCTTCAACGTGCTCACCTTTACAGTGGTAAACAAAGACTAACCAAGATGGCGCTTGCGCGGCCCATCCCCTTAAAATACGGTGGCTCACACGGGACAAACATTCAAAACGCACCAAACCCCCTGAGGGCAGAAACAGCGCACCAGCACCATCAACAGGCAACTGCCCTACATAAACAATAAAGTAAGTGGCAGACACTGTGCTGCAGCCGATGAAATAAAAACAGGCGGTAATAATGATTTTCGACATCTATTTTTCCACGGCTTTGTGAATGTCGGCCCTGTTGAAATTAGACAGACGGCCTCTCTTTGAGCACACATCCAGTGTCTCGTGTGTGTTTTGGCATTTGTTGCCTTGTGCAGGCATCGCAGCGGCGTCCACACGCGCACACGGAGATGAATATGTACACAGGCATACAGGCCACACACACACACGTACACAAGTTTTGATTTGGGACCAGTAATGGTGGTTTCCAAGACCACTCATTTTCATTCCATGCTCTGAAGACAGGCGTAGGGTCGACTGTAATATTTCAAAGCGTCTGGCCGTGACTTTGAGCGGACAGAGTAACAACTCCGTCACAGAATCTGCGAGTGAAATGGCTCCTGTCAACAAAGCCAGATCGCCCCAAAACATCATGGTCTCATGGCAGGGAAAAGAAATGTAATCAGATATACCTTAGGTCACCAAGCCAACCCTGAACAAATCGCACATGGGTAAACCATTTTGTTAAAACAACGTCTAAGAATAGGCAGGGTGACACCATCCCTGTCTGTGTCCCTGTGCATGTGTGTGTGTGTGTGTGTGTGTCTGTCTGTGCAGGCATGGGTCACAGCTTGTCCACTGACATGGACCCCATAAGATCAGATGACAGCACTTCATAACATTCACACATTCACAGCATGATGTGTGCTATTCAAGAGGTGGCTGCAGTGGTGATATACTGTACACACCTGACGTGTCACAGGCTAATTCCGAATCAGCAAACTCCTGTGGTCACCAGACAAAACGAAAGAAAGCTGAGGCGTATGGAGATCTAATGTTCTAACGTGTGTAACTCTAATAGAGGGGAGACACACATGCACAGGATTAACACTCACACTGGTGTGCATCACATGCAGCATGTGTAGATTATGAGTTGATTGTTTACATTTGTGAAAATGGATGATTCTAATTTATTGAATTCATTTAATTATGTAATCAAATACATGATTTGTGTGTGTATGTGCATTTGCCAAATATATTCTGTGCAAAAAAAAAAGATTGCAATACATTTTTCATGTTCGTCAGTATTTATTTATATAAGTATACAGTCGGCAGATGATAAAAATATGTAAACACTCATGCTACCATGTAATAGCTCTTAAGGATCCCAGCTAATTTTGTCTTCTCCAGAGCAGTTATTATTTTATGTCAGAGTAAGTATTTAAAATCAGTGAATCAAGCGCGTTTGCCCTCTCAGAGAAGGTCAGATTACCTCAGAATAATTTGTCACTGTTTGGAGGGCCAATGGGGTAATTATGATGTTGACGGCCCAGAGATGATTCAAACTCATGCTGAAGCCTCTCCAATTATGTGTGTGAGGTAAAGGGGCCTCGGCCAAAGCCGGTGAGAGCGGCTGCGGCTCCGCTCGCCTCCGCGCTCTTAAACAAATACACCCGTCAGACATCAATAGGAAGGATTTCTGTTTTACCACACCTGACCTTTAGCCGCTGTCCCAGCCTGTGCCCACCAAGACCAGACCTGCACGTCCCAGACATTCAGCAGTAATCACTAACACCCACACCAAATGCATCGTAAACCTGACACACACACACACACACACACACACACTGGTGGCTGATCCGCAAAGCATGATGGACAGATGCATTGCTCGAGAGAGCAACAGAAGACTAAAATAAATAAAACAATGCTGCCGGATGACAGCATGGGGCTTTAAATGGAGGGTGGTGGGAAAGGGAGGAATAGACGTGGGAGTGTGAAAGAGATGGGCCCCGCATTGGTCGGGGGCCCTTGTGGGGCTGACACAGTCTGTGTAATGCCATGCCACGGGGCCAGCTGGCAGGCCCAGAAGGAGGCATGACAGAATGTGACAGAGGATACACAGAGCGGGGACTCGGGGAATCCCGACACAATAATGCTGATGGCAGTGCTAAAGCCCAGATTTAATCACAGTCATCACCCACCTGCCAATAGAGAGTTATACAACGGATGTGAATGGCAGCTTCCCCTATAGTGAGTGTTGATCCCCCAGCGGAGATGAAGAAAATATTTATAAAAATCAGTTCAACTAAACTTTAAAAAGCTTTGATTGATGAATGCATTGTGTCAGTGGTTGTTCATTTTAGATACTAAACAAGTTTTTATACAAGCCAGTTCGTACAAATCATACATGTTGATGCATTGGTGCAAATTTCCATATTTTTCCTGTTGTTCAGCGAGAACAGGTTTCCCGTTTCAGCTTCGCATGTCAGCTGCCACGTTTTGACCGTCGTCTCATCTTGGAAAAACATGTGTCCGGTTCATCAGGGCTGATTCTCTCTGCAAACGGGCTTTTCGTTTTCTTCCCTGTGTGCTGTCAGGAATCAAATGAAGCAGCATGCAGACGATATGATGGCGTTGTCAGTGCGGAGCCGAGCCGACTCTCTGATTTTAACCAGAGGCTTTTTTAGTGTCTCAAGCAGGCCTCGGGTTCAATCATACACAATCATGCGCATACACACAAATTTACACACACACACACACACATACTCACTCACACACAGCTCATCAGGTTAGCAAGTGCTGCTGGGACTTGACAGGGAACGGTCCTGTGGTTTGGATACCAATCAGTCTCTGAAAATGTTTACATTTGAACTGTGCGGCGTGCTTTGACTCTCAGGTGCCCCTGTGTAGTTTGTGTAGATTGCACTACCACAATTAAGATCGCTCAAAATGAGAGTAATTTCACATGCGGGACACACGCATGCAGACAGACAGACATGTGTACATGTTTCCCTTATGTTTCCTTTTGTCGTTTTTCATCAGATGGATTTTGAACGCTGTGTTTTTTTTAAAAAATATGAAATTATGTGATTATGGTTTTATTATTCTGCCTGTTTGATTCGCGTTTAATGTGAAAAACGCATCATCAGTTGCTTATGTGCGATATTCAGTGTGTGACTCGGCCCGAATTATTCGCATACGCTCAAGTTGGGTCGGACTTTGGATGTCAGTTTGGTTGAATTGCGTGTGTTTATGTGGGCATGTGCGTGTTTGTGCTTCTGTGCGTTGGCTCCTGACAGCTATCACTTCTGACACAAAGTGGTTGTTTTGCTCCGTTTCATGTTGTAATAGCTTCCCCGTGATGGCGGAGCGGACCTCTGCTTGTCGCTGCTCTCAGCCATGACTCCTGCAATATTTACATGTTTATGCTCACAATTTCCATCCGTTGTTTCTGGAACAATCAGCAGCAGGGGCCTGGAGAGAAATGCGGGGACCGGCTGTGAGTTGGGCTCAACTTGGGTTTCATGATTGGGAGGCTGGGCCTGATTATGCTGGACTCAGTGGAGGGGAGGCCGCAGTGAGGGGTCGGGGGGTGGGGGGTAGTTTTCTTTTCTTCAAGGCCCTCTCAAGGTCTCTGACTGAGGGCTGAAAAAAGTGAGGCTTTTGGGCATGTGCATGAGCTCGCCCTCAGAGAGAAGCTTCACCGCAGTGAGGTACATTACCCAAACCACCACAGGGTTCATAGGCGGCTGAGAACATAGAAATGATAAGTCATGTTTATCTGATAGTGATAAACAATAGAGGTTAAGTACAATCATAATTAATATTGAGTTTTGTCAGAATGTAAACAAACTTAAAGATGAATACAGGGGGTCCTCGTGTTACGACGGAGATCCGTTCCTGAGAATGTGTCGTAACCGAATTTCGACGTTAGTCGGAACATACATTCGTATATATGTATTCGTATGTAGATAATAAGTTGTGCCACTAGATGTCGCTATAATACCACGCTAAAATAAGAGTTTATTATGGTGAATTGCCTTTTGTCCCTCTTGACACACCGTAGGGGTTGATATCGCAAGTGTAATGAGCATTTTCTTTAGACTTCTGATATCAACCGTGTAGACCCTGTGTTGTGAATAAACCTACGGTATTGCCAGGATCCCGAACCCATCTGTGTCCCCCACCAGCCGGCCATTTCACATAAGTAAACACAAGGCAGAGTAGCCTTGCTGTGCTGTGGAGGTGTTGGAGAGCCGACAGGCTCGCTGAGAGACAGAGAGAGCGCTCACCAACTAGTTCCCGTGTGAAGTCTGTACGTCTTTACGGGGCAAACCGCTTAAGCCGAAACAAGGAAGTT
>JAFBJQ010000368.1:98627-121658 GCA_016785345.1 Trinectes maculatus | reverse complement strand
GCATTTCCTTTAGATTTCTGATATCAACCGTGTAGACCCTGTGTTGTGAATAAACCTACGGTATTGCCACGATCCCGAACGCATCTGTGTCCCCCGCCAGCCGGCCATTTCACATAAGTAAACACAAGGCAGAGTAGCGTAGCTGTGCTGTGGAGGTGTTGGAGAGCCGGCAGGCGCGCTGAGAGACAGAGAGAGCGCCCACCAACTAGTTCCCGTGTGAAGTCTGTACGTATTTACGGGGCAAACCGCTTAAGCCGAAACAAGGAAGTTCACGGGAGATGTGAAAAAAAAGAAATTCATGAAACTGAATCTTTTTCATGGGACCCACTCTACACCCCTACATGTAGTAGTAGTACTAGTAGTAAAATTATTTGTAGAGAGTAACTCGATCCTATCAACATATCAGTCGTGCTGTAATGTGGTACAAAATGGCGTGCTAAATAATCATTTGAAGTCAAAGGAAAACTATTACTACTGAGGAGTAAAGTCAAACCCCCCGAGGACAAGTGGGAGCTCTACAAGAAAGGGTGATACTGATGACTGTGTGGATGTATGGCGAAAGAAAGCAAAGAAACACAAGTAGGATGAAAGGGTGTGGAGGTCCCTTGTGATGTGGCTGCAGACGTAGCGGGTCCCAGCGTCAGCCTGGCCCAGCGTCGGGTTTCCCCTTGCCGGAAGTGGCGCGTTTCCCCTGGCGACAAGCTCTTCCTGCAAAATAAAGAAATCATTAGAAAGATGACAGCTGGGCCCGCCAACAGAAAGCCCCGGGGGCCCGGCCTCAGAGAGCTGCCACCCAACATTAGCTGGCTGCTTACTGCTTCACCATCACCTTCTTCACAAAGGTAAACAACGCTGCTGCAACGCGGCTTTCTGCGCGATCGGCGTTCTCGATGTCAAACTCCATCGCTTTCCTAATTTTTCTTTCTCTATCTCCGATCTGAATGTGCTTATCCGACACTTGGCCTTGCTCTTGCACACATCCCACTCCTTTCTACGGTCCCTGAGGACGATGGTAGGAGGAGCAATGTGGGGGTCGGTCAGCCAGCTGAAAAATATTCTGACATGTGAACCCCAAATCACGCGCAGTGAGTCTGGAGCTGAAGGGTCCAGGCTCCGGCGGTGACCCCTGGCAATCACGGCGTGTGGCAGCCACACTGGGGCCTCTGCAGCACGGCCTTCTGGGAGTGAGCCACGCCACATTCCAGCCAGAAGTCTCCCAAAGCATTTCCTCCACAGGCCATCGCTTACTTCTGTCTGCCAGACAAACGGAGCTGAAAAAGCCGGAGGACTTATGGCTGCATTAAGAGGGCTCTCCTGAAAACCATCAGCGTTTGACCTCCGCTGACATGATTACACTGTAAAGGAAGATATTTTGAAGTTAATCCTAAAAGATAGTCTTGTCATGTGCCTAAAGGCCTACAGCAATTAACTTTAGCTGCAAATGATAGCATTCAGTTGCTTATTATTTCAGGAAAAGTGTGTTTTATTCCCAAATAGATTCAATTTTGTTTACCTTATATTTTCTTTTCTTTTATATTTGAATATTATTCTTATTTATATTTTTAAGAGAACGAGGTGTTAAGGTGTAGGGAATAGGGTGGATGGAGGGCATCAAAATATGACACGCCCTCACACCTCCAGGTGCCATGACTCTGTTGCCATGGTGATTAGGAGTGACATAGGTTAACACCTGCTAGCGCTCACTCATGGAGATTAATGTGGCTGCTCGCGCAAGGCGCACACACACGCACACACACACACACACACACACACACACAGACTGGAGCCCCGTCCTCTCTAATGGGGACTGATAAAAGACAGGCTCCATCTCTTACAGACAGGACTGACTGGGCAGCTCGGGGTCAGCCCCGCTGCAACCATTTCCATGTGCTGCTGCATTTACACATACGGGCCCATGACTAGGAAGCAGGACATGGCTTTTCTGGACTCACTTAGCTTCACTACACTCCCTGACACCACATGACAGAAGGCTGGTGGCTGGACCGTGTGCCCGCTACATTTACTCTGTCAAATTAAATCACAGCGCGCGGGCTAGCGGGACATGTCGACTGCTCCCCGCTGTCTATCGGGAGATGTTCCCAGCCGGAACGATAAGCTGCTAATCGAATGCAGAGCAGAAGTATAATCGTCTGTCTAACAGGGAGAGACTGACAGACATAACGCAACAGCAGCTATGAAATCATACAGTCAGCATTGTCACCGTTGTGCAGCGCGTGCTAAACGAGGCAGGATAAAGCAAGTTGATGTAAACCTCTCTGAGACTGTTGACACAATGTGGCTCATTTCCATCGGCGACGTCTGAGTCAGGGGCCAGTGCAGAGCTGGCACGTGCTTATTTACACACACACAAATCAGGCTGATGCCCTGATGGGAAGGCTGTTCTACTGATCTGCACTGGACAGCTCAATTATTCTGTTAAATCCCCCGTCTATTCTGCCATTTTTAATGGGTTCCTCTAAGTATATAGGTATTTAGATTATATTTATCCCCATTTGTGTATATTCCTATGAAATGCTTGTAAAAGAGATAATATGGGTGTTACGTTTAAACCTAAAGATTTTTCACCTGATTTCAACAAAACATATTTATCGTAGGGCTCTCATGCATAATTATGTTTGTGTTTTCCTTGTGCACAGGTTTTGAACCAGCAGCCTGTGTAATTGGAATGGCGGTGAATGGAATTTCACTTGCGGTGTTTACAGAACCGAAAGAATACATTTGAGGAAAAAAAATTCCCTTTCACCAGAAACGGCTCAGACGGGAAAAAAACTCTTTCCACAGACTTCCCAGTCGACAGCCTCAATCGCAACTACTACTTCCAGTGTAGTTAAATGACATTTGTATTTATTTGTATTAGTTATTTATCTGTTTTGTGTTTGTATTCTTATTGTTAAAGTCTTAAATAAGTCTTAAGTAAGCACTGTTTGTACCATTATCAACTCCATTGTATCAGGACAGCCGCAGAAATCTCAATATATCTAACTTCATGACCGGAAAACTGACGCTTTAAACTTTTTTTTTTTTCAAATGGTAAAGATATAATACTCTGTTTTCAAAGGTTTCCCTGGTGCAGAAGCGCATCACCGACTCTACAAGTGGTTTTCATTGGGCCCGGCAGCCTGGAGCAGCTCATTGTCTCCATGCCAAAGTGTCTCTCCCAAAGCAGTGACTATAAAAAACCATTTGGGACACTAAGCCCTTAATGATGACAGGATGCTTAGGTGGAGCAGGTACCCTGACTTCCCTCATAAACTCTGATGGGTTTTGAACTACTCTAACTCCCCTGGACTCTGGTGTCTATCTGGGCCAAATCACTCACATGGTACTATTTATTTGGCCTGTTTGAGATTTGAGCATAATCAGGACCACCTCCCCACCCCCCGTTTTTTCTTTGTCCCGGTCCTCCTAATAGCAATTGATATGTGCTATTAGAGAGATTTCACTGCGTAGTTTGTGCTCACATGAAAGCAGTGGTCTGTTTACAGGATTTTAAATGAAGGGGATTTGGGGAGCATTGTCATCATGGTTAAGACCAGGCTAAGGATACGAGGCACTTAATAACAATAAGGGAAAAGGATCTGTGGGCACGCTTCGCTGGTCGGGCAGAATGTTAGCGAGAGCAACTGCCAAATTTCTATACTGACACATAACCAACAAAACTGTGTGTTGGCACGGTTTCTGTTGCATCTATTACGTTCATTCAGCATTAAAGGAAGAATTTCAGAAAGTGTATCATTTCCTAATGACTTTAGGTCCATGGTCAAACACAGTCCATCAACCACAGCCTTCTTGGGTTATTGTGACAAGAGTTGTGTGTTTTTTCAAGAAACTCATTTTCAAAACAGCGCAGCGTAAAAGAGCCTCCAAAACCGCTCCCGCCATAGTTACAAAAACAAGCTTATTCCTGCTCAAACGCACAGTAATGCTTCATTTCTGATGATGTTGCTTCCAAACACTGTAGAAATAGACATAATAGCAGCGTTTTTCCGTAAAAACGCGTGCCAACTGCGGCGCTCGCCGCTACGTGCAACGCGGAGGAATCGCAATCTGTTCGCGATTATCAGCAAGACGTCACTGAGCAATAAATCTGAAGGGAGCTGTTGTCAGAGTGCAGTCACGCTATGGGCTGCCACCATAATGGCAAACAACAACAATACGGCCCAGAGTCTTTTGTGGGACAACCCTGCGGGCTACGTTCACTTTTTACAAAGTTCCCAAAATATTTTTTTTTTTTTGCAATTGATCGGCCTTGTCATTTTTGAGGGAGGACAACAAAGCAAGGAGGTGTAAAAATAGCCCCGAGGCCCTGAGAGGCATTGTTTCGTTTCTCAATGCAGAAGGGAGGAGTGAGAGGAGCCGAGGCTGGGAATCACCCCGAGGGCTGAGGGTGGGGAGGTGGAGGCACGCTAAGAAACAAAGTCCAGGTGACATCCTAGCGTCAGTGTCACCCATTTAGGGTGACAGCACGGCGGTATCAGTGACAACAAACGCTGCGGGCTGTGGGGCTCCGTCAATGCTGGCGTGATTCTGACAGGGAGGGAGAGAGTCACAGTTTTCAACAGAGACCTTAAGCAGACAATGTGAGTCTCATATCAGGCCCCACGTATTGTACGAGTTAAACGTTGCCCTCTTTCACCGGGTAATGGGTGTGTTTGATTCTACATAGTTGTCCCTTAGGATGATGTATGGTTGAGACAACTGAATCATTCCTGTCCATTTCCTCTGTAACCTTCTGGGGTTTTTTTGTTGAATGCACATGATTTATATAATGTCCATATCCTCTTTAGACCAGGTCTGTGTCCGAAATCGCCCCCTAACCCCTATATAGTGCACTTTATAGTGACCACGCCATTTTGTAGTGGTGTCCAAAAGCTTAGGGATCATAGCATGTCCACCATATAGTGCACTCAATGTATCCCACAATTCACCGTGAAATGTAGTGAACATCCGATGGTCACTAACCGGAGCAAGATATCCCATCATGCATTGCCAGAAATTCTCTGGGCTGCGCGGAAGTGAAAATGGCGGACGGACGGGAGGGAAATATACATAAATATTATAAAATATAACAAAATACGACAATAAAAAGTACAGGAAAGTAATCAAAAGCCTCTAATTTAATAAAAATGCAGTGGTAAACAAACAAGTATTTTGTGAGACAACAATAATGTGGTACGTTTTAATTGACGTTAATGACGTAATTACCGGCGCCGAGAGTAGTGTCCGAAAGATTTTTCTGTTGAGCTCACCATATAGTCCACTACATTTATTTCCCTATATAGGGAGTAGGGAGTAGGGAACGAGTGAGTGATTTCGGACACAGCACAGGTCTGCACAAAATACATGTCAACTTTATTGTTGTTGATACGATGATAATTCAGATGCCTCCATGCAAAGATGTTTCAGCGGCAGTGCAAATCTCATTTTTGTCTCAGTGTCCCTGCTTCGAGTTGGATGTAATGCCTCAGTAGAAGGACATTACAGCAGCTCTGGACACCCTGCAGAGTGGACCAAGCTAGTCAGTATCGTTTGTGATATGCAGCCATAGCTTTGACTCTCTCTCAGGTGTGAGTCTTTTCTGTTTGGAGATCCGGGCTTGGGCCTCGTTCCAGTCACTGAGGTGGTCAGGCATTTTCCTATGACGGAGTAAGGTCTCGGGGTAATGGGTCCATTTAGCAGTAATATTCCTTAATGGAAACAGCCTAATTACAACCACCAATAACCACAAGCCTTCGCAAAGGATTAAATATACGAAAGCAGAAAAAGGGCAGGTATACATTTTCCAAATGATGAAAAAGCGAAACATCTGCAGTTCTTAGCAGGTCGAGAAGAAAAAAAGTCTGGACGAGGACTCGGAGGGAGAGAAAAATGCTTTGTCACTTTAGATTTCACAGCGCCGGTTTGAGCTTGGGGTCGGGCGGGTGTGGATTTCAAAGCCCTGTACTTCCAGGGAGAAAACAAAAAACAAATATTTATTTTGTGGTTTATTGTGTTTTAATATGGCGGCCAGACGGGACGCAAAGAGAGTGCAGGAAAAGTATGCAGCTGCTGAAATCAATGAAAAGGATCTGCCTCCCTGACAATCACGGACAGCCCATGACTTAATCTTCCTTTAAGGGAGATTTGCGACTTTGATTGCTGCCCAGTTTAATTTTTGAAAATCTGACTTGGATATAGGTTTTGAAGGGAATGGAAGCTTTTTTTTTCCTTTTTCTCAGCGGGTTTGCTTGATTTAATTTGTTCTCTTGTTTCTGCTGCGATCTAATTTCCATTGTTACACGTTAGACGATGTCGGATTTTGACAGTTCAACCTTCTTTCATCTTCTGTCCGGTGATCTAAGAGTCCCACTTTAAACCAATCATAATAAAATCCCTGCTGTGTTAATAATTACAAATAAGGCGTGTCTGTGGATATTAATAGTACCCAGAGTTGATGGCAGGTGACAGTATGTGGCAGGTATAGTGAAATGAGGCCACTGGGGACGGAGGATTGTGAGTGAAGGCCTGTGATCGTCAGTCATCACCGGTCATTACAGCCCTGTCGCTGCTGTTGGTTGGTTGGTCCCACCGGCTGCTAAAATTGAATCTCAAGTTGTGTCCTATTTTGGTTTGAGGAACAGGTGATGCACTTGGCCCGACACGTTCCCTTGCCTCCGCACCACCCCCTTGGGGCTGCTCGTGAATGCAATGGCGACACAGTTTTCGACACAGAGACGGAGCAGAGGCAGAGAGGGCAGCCCGTTCTGCACGGCAGATCAATACTTGATTAACACTGCCTGGGAGCTGCGGAGCTGTGGCCCGTCTGGTTGTGTTTAACATGGGGGGAAACATGTTTCCCATGAGCACCTCAATGAGAGACAGTTGTCTCTGCTTTTGTTTGGTGAAATGAAGCCGTGTTGGACAGCGAGCGGTAATCAGGGCAGCGCTGTTTAATTCGCTGTCATCTCGCATGGCGCGGAGCTGTCTGTCTCAGTTTGTTGTCCTTTGTTTACAAATGCATGACTGACTTGGAGATATCCACTCAAATTAGGCAAATCCTTTGCCCCGCGTGTGCTCTGACAGGGTTGCGCAGTGTAACAGAGTTGAAAATATCAGTGTAAATGAGACTTCATTTGACCGAGTCGCTTCCTGGCGGAGTAAGTTATATATTTTTGTGGTTTCTAGCTGGTAGGCGAATAGCAACACAGAGGATCTCTGCCATTGTCAGCAGCAACACACCTGGACTTACCTGTGCCGTGCACCTGCCGCCCCGCTCTCAGTGTAAACTTCTCCCAGCCCACCATTTACATGCGGGTCATATCCTATTCAAATGTCACCATTTAAACGCAAGGCCATTTCAAAACAGACGTCGTCATCTGCCTTTGGATTACGCATAAGTTTGTATAAGGTTACCAAGTAAATAAATAATAAATCTGCAGACAGCGATGTCAGATTGATTTAATGTTGATATTAATACTACAGGAACGCTATTTTTTTTAAAAATATATTTTAATTTAATTTCTGGCAACAGTAAACAAACATATCTTTGGGGTTAATCACAACGGGGGTGGTGGGATTAAGAGAAATAAAGCTGCGCTGCTGCGACAAAATACTTGTTATTTGTCCGAAAACGTTCCCGCAGTCTTACCATTATTTCTACCATGTGGATGATTACGGGGTGAGCAACAGATATGCACAGACAAATTATAGTCCAATCCGGGACGCTTAGATTCGAATACCGACGTGCTTAACCTCAAAGTCCATGCTACGCAAGAGCATGAGTCAATAAGAGGAAGAGAGCATTCAGCCAAAGGTTCCACATCCTTGGTTTCAGGGGTGCAGCATAGTTCATGGATGGAGTATTAGCGTACAGTTGTACATTATGTGTCATTATGAGGTTGAATTTAAATGGTTGCCAGGTAAAAGGTCTGCAGGATGCCAAGAAATGACATCGTGGGGGGGGGGGGGCACGATGAAGACAAACTGGTGCAGTGGCTGCTCCTTCCTGTGAAAGTGATCACATCTTTATGGCTCCCGTCACTGCTCTTTACAGATCTGTTTCCCAGAGGTATTTGATGGGAGAGCCAAAGAGGGAGGAAGTGTGGGTCTGCAGCCCCCGTGTTAACAATGGCTCTCCTCAGACCCCCGGCCCAGGCCCAGCCAGTCATGAAACACCATGGAGATGTTATTGACCTCAAGGTTAACTCTCCTCAGGTAAGCCTGGGAGATAATGGACAAAGAGCAGTTCTTTTACAGGTGGAGTGACACGGCATATCCGCACAGTGCGGCTCCTCTCGCATTGACAGATTTTCTAATTCATTGCAGATTCCCATAAAACTGGGTGGCCAGGGCCAGTGGCGGCCAACAGAGGGCCCATTCATGCTGGGTGGGATGGGGGCCGGGCCAAATTAACCTGGATTAATTTAAAAGAGCAAAGGGTCCTTACATCCGAATAAAACGAAGATCAATAAATTAAATGTTGGGGTCAGGATGTCAAGTTGCAGCGATGATCGACCGACATGCGGAGCGCTACGGTCCTTGGCTGAGAGCAGGAGAGAGAGGGAACAGAAAAAAACAAAACGGAGCAAGACCCTTAATTACTTTATTCCAAGGAAGAGAAGTGCTTCCATGCATCTCTCTTTACATGCTAGAGTTGCACTCTTATAAACACTCTCATGTCAGAAAAGAATGCTCATTACTTCTCTCATTTGGCCCTGGGATTAGTTACTGCAGTAGAAAAGTCATCAAAGGAACCACACCGCGATTCTTTAACCTAGTTTGTATGACAGAGTAAGAATTATTATTTAAATGTGTGATTTATGTCTCTGTGGATTTTCCAGTTTCTTTCTGTTGTGGCTCGACCTTTCTTTCGCTGCATTTGTTTTTTTTTAATTGGGTTTTCTTAACGAGATTTCCCTTCATGTTTGTTTGTTTTTTTTTTTATCAGATTTTGCAAAATCAACACAACGTTTTATAGACGGTCATTTTATTTTTGGAAAAAAAAAAAAAAAGTTGATTGTGTCTCCTTGGTAAGACCTAAACCTGAACCACATCATGTCATTCACTGCACGATCAATTATCCAGTAAGGGCAGCCTTGTAAGGAGGCCATCTCATCATGCAGCCATTAATATCTAAACAGTGTCTGCCTGGAGATGACATATAGGACAATGGAAAGAGGGCCAAAGAAATGACCGAGTGGCCCAAGCCCAAGCTGTTAGCAGATTAAAGTGACTTAAAGATGCAGGGGCCTGAATTCTCCATGACAAAGGTACAGCAAGTGACACAGAGATTTTGTTGAGGTCGTTTGAAGGGTTGTCTGCATCTTAAGCCGCAGGCAACAAACAAAATGCAAATGCGATAGATATTTATTTCCAGCTGGGATATTTCAACACTAATTGTTGTCATATGTGGAAAAACTGGATTCAAAGCCTGTTTTCTATTTTAGGTTATAAATGAACATTGTCTTTGATTCGTGTTTTTTTTTTGTCTTTTTTTATTTATTTAATTGCGTCTGAAGAAATGTACTGTGCAGGGTTTAAGTAGTAAATTTAAACACAAATACACGTGTTTATTAAATCCTTCCTGTACCGTCTTACAGTGTTATCGTGATCTCGCTGGCTCGCCGAATGAAATACCAAACCTGTCGCTGGGGCGAGCTTCAGAAATATGCCAACAGGATACTTCCTCAGATTAGCAGGGCTGTTTACACAGTCCCCTGGTAATCTGGGCCACAGGGGACATACCTGTACTGTGTCAGAGACCGAGCTAGAGTTACACAGTGGGACCAACCGGCCACGACGGCCCAGACCAGAATACGATCCAGTGGGTCCAGCGGGACTGGCCTGGCTCCAGAGGGGTTGGCACTGGGTACAACTGGCCTCGTCTCCGGCTGCCAGACATGGGGAGGGGTGGAGTGTGTGGATGTGGACGCTGCTGTACAAGGATGGTGGTGGTAGCAGTACACCAGCTGCCACCTCTACATCCGTCCTTCCTGTTTCCTGTTTCTTTTTTTATATACTTTAGTAATTGGTTCGTCTACGGGTCCATAAGCTCTGCTGTTGATGTACATTGGCACAAACATATGCAGCCACATAAAGAGGAAGCTTCTTGGCAGGTAAGAGGAAAAAAAGGCAGCCATGCTTGATGGGTCTGGACAATGACAGCACACAGGTAGGAGAATACTGGTGTTATTGTGCACTGAGTAGTGCAGTTTCACTGGAGCCTAAAGCTAATGGAATATAATAGGTGTAAGCGTCCCTGTTTGAACTGCATGTGGATATTCACCACGCAAAAACACACAAATACAAACAAATGTGAGCTGTGTGTTCGTGCACCCGTGTACAGTGTGTGTCCTGTACTAACAGCTCTCTTCCTCCCAGGTGCTCCGCTCTCACAAACACACAACGGAGGACAAAAGACGCAGAATGACGCACCTCTGTTCGGCCAATCGCAGCAGCTCCTGAGACTGCGCTACCCAAGCACGTCACCACGTGTGCACCTGCAGGGGACAACAACGGGAACAGGTCCGGTGAGTTGGGCCGATTTACCTGTTGTGTTTTCATTCATCCACACACACACACACACACACACACACACACACACACACGCACACACATGTTTCCTATATGAGGTCGACAGTATGTGTAAATGACAGACAGAAAAGTGAGTCTTAATTGGTGCGTTGTGCAAGTTTATATTTCTGTCACGTGTAGTTGTAAATGTTTATGCAACACCACAGCAGTTTAACAGTATCAAAACAAGTGATGACAATGTACATGACAATGCAGCACGGCTGCAGACGACAAGACCGATAACGGTGCCATTAGCCTGTCTGCCCTCCCTCTGTCCTGATGGGAGAGCGAGTGCAGGGTGTGTTCGGCGAGCAGGAGAGAGAGAGGCAGGAGGATGATTCTGGAGTAAACGGCTTGTGGAAAGGTGAAATGTGGCCAGCATGAGTCGGCCTAATCCATGCCAGACATGTGCAGAACACCAGAGGAGCAGGTGCAAACAATTGACGCAGCTGTCAGTGAGCTGCCGTGATCTCTTTTGATATCTTAATTGTTAGTCAATCCAAGAGCAATTTTGGCAACATTGCTGTCAGCCCCGGGACCTGCCCCGCTCCGCTCCCATCTGTCAGGGGCTCGCAGGGCCCTGCTGCAGCTCTCCCTCCCAGGCCGAGGGCCCACGTCTCTGGGATGTGTGTGTCCAGCCCATCCAGCATCTCCGAGGGAAATCGGGCCTGATTGCTGCCATTTCCGCTCACTTTGGCGGTTCGGGTCGGGAGTGCAGGCTAATACTGATAATTGCCACGTTTCAAAAACTACTGGAATTTGTCGGGCCTCCCACCCAACTCCGTCTGGCCCCGTCCCGACCCCCCTTGTCGGTTCAGTGCTCCTAAAGATTGTGATTAGCATAAGAGCAGAGTGTGTGTCAGCATGGATTCAGGTCCAGGTTCTGAGACTCTCCAGACGCCCCCTGCTATGGAGTCGTTAGGACAGGGCTGGTCAAGTCCTGCAAGCCCTGAGCTCCACAGACGTGAAACCAAGCGATTAGACGGTAAACGGCGCCGCGGACAGCAGGGCGAGCTAATGCTGCCGAAACTGTTGCACTGATTTGACCCAGTGGCCAAATTAAAGTGGAGATGTTCTCATAAAACTGTGAAAAACTATATTCACGTTTTCACAGACACACACACACACACACACACACATGCACACATTCACAGACAGCCAAACGGCGTCATTATAAAGAGATAACTCACCATGCAGTGACAGTGAGTGACCCGCTTCTACCTATTCAACATGAGGTGAGGCCTGACTCGAGGCCCCGCCTGACCCCCCCCATTGATTTATGTGGCCCCAGGAAGGCCGGCTGTGTTTGAGTGGCCAGTGAGGAATGAAAGTGTTAACAGTGGGTGTTGGGGAAGGTGGGCGCTGAGGGGAGAGTTATGAGTTTTCTCAGCTGAGTGCCCAGCTTTGGGTTTCTGACATTGTTTTGATCCGAGAGGGACGGGAGAGCAGGAGTACTAGTAAAAAAAAAAAAGGGGGGGGGGGTCGATGGAGCCCGCAGGCTTGAACTCCACAGCTGAACCAGTGACCCCAACCATCCATCAGTGCAGGGGTGTGACAAGGCAGGGCAGGGGTATGTGACAGGAGGGGGCAGGAGCTGAGACGAGGGCTGGGGATGGAGGGAAAGGGACTGATGGGCTATAATGGGCTTCGGGACACATGGGAGGGGCTGGTCAGTGGCGGTGTTGGGGGGGAGGGGGGGTGACAAGAGAAGCAAAGGGCAGCGTACTGTAGAAGGATGGAGAAGGTGGTAATGGTCTGAGAGCGAGGGAGGGAGGGGTGTCTGGTTGGAGGATGAAACAGTGACATAGGTGTGTATGTGTGTGTGTGTGTGTGTGTGTGCGTGTGTGTGTGTGTGTGTGTGATTCAACTCAGATCAGATCATGTAAACGAGATCCGGAGACGCAGTGTGAATATGTGAATAACTTCAGCATCATGTGATTTCACTTGATAAGACGTAGGTGAACAAAAAGTATATGTTTCTATTTCTCATCATTTTGGCATTGAATACTAGTTTCACATAAACGTTTGCCAGGCCGGATATAGTTTTTTGTTATTTTTGGACATTACTGTTACTGGAAAACTGGAAGATTTGACTGAAAAAAAAAATAAGTCCGGGTATTTTGCTACTGAGGAACCACAGTCAAAGATCCAGACTGAATCCCGGCTGTGGCAACAGAAAAAACACACAACAGTCACATTTTTCTGTTTCTCTGTTTCCATTGGTGTGAGATTTAGGCAGCGCTCAGACCAGACTGAACCCTCCCCCCATATGGACTCAAACTGCCAGCATCTTTCAGCTGTTGCCCAAGACTCACTGTCACTTGGCTCCACACACACACACACACACAATGCATGGCCAATGCGTATGACTGGATCCCAGCATCCGTCCTCAGAGGGGCATTGGCCCCCAGCCAGACAGGCCTGAGCCGGGGCCCCTGTCGCACTGAAAGACTAGAGCAACACTAATGGTTAACTCCACATCGGGCTGTGCGGAAGAGTCTGGGGAAGAGAGGGGAGGATCATTTTTAATATGATCCAGTTTGGAACTCCATAACACATATTCCTTTTTCATTGGGGGGGGCAAAAGATGGAGCCTTGTGTCGGCAGCATTAGCAGTTATAGGGGTGAGTGTGTTTGTCTGCTTGACACTGTGTAAAAGAGGGTTAAGGCGCAGAGCGTGAAGATATGGGAGGGGGTGGGAGGGGTGGGTGGGAGAGGAGATAGCAAAAGCGAGAGTTCACGGCCCTCCCAGTTCGGTTATGGCACTGCAGCGTGGACAAATCCATGAGCAAGCGAAACCACTGTTTTAAATAGCAGGTATCTGGTGTCAGCGCAGCCTGAAAGAGGCCCTCTCCATCAATATGTTCCTGTGCCCTTGTCTGCTCCTGATATCTTTATCTTGTCAGGACCTCTCCTGTATGTTTCCACCTCAGTGGCTTCCGTCTGTGCTCAGCCTGTCCTGTGCAGATGGACTGCCGCTGGGGTCCCTCATATGTGGGCCCTTTAGGCTTTAGGATGGCGGTTGGTGGGGGGGTTAGGTGCAGCGGGGGTGAGGTGAAGGCAGTTTTATGTCAACCTGTAGTCTACGGGGGCCTCATTACACCGACGCCAGTGGAGAAGCTTTTAGAGGGTAATTAGAGCATTACAGATAGCCAGGGGAATAAACGAGCTATGTCTACGTCTTTGGAATAAATTAGACGTTAATATGTGTGGCCACTTCTCTCTCTCTCTCTCTCTCTCTCTTTTTTTTCTTTTACAATTAGTAATGCTTTTAAAAACGATCCTTGTTTTCTCGTTAAATTATAGGATATATCAGAAATAACTGCAAATAACTGCCGAATAAGAAACGTGAAACAAATTCAAAAGATTTGTTTTTTCACAGTATAAAATGTGGAATAATCAACGCAATTCAACTTTTGTATTTATATGAAATATTAATAACTCACTGTTTTGAAATCGACTTGACAAACATTGTGCAGTCGTCCGGAGGCAGAGGGAAGCCTCCACTGTTCTTTCCTGTAATTTCCAGCTTACCCCCTGAAATGAAAATGGGAGCGGAATTGTGGGAAATGACAGATGCGGCTCGGGAGGGCCATTGAAGAGGTCATATGTCATCACGGGGTCGCACACGCCCTTTGAGCAGGGGCCGTTGGGTGGGGAAGGTGGTGGTGGCGGGGGGCGGGGAGGGGGGGGTCGTCTCGCCTTCCCACACTACCTGGTAGAGAAGAGGCCTGGGAATGCAGGCTAACCTGGACCCCACTGACTCCGCTCACCTGTCACTCTGGACACAAGCATGTCCTGGATTTATGTTGGCCAGTCTGGCTGGCTCCTGAAAGAACTCTGCCTCTATATTTCTAAATCATCTACACATTCACCTTCACGTCTGCCCCTGTTCAGCGCAGGGCACCGTCTTCGACTGTGGGTTTATCAAATAACCCTGTTACGCTTATAAATCATCATCCTCATCAGTGCCATGTTCCTCGGGGCTGGTATGTCCTGCCAGTGTCAGAGTTTCTCTCCGACCGGCGCCTGAACTATATTTCATCCGTCTCTTCTCTCTTCCTCTCGCTGCTCGTCTCTTTTAACCTCGTGCAGCAACTTGTAGCGCGCGTGTGTGTGTGTGTGTGTGTGTGTGTGAGTCCTGGCCAAAGTGTGTGTGATTTTAATAGCCATCAGTTACCTGCTCACATATGATACCCCTGCAGCCTGCCTGGGCAGATGGCTATTACTTTCCAGTTGTGAAAATCAAGCTTATACAAACACGGCAAGACTTAGACGTGCTGGACCAAGTGTAGTATCCCTCTGATAGATACCGGTGTGTGTCTGTGTGTGTGTGTGTGTGTGTGTGTGTGTGTGTGTGATGAGGGCTGATTCTCTGGCGTCTGTCATGCACAGCCTATCCTGTGGAAATCATTAAGTAGGAGCACTAGGCCGTCACTTCCTGGCAAAGCCTGCGAGCGTAGATGAGGAGCTTTATCACTTTCCAGGACAGGTGGGAACATTACTGTCGGCCGGGCAGCAGCATATTGGTGTCAGACCTGACTGGAGAGTGAAAAGTCATTTTCAGCCCTTAATGGTTTTGTGTTTCTTTAAAGCTATGCTCTCACCGCTCAGTTATTAATCCAAATAAATGTCTCTTTTGCAGATTTTTTTTTTTTGGGGGGGGGGGGGATGTGCACATCCTGTGCTGCCCTTGCAAAAAAATAAAAAAAAATAAAAAATAAAAACATCCTTTATAAACACAGGCTTTGATTGCATATCGTCTACCAGCTGTGATTTTTCCGGTTTCATTAAGTGTGGCCACTTCATTTTAGGTATGAAACCTGAACGTCTCGCTGTCTTGAAACTCAATAGTCCTTTTAGTGTCAAGGTTGGCCCTGTCCCGCCGCCTCTCTCATGGAATCCGTCGTCATGTGACCCGTCCTCACTGTCCCAAATTATTGATCACGCGCTGCTGTGAGCGGTGTCCTGTCAATCGATAGGTAATACTGTGGTAAATTATTCAGCCACGTTGACATGTCAGTGATGTAATATTTAAATAAAAATAATCATGGGATGCTGCATCTGTAATCCAATTCACAATTTAGTAGCAATTCAAGAGTTAGCTTTGAGTGCATTGATATTAACTACAGTGGTTTGCAGTTTTGGAGCGTAAATAAATACATTATTAATATATGGTAAATTTACGAGCTTTTTCCGCGCAAGAATAAAATGTTTTTTTTTATTTTAAATTTGGGTTTGCGAATTATTATAACTGCAATCATTTATTCTGTAATTACAATTATAATGATGAGGTCTTATTAATTGTGCTCATTCTGTTTGATATATTTTGCAGCTACCTGCAAAAAAAACAATATTATTTCTGTACTTTTTTTTAATTTAATCTTTTAAAAAATGTTGTCGCCACATATACTTGTCGCACGATGGTAAATGAAAACTGGTTTTAATTTAATCAACTGTCACAAGGACTGTTGTAGTTCTTTTACAATGAGTTATTCATTTTACATTATTCTGAGCATCATTTTAAAAACAAAACTTGGATTATAAAAATGGCTGTGCGTGGACGTAAAATGAGTTTGCTTGTTCCTTTGCAGCACAATAGCCACTAAGGGGCTTTTCTTGAAGAACTTCATTAGGTCATTTTGTGTCTGAGAGGAACCGGAGCGTTGGCCGCTCAGCTAATTGGAGTGGTGATGAGGGTAATGAGGCCCAGATCAGGTGTCTCTCTGACCGCTGGCCTCTGCTCGGCGAGGAGCCGCCAGCGACCAGAGGAGCCCTGGAAGGCCAGGGGCCTCTCCTTGGATGGAGAAGCACTTCTATGTACATATACTGCCATCTACTGGCTAGATCCCCCTCAGTGAAAGTGACGCCCTGGCTGCTGTATGTTTATTATATTTTCAATACAAACATTATAGTTTTATTTATATGGTGAAGGGTGTAAGATCATCAGTGATTACAATTATCAGCCTGATGAGTCTGATGAAGTAAAATGTTTATTTATTTACATAGAAATGTATGTAGATACAGTTTATATATATATATATATATATAAATATATATATATATGTATATGGCTGGGGCTAAGTGTGTGGTCACTTCTACAAACTCTTCTGGTTTAGTGTTTCTGGCTCATTTGCACTTTCCAGCACCTCGGGCTCTGACAGTAAAGTTTTCCTACTGTTCTGTTGGACGGGGAGAACAGAACACAATCCTGCTTTTGAAATCGACCGGCTATTGATTATCGTTTGTGACAGACTGCGGGGAGGATTTTCACGTCGCAGATGTTTTCCGTTTGGCTCGCGTTCGACTTTATTCCCTTTATTTTGTCTACCTCGAGTAAATATATAGTCGGAGCTGTCGTTCTGGCCGCACCGAATGGTTTTTAACATCATAATAGTTAAAGATAGGAAATATTGGCCCCCGCTGCGCGTATTTATTTTTCCAAGCGTAGACGTAAAGTGAAAATCAGTATAATAGAGATTTTATGCCTCTCCAACTTAATCTTCAAGCAGTGTTCAGATAAGAGTGTGTTGATATATTTAGGGATAAAGGGATAAAAAAAAAATAGAACATACAGGGGTAGATAATCCTCCATCCCATAATCTTGTGCAACAAATCTGACGCATTCATTTGAACTGGACCATAATCTTCAGAAATGAAATCTTTAGAAGGCAGCAAAAGGCCATACAAACAACATATTGTACACAGGCCAAAAAACCCAAATAGAGTTTTATAACGACGCTGGAACTGTGACTGTTTCAGGAGGAAAGTCCCACATGTGCCTGCCTGAACCCAGAGGCCTCTCTGGCTGTATATGGTGGAACCCGGTCCGGACAGGGCCCTTGGGTGGCATAAACGATACTTTTTCCCCGTGCACGGTTCATAAAATGATCAATAATAATCATAAGTCAAAGTTAGAGCTTCTATCACTGAATCATTTGTTAATATTGGGACGCAGAGTGGTGTTTGTTCGAGGTCCCCGTTGACCTTTCAGGAACAAGGCACTTCATTCATTCCCGCTCCTTTTGCTCGTTTCTCGTATGGTTCTTGAACTTCATGCAAGCCCGTTTGACTTCGGCCCAACGCTCGTAGCTGTTTTCCATAAAAACGCTGCTTGTATCATTTCCACTTTGCTGGTCAACTTTCCCCCCGCCATCACCTCTGACCACGTCCCTCTATCACAGCCCTTCATAAAGTTTCCACAGATTTCTCCATCAACATAAACTCTCAAACATCTTTGGCGCAAATTACAGTCTACAGCCTCTCTGGCCCGGGCAGAATACAGAATAAACCGCCTCTAATTGTGATGCTTTGACCATCCTCCCCCTGACTGTTATTTAGTTTGGATGCTGCCCCGGGGCTCTGTGGTCTCAGCCCAAAAAGTTCAGTCGGCGATGATAGGGAGAGCACGCTATTATTCCTGCCAGTGGGATGTTTTATAAAAAAAAAAAAAAAAAAGGGGGAGACAGTGATGTCATCAGTGTGTTTTATCTGATCTGAGGAATCTGAGGGGGGTTGAGGTTGGGGCCCGGGAGTGAACCTATGGTTTTGCCAGGGAGACAGTTTTAGGAGATTACTCAGTCACCACCCCTTTGTTATATTATGCTCCACAGTGGGGACAAAGCCATATAAAAGTACTATATGTACATATATGTATGTAAACAGGTAGATAGGTAGATAGATAGATAGATAGATAGATAGATAGATAGATAGATAGATAGATAGATAGATAGATAGATAGATAGATAGATAGATATGTAAGATATAGATATATAAGATATAGATATAATAAGATAATCATCAGGTTCATTCTGAAGAGATGATCAAATGTTTGATCAGAGAAAATGTGGTGCTGTTCGTGCAACATTATCGTCCGTTCCACAGCATTAACTGCTCGTTGCGGCCTCACTCAATCAGATATAGCTACAGACTACCTCATACCATATATCTGAGGTGGTCTCATGCACTCTGTGTTAACAGATCCAACGCACAGGACAAATTGCGATTACAAAATGAGAAAGACACACAGTTTGAAAAAAAAACAAAAAAGTAGGATACCCTCGTAGAAATTACTGCCTGGCCACAATTGAATTAAGTCATTTCCTCGCGGTCTGGTAAAGAGATGGATGTTGAAGTCGTCGGTTACACTCTCCGTCCTCAAAAGTGATGACTTTAGCGCACAGTCGTCGCGCTGCCGTGCACAGGCTGCGAGGAGCAGCGAAATGCATTGTGGCCTATGCGTGGTCGAAATGGAGTTAAGACCAGAATCAGAGGTTTTGGGGTCAAGTAATCAGACTGAAGAGGCATAAAATCAAGTCATTACACAGTGTCTGTCTCTCCAGCACATAGTTCATCATCTTATAAAAAAAACCTTTCAATGCTTTCTTCTCAGCTTGTATGTGTGTGTTGTCCATACTTAGGGTAAATCCTGGTGCTTATTGTCCATGGCAGAGTAGGGGTGAGGTGACAGGCTCAGACTCCATGTGGGCGGGGGGAAGTCCCACAGCGTGCTCCAGAGTCTGATCTTACTTCCCTGATAAAACGTCCCCCCGGAGTAATCGTGACAGGCCGTTGCCCCCTTTTCATGCCCACACTGCATCGACACCGCCAGAGACCGAGGGGAAAATCGCACATCTCATGTCTCACACCGGCCCGTACCTCTTACTCAGGCCCAAAATGCATTTTATGAACCCCCACCACCACCACCACCACCCGTCACTGCAGATGGGTTAAATATTACATCAAAGCGTCTTTAATGTTTCACAGTACCGCTCACGTTTCTCCTCAGTATCATGTTCAAAACGAGTGCGGGCTGCATTTTTACAGTAGATTTAATGGATCAATGTCCATAATCACATTAGCACTGGCTTAACGTATAACAAATTTCACCGTACCGCCATCAAAGGCCTGACCTCTCGTCATAATCAGGCATGGCATATTTTCCTCCACTCAAGATTTACGCGTGGGCCCGCTGATACTGAGAGAAACTGAGGGGGGGTCAGCTGTGGAAGAGTAGCTGCAGCGGAGGAAAACGTTTGGCCCTCGCCGTCCCACAATGCTCTCTGAATCTCTGCGTGGTTTTCATGGCTCACGCGTGAAAATATCATCCAGCAGTGAATCTATAGAAGTACAACTTTTAAAAAAAAACTGTCAGCCCTAAAGGCGGAGGGCAGAGGAAGTGGGTCCGACTGAGTGATGCGGTCTTTCATAAAGGGGAAAAGAAAGCATGATGTATGATGTCTTGAGTAAGAAATACCACCGCGGTCCTCACTCAGCACTTCCTGCACAAGGCCGACGGGACATCAATGAAAAATACAGATTAGCCAAAAATGCAAAAAGACAAACTAGAATTGATGGCTTCCACTGAGCCACTCAGGGAACAGACCATGACGTAAAAGGAAAAACATGTCGGGTTCCCCCGGCCAGGTTAATCAAGACAAGCTTCCCCTGCTGCAAAGACGTGTGTGTGTGTGTGTGTGTGTTTGGGTGACGAGGGGGCTGATTGCAGCCCTGTAATCTTCGTGTGTGTGTGTGAACGCTTTACTCATTCATAGTATGCAACCTTATTTTCCGGCTGATTGTATTTGCCATTCATACATAGTTTGTATGCATGATGAGGCCTTTGCCCATATTCCTCGACCCAGCATAGCATAAATAAACAGGGACCCTCCATAATCCATCATCCTGTGTGCCGTGGGAGTGCGCCCAACACAAACATGGCTCCTGTTTTCTATCTGTGTGAGTGCGACTGCGTGAGGGCCGGGATGGGTAGCGCTATTATGTGAGCGCTCGCTGATTGTCCACGACCGTGAAACATAAACCGCCTGCGCTAAATGAGGATTAGACAAACGAGCTTCCTGTGCTCCCCTGGACAAAATGTAACATGGAATGTACGCTTCTGTTTCGTTATGTTGAAATAGCAAATTGCAAATCCGAACATATCTGTTTAGATCACCTTACCCCAATATCGTCCAGACCTCTCTAACTTATGGACACTAACGTGATATTTTGACGTGTGCCATACAATTATGCATTTATCGAAAACACACTGTATCCACGGAGTGACTGGGAAAACGTGGAAGTTGTGGGAGGTGATTAACTACCACACTTTCCGTCCGCCTCAGCAAGAATCATTAAATTGCCAAAAAAGCACTAAAAGCTGACTGCTCCAGTGGGGCTGTGCTGAGGACAGCGGTATAGGCCTGTGGTTGTTTCAGCCAGGTGTAACATTTTCAGTCACCTCGGCTTATGGGTCATAAATAATCAATCATATCACAGAAATCATGATGCATTGATGACGGCATGATGCATTGATTGTCATACTTCATATCCAAATAGTAACAATAGTAGGGCTATTGTGCCCAGAATAATGCAATTTTGCAATATCTGTAGGACTTTATCTACAGAACTGTCTGGGTAACGCAATGCTCAGATCACACACACACACACACACACACACACACACACCAGTCCACTGCATGCAATTATCCTCGGCCTGCTCACCAATCTGTCACTGCCCAAACGCATTTGTAAGTGTGCAACGTACAGTGATTAAAGAAACTTCTGCGCCATTGCAAAAAACAGGGGGCTTCTATCACTCCACCCCCCCCCCCCCCCCCCCCCCCCCCCCCAGGGGGGGTTTCTACCCCCCCCCCCCCCCCCCCCCCCGCCCTCCTCCTCATTCGGGGAATTCTCCAAGAATGAGGCGACGCTGCCATGTCACAACGAGCCAGCAGGGCAGGCAGACGTGTACAGATCGCCAGCATTGCGAATGCATCTGAGGCACTGGTGCGGCAGTCAGGTCATAATAATTAAAGACATACAGCATCTCAGGGCTTCATTAATCATGGTTTATATAGACTTTGAAGCCCTAATGAAAAACAGCCTGCCTCTCTGGGTTGATTATGTCTGTACAAATTGTGGGGATGGCGTACGCCAGGACTAGCCCCCCCCACCCCCACCCCCACCCCAACCCCAACTCTAGCTGTTACAGGAAGTCATGCTGGAAAACAAAGAGATAAGATGTGATGAAAAGTGGAGGGCTGGTTACCCAGAGGTCACTGGTCGGAGTTGTTGATGGAAATGCAGACACCATGCGATCAGATCAGAACCGAGCTGCTGACAGTGACGCCGGCGTGAGTTGACTGCTCGCACATCTGTCCACTTGTGTGCGATGAGACGCGGCTCCCTGTTTGTTCGATGTTTAGCAGATTTTCTTTGGCCTGTCTCGCTCCGGGGATCCATCCCGCAGTGTCACATGTCATCATCTTGGATTGACTGTCCGTTTCTCAGATTCTCGCCGTGGTCTCCAGCCCTTCTGGAGGTACACTGCACTGAGATCAGAGAGAGATTACTAGGTATTAAGCTCCCAGTGCCAGAAGTGGAAATTACCAAGAGCTTGTCAGCGCCAGAGTTCCTTCTCTGCTTGTTTTCTCCTAAGGAGAGAGGCCGAGGTAATGCTTGACTCAAAACATTTCAACCCGATGGCTTGCGACTGGTCCTTGGCAACTCTACCGGTGGTGAGTCACAGCTAACTCAGAGTCTGTGTAGCTCCACGAAAGTAAAAGAAGACAGAGAGGGAGACACTGCTCAGGAGTCCAGCCCAGACACATGCATCCTCTCCCAATAAAAGTGCTTTTGGCAGGCTTACGTCACGTGAGTGCACTGAACCTGAGGAAACATACAGCAGAGGAGAGAAGTGTCCAACGTCTAATATATAAAGGTTAAAGTCATTTTATTTTGACAAGCCCCATCTGCACGTACAGTATCTTTTGTAACCTGTGTGTCAGTTCCAGCTGTCATTGCATCTGCCTGCTCGTCACAGACAGCGTCAGGGAGTTGGAGTCTGTCCACTGCCGCTCCACAGTAAAACTCAATTCTGTGCGGTAACTACCTGACAGTGATTCATTTCCTCTCCAGCACAAGCTCCCCACTTAAATTTGTCATGTTATGGGGTGGCTCTGACAGAGCACAACTGACAGATGAAAGCTAAAGTGGCCCCTCGGAGTAAACAAGTCAGAACACTCCGAGTTTGGCCCAAGTAAAGGGGGGTGGGGGTGGGGGGGGTAGTGGTAGTGCCAGGAATCATCGTACCGGGGGGGGGGGGGGGGGGGGGGGGGGGGTAGTGGTAGTGCCAGGAATCATCGTACTCTCTGGACCCTGCGGTTTGTCAGCGTTCCTCCCAGGTGAGCTCACACCGCGCCAAGACATCACGTCCCAACAACCCCTGCCCCCCACCCCCACCCCCTACCACGTCCCAGCCAGCTCTCCAGCTTGACTCCCACAATATTTAGTCGGTAGTCAAAACAAAATTAGCAGTGGTTTGTTATTCTTAGTTAGCTCATCCATGGACCCTGTGTTCATCATCTCAGTGGAGAGGAGGGTGTTAGGCTGCCACCTCAGAGCTTGTAGGTGTACTAGCTACATTTAACTGAAGATCAATGGATATAGTAAGACATT
>JAFBJQ010000368.1:87585-98104 GCA_016785345.1 Trinectes maculatus | reverse complement strand
TTCTCCAAATATGTGCAGAAAGTATTCACAGGTTCACATGTTGGTTGTATTATTGAACTGTGTGCAGCAGGCTACAGGACCTGGTCGAAGTGAGCCTAGACAATGACGCCACCCTGTGTTTAACATTGTTACAGGCCTAAAGGAGCTCATTATACCCATACCTATAAAATAGTTGTCAGTTGAGGCATGCAGGGCGAATTTACAGGAATTCAAGTGTGCGTCACTGAGTTGTCGAAGTGTTATTAACATGTCAAATCTAAAATATGACAAGCTGACAAGGTATTGTGCAGAAATAACCATAAATATGGTATCGTTTTATATTTGCAAACAATGCAGTAATGAAAGGTCTGCGCTACAATGGCATATAATGCATATGATTATTATATGGAAACTATTGCATCTGTTAGGATGAAAAGATAAATTATGTTATTTGACATTATTTAAATAAGTCACTGACATGGCTTTTTATGCTAACATTAAATAAAACTGAGACAGTTAACTATATTGCACATAAATATTTAGCTATGGCTATTTCTCTCAATGACAACAATTAAGTAAATAAGATGCTGAGTGGTAATGAGCAAATGCATCAACAACATCGACTTAGAGACAGTTTTAGTTTGATAGCAGGTGCATATACAGTATCTGTCCCACTGTAGTGCTTATAATGGATGCATTTTCTTCAAGCTTGTAAAAAGTTCCTTATTCTGCTCAAAGGTTCTGTTTCCTGTCCCAGGCCATCCACCTCATCGGCCTCATGCCATTCCCTCGCTGGATGCAAGAGGATGTAATAGAGAAGAAGGCTCACTAGACCCAGCACTGAAGCACCATAGATTAAACTCCAGACTGGCAGCACGAATGTGGCCGTTTGTAACTCTGGTTTCAGGAAATACAGCAACACCGGTGCCGTGATGTTTATAAGAGAGTAGAAAATGTAATAGACGGTCATGACTACCTTTGTGTCCTGTCCTTTGACATTGAAAAAGGTGAATATGAGAATTACTCCGATTACTGCCTGGTAGAGCAGCTCGAGGTATTTGGACGAGCAGAAGTTGGTTTTTAGTAAATGTGTTAAAGTTGTCCCCAGCAACCAAAGGATGCCAATGGCTATTGTGGTGTAAGAGCTCAGTATTAGGAGGAGGCTGTAGCTGAGGATGTGGCTGGTGATGGTACACAGTTTGTACAGGAGGTAGACTGCAGTGGGGAGGCCGGAGGGCATCTCTTTGACCTGGGGGAGGGATCTGCGTAAGCAGCGGCGATAATCCACCAGAGCCCAGGCGGTGTTAAAGAAGGAAAAGGCCATAGATACATCTGGAAGCAATGGACAAGTGGTATAAATAACAACAACGGAAATCACAGAGTTTATTGTTTATCAGGTTTGGCATTGACTTACACTGCAGAAAGGAGCACTCGCTGTGGCCCAGCATAATGTACAGCTGCAGAAGGAGCTGGGGAACGCTCTCCAGGAAGGTCTCAAACAGTTTGAGCATGCTCAGATCCGTGGCCAGACAGAACAGGCTGTGGTGCTCCTCCCTCCTCTCCTCCACTGGACGGGAATGTGTTGTCTTCCAGACCTCTTTGAACCCCCGTATCAGCAGGTGATAATACCTTCCGCCAGCCAGACACAATCAGAAAAAACAAAAAAAGTCAGACTGCCGCCGCCATGTGTCTCAGACGCTTATTAATCTTTTACTGCTTAACAGATTGTAAGGCATTTATCATGTGCTACAGTACAGCGGAAATGTTGTTATTCCAGTTTGCACATTTCGGAATACCACACCACCGTGCATGAGTGACGTGCAATGTGCAGACACTCCTTTATGTGGAGATTTGCAGGGGTCAGCGACCTCTGAAGCCGCTGCTTTTACTATAGACAGTCACCAGTGTCCATATTGTTGCATATTGTTTATTCCATACCTGGTGAAGACTCCCGCACCAAATAGGTGCAGGACAATGAGTCCACCACCTGACATCCCTGCGATGGTTGTTCTTCCCTCCGGGTTTCTCAGAGCATCCTTCATGTCGTCCCGGTACCAGAAATAGCTGAAGAGCTGGGTCACCAGGAGCCCGGCCAGGACACACCCCAGTGTCAGTCCAGCCCAGACGCATTGTTTCTCTTGAAAATATTTCACGACCAGCGCAATGTCTGTCCCGATGTCCACCATATACAAGACAAGTCCAGCAATGGTCAACACCCATCGCACTTTACTGTACTGAAAGTCTGACTGAGGCATCTTGCTGTTTGCGCACAGGATCTCAACCGGTGGTTTTGTTTTTGTGTGACGGAGGTAAAAATGTTGATTTGGTTTTAGGTTTCTGAATAAAAGCTGCTGACGACTGTTTCCTGTTGGACTCCAGACTTTCAGGTCCCATTTTGGAAAATCTGTAAGGTGAAGCAAACGTTAGCATGAGACAGATTAGGGTTTATTCTTTCAGTCAGCTGCTGCATCATATTCTTCAGCCCTTTGACCTTCTGTCATAATCAAATTATTTTCATTCATCGTTAATGAGTCCTGAAAATGAAACACGTAGCTACTGTACATGTGCAATAGAAAAATAAAATATGGCTCCTACAGATGGTATCAGCAGGAATAATTATCTTCTGACCTATTATATGGGCTATATTTATTTTGATCACACTTAATATCATTTTTGTGAATCGCAGAACGATTTCAATGTAAAGTCTCCATACCTACATCTCTATCTTTAGTTTAATTTTAAGGTATTGACGGTAAATGATTGATACGAGTCAAATCTGAGGACAAACTAATTAAAAAGGTCTGACCAAAAACTCATTATAATGTCTCACATAAAAGACTCGTACGCGTGCGCACACACATATACACACATAAACACACGCACACACAAAAAAGGAACTTACCAGTATATTTTGCCCATTGGAGACAAGTGTGTTCAGTCGGACAAACAAGCACGTCTGCACGCTTTCTTTCACTTTGCTTGAAACTTGTGACAAGCTCCACCTCAAGTGACTCACAGAGTCCAGCCAGGGAGGAAGTCATTGCATAACTTATACTGTGTGCATGTGCGAACTGTCAAATTCTTGTGCTGCTTCATGCGGAAGGAACGTGAGGTCATTGTGTCTTCTGGTTCCTGTGTACACAGAAGGTGGGGACTCCTTGGCCAGAGGTTTCCTGGTAGTTCAGGCACTTACAGTAATTGGGAAGGTGGGAACAGATTTATCTGAGCTCATAAACCATGAGATATACTTAATCTTTTTAAAATATATTTTGAATTAATCTTTTAACATATACACTGTGGGCTGGTATGAACGTACCGTGTGTTTATGCTTGTGTAACATTATGACTCTTCTCTGGCACCAGTTTCAGTGACATCAGCTGTCACTTTTCAGCTGAAATAATACTGTCTTCCTTATAAAAGTTCCAATATGCTGAATTTATTAAATACAGCAGACTACCATCAGTAAAAAACATGCATTTCCCAATCTGGCAAAAAAAAAAGACATTTTTTCAAGTCAAATTTAAAAGTTGAATAGTATGAGTATAATATCAACTGAAATAAAGAGACTATTAAAATTTGACTTTGACAGGTCAAATAAAAAACGCCCTGTTGTTTTTATTATGTCACAGTGTATCCTCCAAAATCTCCATAGGCCTGAGGAAAAGGTAGAAAGTCATGTATACTCCGCGTCTGTAGGCGGCAGTAGAGAGCCACGGCTGCTTCTGTGCTGTGCGTAAAGCGCGTCGTCTTTTCCCCAGTGGACCCTCCCACTACACAAGAGTGACACGCCATTCAATTGCTGCCTGGCCCTGCGCTAGTAACACCCGGTGGGATCTTTACTCGACCTCCTGCACGGGGATAGTAACGATCATAATAATAATAATACCAGCTGGTAGAAAACCGACGCCGCTGCGCCGCGTGAACGCCAAAGTTGAGCCGAATCGCGCCGACATGGGGATCCGGAAAAAGGCTAACAAGAACCCGCCGGTGCTGAGCCATGAGTTTGTCATCCAGAACCATGCAGATATAGTTTCCTGCGTTGCTATGGTGTTCCTGCTCGGGCTGATGTTCGAGGTGAGTCCCGTCCACATGGCGAAGGGGGGTTTAATAGTGGAGCCGGGGGCTCGGTTGGCGCAGGGGAGAGGGACCTGTAGCGGACTGGAGCCCGCAACACTCCCCATCTGACATGGCTGTCCGGTCGTGTTCTCTGCTCCACTTCCCTGCCCGGGTCGAAAGTTTACTCCTGGACCCGGAGCTTGTTTTTTTTTTTTTTTCCTCCTCTACAGATCATCAGCGTTGTTGTGCATCTCTGCGCCCAAGTTGTGTTTCACTTTCCATCTGGTTGAAAACATTTCAGCTCGCAGGCCCGCGGTTTAATGATAAAAATAATAACAACAACAAGAAGAAGAAAACAAAGTTAGTTGTGTGTTAAAGTTAGTCGGTGTGTATCTTTATGCAGCGGGCCTGCTTGATACCGTATTGTGCAATAGTCTGGACTTGGTTAGTTTATGCGTAGATTGTGTTACGTGGCAATCACACAACGAGCGAGAGGGGCTGTCATCACTGGAAGTGGAAGTGGAAGTTGACCTGGCAGCTGGAGAGCGTCTGCCTGTTCACGCATCACACGCAGCCCTCCGGTGGATGTGTTCGTCCACACAGCACGGCCGTCTCTGCGCCGCAACTTCCAAAGTTGCGTCTGCTTATTTACTTTGTTGTTTCATTATTTATTTGCGCCGCAGCGTCGCGGAAAAGCGGCGCCAGCGGCGTCGAGTCTCCCCAAGTTAAAACTGCTTCCTCTTTCTGTTTTTCAAAGTAAAGTTCCCCATTTGCGCGATCAGCCTCAGTGGTGGCATCTAAATTTTGGCAGCATCTGTTGATTAAGACACCAGATTTTCCTGTTTAATCTGATATCGTTGGTACGACATTTATGTAACTCATCTGTTGTGAAAGAAAGCTGCAACCTCCTATCAGTTATATCATCTGCATATCATTAAACTGATTGCCTGTAGTCAGCATAGGTAATTAAGAAAAGAAAATAACAAATTCCTGTATCTGTTCAATTATATTTTCCTGTATCAGTATCAAATTAAATTAGTTTTACAACATGTTATCACATATTTTTTATTTGCAGCAATTATGGCAATTTTGCACTATTCTCTTGTGGCCCTCTATTTTGAGTGATTTGTGCAATGTTATATTTCATGTATTTCAAGTAAAAAGTAAAAAAATTTGACTTTTAAACCAATTAATGGGTTTTAAAATGCCTTAGTCGTATATTTACAGCCAGTCTGCTCTTAGTTTTGCAGGGAATGCAATATAATGTAAATATAATAATTATATATATATATATATATATATACATACATATATAATAAAACCATCTGTTTGATCCAGTCTCAGTGTCACATACATGCATGTGTGGCGGCTTCCAGTAAAATGTCGTTTCTGCATCCACAGGTGACCTCAAAGTTTGCAGTGTTGTTCATTACGGTCCAGTACAACGTCACCATATCAACAAACGGTGAGTTAAAGATTAAACTGAGACTGAAAGACGCGAGGGGACAACAGACGCCTCTAGAATAACGCGCGAATGAGCTCAGAGTAATAGTGCAATGTCTGGCTTTAACACATAATGCAGCATTTTCTTGGCGTCGTCTCTCATTTGGATTCTAGAGCGCTACTCGCGTGGCCTTAAACAAGCCCATTTGCGAGCGCCTTCTTCTCCCTCTGGAGCTATATTTAGTCTGCCTGATTTATAAAGTTCTCTTGTGGCAAGGTTGTGTCAGGCAAATTTGGGCTAAGGTGTAATATAGGCCTCTCAATTCAAGTCCCTCTCAGTTCAAGGTTATAAATTTCCTCTTACATGCGGCAAGCTGGTGATTCAGTTCTTATCTGAGAGACCTTGCCACTTACCTGGCTTTATAATTCATTTACAACCCGTATGTCATAAAACTAATAAAATATAGCACCTAAATTTCTCCTCGGAGAAGCAAATTCGATTGTGCTGCGGTTTTGTCTTTGTCCGTGTTGACTTTTACAAATGATGGAATTGATTTCTTCACTTGGCTGGATAATCCTAGAGCTCCAGGCTTTCACAATCTATTTGCTGATGTGTTCACATATTATCTTGTCTGTGTGCTGCAACTCATCACCCGAGTCGGTGTTTCACTGACATGGATTTGCAGGCTGTATGGATAATATGTGACTGGAAAGCCAAAAGTGGGTAGGACAGGTCCTGTGCTCACCCAGGTATTTCACTGTGGTGTAATACTTTCCAGCTGCGGCTCACTAATCTAAATACATCTCAGGGCTGAAGATTATAAACTTGACTCGGGTGAATTTTAGTGGCTCAGCAGTTATTTTTCAGAACCTTGCATGAAGTGGACACGTTTTCAGATAAAAGTATTCGTGGTCATCGTGATGACTCTGAATGACGTGTGTGTGTGTGTGTGCGCGCGCGCGCGCGTTACAGAAGGCCCAGAGGAGACAGCCGTGAACCACTTCCACCATGGCATCAAGGACTTGGCCACTATCTTCTTCTACATGCTGGTGGCCATCATCATGCACGCCATTCTGCAGGAATACGTGCTGGACGTAAGTCGGACAAAAACACACAAGCTGACGCACAAACGTCAGTACCTCAGAACACTTCTGCATTGTTTCACTGTAATTTATCTTTGCAGAAAATCAACAGGAAGAAGCATTTCTCCAAAACCAAGCACAGCAAGTTCAATGAGTCAGGCCAACTCAGTGCGTTCTATCTCTTCTCCTTCGGCTGGGGCACAAGCATCCTGCTCTCTGTATGTACAGCAGCTAAGCTGCCATTGCGTTTGTGTGCAATTGTTATGCCCCAATCTGTCCATGATTGTAATTGAAATGCTTCCTTGTTTTCAGGAAAACTTCCTGTCCAATCCAGTCACCCTGTGGGAGGGATATCCCCATACACTCATGCCGTACGTCGCATATTAATGTTTCTTTGAGGACTCGGGTTGCAACTTTGATTTCTTACTTTTTATTTGATAACCTGTGTTTTTATTCAGATTCCAGATGAAATTCTACTTTATTTGTCAGCTGGGCTACTGGTTACACGCTCTCCCAGAGCTGTACTTCCAAAAGACAAAGAAGGTAGGAGTGTGTGTGTGTGTTCGTGTATGTGTGTGTGTGTGTTGGGACCATCATTTTGTTACTGTGTGACTTAATGTTTGGACCCTGAGGCTATTTCCTGTTTGACTTCCTTTGGCGATGTTGTATTGTTTCAAATAATCCCGCTCCTTTACCTTAATCCTGCATGTTGAGCCACGCTGCTGTAAATATTTCCGCCATGTTTGCCCTGACATCCTTTGTGTTTGCTGTTCAGGAGGATATTCCACGCCAGCTTGTGTACATCTCTCTGTACCTCGTCCACATTGCAGGCGCCTACATTCTGAAGTAAGAGCCTTTTGTTATTTGTGTGACTGCATGTAACCTGTCCTTCAGGAGAAAGTGACAAGTAAAGGAGCAGTAGAGCTCTGCGGCAGTGTCCTCCTCTGTTGTCCATGTCCTTTGTCATAAAAGAGAATCATCTCTCCCTGTGTCTCTCAGCCTGAACCGCCTGTGCCTGGTCCTGCTGGTGTTGCACTACTTTGTAGAGCTACTTTTCCATGTTTCCCGTCTGGTCTACTTCAGCAACGAAAACAGACAACTGGGGTGAGATCTCATTTCCAACATGTAAATTCTACTTCCATGTTTTTTTTAGTAATTGTTTTTACTGATATTGAGAGGTCTTGATTGCATCACCATGTCCTCCAGGTTCACCATATGGGCCGTATTGTTTGTCCTTGGACGGCTGCTCACCCTGTCCCTGTCTGTCCTCACCGTGGGCTTTGGCCTTGCCAACGCTGAGAATCAAGGCTTTGATTTGGCTGCAGGAAACTTTAATATCCTCTTTGTACGGTAAGTGTGTCTGAAGGAAGAAACAGAACCAACAGATAATTTTTTGTAAATAGTCACGGAGCAGAAGTGGACATTACCGCAGGTGCATAAATATACTTTATTGCTCCAAGATGAACTATTATGAATAATGAGTCTTGTGCGAACACGACTTGTCCTTCGAGTCTCTGACCATGTGCTCTCCCTAATAGGATAACTGTCCTGGCCGCTATCTGCCTCACTCAGGCCTTCATGATGTGGAAGTTTATCAACTTTCAGCTGCGTCGGTGGAGAGAGCATGCCCAGACTCAGGCCTTGAAGAAGAAACAAGTTCCGTCCAAGAGTAAATCAAAGAAAGACAAAGGTGAGGGAACAAGGACCAGGGACACAGTGGTTAATTTTTACGAGGGATACCCCTGTGCTTCACATGCTTTTCCCTCAGCACAAAAAAAATTGCAAAACAAACTTTTAAGTGAAACATCAAATAATGCAACTATTATGGAAAACATTGAAAATAAACTATTATTCTTTGTCGTCAGCCAACGGAGTAAATGGAGTGAACTCGCACGGAGCCGACTCACCAAGAGCAAGAAAAGAGAAGTCATCATAAACACATTCCTGTCAGCTCATCCCCGTCCCCTTCTCCAAGAACCGTCTCTACCTGTGTCCCCGTGTCTGTGCCCGACCAACAGATCCTCCACAGTCACGTGTGTTTCCACCTCCCACACAGGGACTGCCCTCAGACAGCTGGACTTCACGGGGCCATGGTGCATTTAGTTTCGCTTGTCATCCAGCACACCTTGATTTGAGAATCATTGCTCTCTCGTGCCATCTCCAGTGAAAAGAAAAGAAATTAAATAAAGTACGATAAAAAATATGGTTATTTAAAAAAAGTGCCTATTGATACAGATTGTTTTGTACAGGGTGCGCAATTTTAAAATTTCAGGAATGATGACTGCAATGTTTTCATATTGTCATGCTTTTCTGAAATGCAACATGTGCCAGCCTGTGTTTAATTTCTCTTTTTCTTGCCTTTTATATCGTCTAGCACAGCTTCTTCTCCATAGACTCCTGTCGCTTTTCTTTTCTTTTTCATTGTGCTGCCTGTTTTTCTTTTTTTTTTTTGATGACTCAAGGTTCTATAGAGTCTTGTTATTAACTCATTCAAACCCACACAGCAACACGTTGGCGCAGTGGTTCTGTATTACTCACCAAAATGTCTGAGGTTGAAACCAAGGTCGAATATGGAAGTAATGTTTGATATCCTCTCGTGGAGAGGACGAGGGAGATTGTATAACCTAGGGGACATTGTCCTATAATAGACACGTTCACATTTTGGCTCAAACATCTTACCGCAGTATTTAATAAGTGGGGTCAGGAACAGTTTGTAATCACATCAGCAGATGTTACGCGTTGTGAAAGTTCTCACTGATAATTTCCAAGAATAACCCCACCTCATGTCTCATGATATGAGATGGTAACATCAGACGAGGGCAAGAAAAAAATTAGGCCGTGTATGATCCTGTTTATTTGTAGATTAAGTGGAATTTATTGTGTTTGTTTGCATATGTTAAACTGTCCACACGTGCAATTTGTTGTAAAAGCATGGACTGGGTTGTTCGCCTCAGACCCTTAGCCTCTGTGGACTTTGCCAAATGAGCCGGATTGACTGTTGATATATGCCTTTTTACTTCTCATAAAACAAATTTACAAAGCTACGGAGTGCAGCTGCATTGTATGACTCAATCACATGGGTAACACTGACTGATGCTAACGTAGAAACACATTCACTAGGAACTAGGTTCACAGCAGTTAGTCGTGGTTTCCTCTGGTTGTACATATGAGGTGGTTTTGTGGTTTTGTCAACTTGTCCTGAGGGTTTATCTATGCTGCAAAGGAATAAAATGATTTATTTAAAAAAAAACAGCTATCAGGATTATTATTTCGCTGCATTCGTTGTTGCTGTCCTTGTATATGTAGTGAATAAATACTAATAATAATCTTAGCTCAGTATTGTGGCAGTTGTAAAAGATAGAGCCTAGTGGTTATTTGACTAGTCAGAAAATGTGTCTTCTTAAAAATGTTGTGGCGACTGCAAAACACAAAGCCAAAAATAATAATAAAGGTCAACATCATTGCGAAAGTGGGTGAAGACAAAAAAACGTTCAAGCAACGTCTTGTTACTCCGCCTGTCCACGCGGTGGCGGTGTTTGACAGGTTTTGGTGCAGAGAAAACGCCTGCGTGCTGCTTTGCTTTTGAACTGATACTTGAAGCAGACAGTAAAGCAAGGTTGTAAAATAAATGGGACACGGATATTTGTATTAATTTTCAAGGCTTGGCATGTTTCAATTCATTCTGATTGACTTGATTTCTTAATGGCAAAATTATATGGACTTATGGACTTCGTTAAAATAAAAATATAGATCTACAATTACTTTTAAATGCCAGATACACTTTATAGTCATTCTAATCTCAAAGTTAACTACATTTGGACTGAAATTGCACTTAAGTGGTGTGATTAAGAGAAACACCAGATATTCCCTTTTTCCCTTTTACCAGGCTTTTTTTATTTGCAGCTCAGCAGCCTTTATTTTATAGGCTGACAAAAATCTTTATTACCATACACACCTT